>JANAVB010003200.1:15432819-15460319 GCA_029216955.1 Iris pallida
TATGGAGGTACAGAATTTGTGAGGAAACGAGAATAATAGGGCTGGTCATGGACGAAAGAATAAAGGAATTGAATAATAATTATATAATTTTTTGTAGAAAAGTAATCATAATACAAAAATGGTTTTCTTTTATAAGTCGAGAAAAACATATGAAAATATTTTAAGTCAAGAAAATCGTAAGAAAATCTGTTTTGGCTAAAGACATTAAGTTCAAAAAATTAAGTTTTGACAGAACCGATATTTCAGAAAAATACTTATAATCTTTGAAAATATTCTATTAACCAAAAATATATCGGTAGTTATATATAAAATCGTTTTTAGGCGAAATATTCTATGTTTGAAAAAAATACATTTTTAAGTAGGAAAAACTATATCTATTTGTTTAAGAAATTATTTGATAAATAATAACAAAGGAAATAAATTTTTTTTTTGGTTAAAACCCAAATTTGAAATTACATAGATAGCTCTAAATAATAACTATTCTAATAATATTCATAAATCATAACTTTACAAATTTAAAACTGTTTATAACAATAAATAAACTATTAACTAACAATAATAATAATATAATAATAATAATAATAATAATAATAATAATAATAATAATAATAATAACAATAATAATATTCCTAATAATAATGATTAATAATAAATCAACTAAGGAAAGAAAAAAATATAATACAAATAAATAACACTAAATAACACCCAAAAAAAACCCAATTATAAGGGCTGCTGCTCCCTTCTCGTAGAAAGAGGAGAGAGAGTGAAGGGAGCAGAGCAAGAAAGGAGTGGTTCGAGAGGGTTGGAGTTATGGGGAGAGGGGGTTCGGAGGCTGGTGACGACGCCGGCGGTCGGACGCTGGTCCGAGGAGGAGTGGCTGAGCGCGAGGCTGAGGAAGAAGGGTCGGACGCGAAGGGTCTCGCCGGCGGCGTAGGGGCTGCGCGCTCCTAGCGACGGAAAAAAGGAAGAGCGGGGGCCTAGGGGTCGGGTCGGCCGGCGGAGAGGCTAGGCGTCCGGAGAGGAGAAGACGGACGCGCGGCGGTTCGCCGGGCTGGGCGTGGCGCACGGAAGGTCGGGGCTGGCTACGGGGAGAAGAAGAGGGTTCTCCATCGGTCGGACGGCTCCGTCGCCGGTGGCCGACAGGGGGCAGCGGTGGAGCTCGGGATCCGGCGCCGACGATGGTGCTGTGCCGTGCACGGCGGGGGCATGGCGGACCTGGCGACTTGGCTCATCGGAGGTACGTTATGGGGTGTGCGTGTTTGGGTTTTCTTCTATTTTTGAGCTGGGTTGTGAAGTCGACCGTGGTGGTGTTTTCGTGTTGTGATGGAGGTGGTCGTTGGTTGGTTTGGTCAAAAATCTGGATGGCGGTGGTGGCTAGTTTTATCGGGGTCGAGGGTTGCCGACGACGGTGGTGGGCTGGTCGTGTGATGGTTTGGGTGGCGGTGGTGTCGATCTGCGGGGTTTGGAGTTTAGGGGGGTCGAGTTTCCGCAGCCGCGATCGGCGGTGCGACGGTGTGGTCTGTTGTGAAGGGTGTTTGGGTTGGCCGAGGACAGGTGGCCGGGGACGGGGGCTGCTGTTCGTCGGGGAAGACGGGAGTTCGGCGTGATGGCGATGGGAGTTGGGTTGGCTGTCGTGTCGAAAAGGCTAGTCAGGAAGTCGGGGTGGCGTCTCGGTCAGGAAGGCGGCAGGGCTAGAAGGCGAGGCAAACTAAGGATAGTTTTAGGATTTGATTGTGTCGGGGTGTGTCCGACACGAAGAGACGATAATGTATATGTAAAATATGGAGTAAGAATTTGGGTGGACACGGACACGATGCACGTACGTTTGATTGTAGAATTTTGTGGAGAATAGAATACATGGATAAGTACCTACCTATTTATAGGATGTGGGAATTCCCAATTGGATAAAGGTTAGGATTAGTTTAAACCCAATTTAGATAATTCATCTATTTATTTAAATTAATTCAATAATCCAAATCCAAATCAAAATCCAATTCCAAATACAAATCAAATTTAAATCTAATTAACTTCTTGGTTTAAAATCAATGGGATAAATCAAATTTCAAATGTTTCACTATTTAAATAAATCCATAAATTCAAATCAAGATTTAAATCGCCACAATAATTCCGAAATATATTTTCCAAAAATACTAATAATAATAATTTCAAAAATTACATTATTATTTAAAATAAACTAATAAATAATTACAAGTATATATGTATGTACAAATATCATTTTCATAATTATGCTTTTCTAGTATACAATAAAAATATTAATTATTATTAATAATTGCATAAATGAAGGCTTTTATAAAATAACAACTTTGTAATGATAGCAAAATAATTATTATATATATTATTTTGAATCTATAAAATAATAAATAAAATATTTTTCTAAAAATATGTACGCTCACACATATTTGCACTCGTCGAGCAATTACGAAAAAAATAAAGTTTCGTGCGCGACGTACAATACGAAATTTTAAATCGGTACCAAATTTAATAAAAAAATACTAGAAATTTAGGCGTTTTACATCCTACCCAACTTAAAAAAATTTCGTCCTCGAAATTAAGAATTGTAGGGGGGTGAGAAGACACAAGGGGTATCGATGGAGAACAATCAATAACAAAATCATGCCGTAAGATATTTGCGATCTAGATCATAGAAAAATAATACGGTATGGTCATAATCGTTAGGAAGGATATAGGAAGTTCTAGTATAACGCCTTCGTCCTTCTAAAATAAGTGAAGGCGAAAGCAATATAGAGTTCGAAGGAGGCGTTTATCGAATATGAATACGTGGTTCAAAGGCGACCGAATAATTCAAAAGGAGTTGCCAAACAGTCGCGGATGAGACTCTAAAGGATAAGTTTAGCTATGTCCCCATCCACGTAGAACGATAGATAAAAGCGAACCAAAGTGCACTTGGTTGATCAGACCATTATGCACCGGTTCTGATTAGACCATATGTTAGTGGACATGCCCAAATAACATATGTCTTGAAACAAGCTTGATAAAAGAATAAGCTTGCAAAAACTAGGCTATGTTAGCATCATTAGTCAAGATGGTAAAAACATAGGCACGAGAGATTAAGATTGAAAGAAAGCAGAACGATTCTAAGTCATATCATGTGTTGGTCTCTATACAGTCGTCCTATAGTCTTCTTGTCCAAGTCCTTGGTTGACTAGATGGGTTAGGGTCCTCTTAATTCTAGAATCTAAGTAGACTTGCTAAGATAGGTCGCAAGGACATAGGGGTTGCTAGGTCTTAAGGCATTCTACCCAACTTAAAGGAATTAAACTAATGGTGTTTGGGACAGCTAACTAGTAGGGTCAATCTCTAGCAAGCACGAAGGGAAGATAAGAATAATGAGAGAAGGAATCAAGCAAGATGCAATCGATGAGTTGAACAGTAGTTCGAATATAGAATCGAGGAAAAGAGGTCAAATATGTGGATGAGATCCTAAACTTCTAATCCTATTCGCAGGCTTGTTTGGTACGGTAAAGTAACCAAACAATTTATCTTGACATGCATGGGCCACCACAAAAACATGTAACGCCCCAGTCCCAAAATACGTAGGACTAGGAACGTAGACATGCCAGCTGTATCCATACGATGTACACTCCAATATATGGAATTCTCGTATGAATACATAAGCTGTAAAATACAGTAGAACCATAACTAATCTCATCCACAAAAGTTAAATGAATAAAAGATATCATATAATGATAATGAATTTGTCTTGATAAAATATGTTGGGCGGAGACAAATCCACTACCAACAAGTAAAGAAAAAATATACATGAGAAAAGAAATGATTTTGGCGAGCGAAGCGAAGACGATCCAAATGCAATCATCCTCGAAGAAATAGCGATGATCACGGCTAGAGCTAGAACACCTGCGAAAGACAATAGCACACACCTGGAGAGATAACCAGGTCCTCAGAGGGACGTAACAAGACACATAATATCATGCCATATAAACTGAATAAATATTGCTCAAATAATTAAGTCAATTGAATTATAACATGATCCAATACGCACCTATTGAACGAGCATACCATTCCCCCAACCAAACAAGGACAGGAGATGGTAAACTAATTCACGGTGACGTATCTTTCCATGCTATGAATCCAATATGGTATCCGGACCCCAACAAGGTTCAATACCTTCTCATCGAAGTAGTAAGTCATACCTACAACCAAACAAGGACAAGATGTGACGAACTAATCCGCGACAAGTTATTATTCCAAGCCACGGTCGGATACAAGTACCCAAACCAAAAGTACTCGTACCTAACGGATAAATGTAGCCTAACCGTTCTAAGTGAATATAGTTAAGAACAATTCATGGTCGCATGACTACCCGGTCAATACCAATGCAGTACCTCAGTAGCGAGTCACAAAACCATATATTATTCCTCAGTACCGAGCGAGTCTATAGCATATAGTCTACCTATCGTTCCTCAGTAGCGAGCGAGTCTATGATAGATAGGGTGGTAGTCAACTTCCAATCATGTTCTTCCCGCCCAATGCCAACTCATAACTGCTAAGTCTTCTAGCATGCAATTCTATTAGCAGTTATTTCGTAACACACGGCTTATACGTACTGGTGGCCAGCCAATCACGCACGTCCGAGACCTATTTGTGATACACAACAACGTGGTATAAACATGTCAAGGCCTATGAATGCAACACACAAAGGGTGGTCCCTTAACTTTAAGTTTAATGTGTAAGAAAATAATACATAGCAAAAAACTGAACAGTAAAATTCTAACAGGTTATGCCATGTATTACAGTTTATTTTGTATAAAGAAAATAATGAACATGCATGAAATATGAGCTAAAATAATTAAACAGCAAATGGCAAGGTGTCTTGCCTGATAGGACGCCTGGTGTACTGCAATGATCAATGTGGCACGAACTGTGACTTCGTTTGTAACAATTATGCAAGGTGATCTCGGGTGGTGGCACGGACAGTTCTATTGGGTCCGGAAGGGTTAATTTAGTTAGGGTAGACATATGGAGGTACAGAATTTGTGAGAAAACGAGAATAATAGTGATGGTCATGGACGGAAGAATAAAGGAATTGAATTATAATTATATAATTTTTTTGTAGAAAAGTAATCATAATACAAAAATGGTTTTCTTTTATAAGTCGAGAAAAACATATGAAAATATTTTAAGTCAAGAAAATCGTAAGAAAATCTGTTTTGGCTAAAGACATTAAGTTCAAAAAATTGAGTTTTGACAGAACCGATATTTCAGAAAAATACTTATAATCTTTGAAAATATTCTATTAACCAAAAATATATCGGTAGTTATATATAAAAACGTTTTTAGGCGAAATATTCTAAGTTTGAAAAAAATACATTTTTAAGTAGGAAAAACTATATCTATTTGTTTAAGAAATTATTTGATAAATAATAACAAAGGAAATACATTTTTTTTGGTTAAAATCCAAATTTGAAATTACATAGATAGCTCTAAAATAATAACTATTCTAATAATATTCATAAATCATAACTTTACAAATTTAAAACTGTTTATAACAATAAAATAAACTATTAACTAACAATAATAATATAATAATAATAATAATCATCATAATAATAATAATAATAATAATAATAACAATAATAATATTCCTAATAATAATGATTAATAATAAATTAACTAAGGAAAGAAAAAAATATAATTCAAATAAATAACACTAAATAACACCCAAAAAAACCCAATTATAAGGGCTGCTGCTCCCTTCTCGTGGAAAGAGGAGAGAGAGTGAAGGGAGCAGAGCAAGAAAGGAGAGGGAGAGAGAGGTTCGAGAGGGTTGGAGTGATGGGGAGAGGGGGTTCGGAGGCTGGTGACGACGCCGGCGGTCGGACGCTGGTCCGAGGAGGAGTAGTTGAGCGCGAGGCTGAGGAAGGAGGGGCGGACGCGAAGGGTCTCGCCGGCGGTGTAGGGGCTGCACGCTCCTCGCGGCGGAAAAAAGGAAGAGCGGGGGCCTAGGGGTCGGGTCGGCCGGCGGAGAGGCTGGGCGTCGGAAGAGAGGAAGACAGACGCGCGGCGGTTCACCAGGCCGAGCGCGGCACATGGAAGGTCGGGGCTGGCTGCGGGGAGAAGAAGAGGGTTCTCCATCGGTCGGACGGCTCCGTCTCTGGTGGCCGGCAGGGGGCAGCGGTGGAGCTCGGGATCGGGCGCCGGCGATGGTGTTGCGCCGTGCGCGACGGGGGCGCGGCGGACCTGGCGACTCGGCTCGCCTGAGGTACGTTATGGGGTGTGCGTGTTTGGGTTTTCTTCTATTTTTCTCTTTTTTTTGTGCTGGGTTGTGTAATCGGCCGTGGTGGTGTTTTTGTGTGGTGATGGAGGTGGTCATTAGTTGTTTTGGTCGAAAATCTGGATGGCGGTGGTGGATGGTTTTATCGGGGTCGAGGGTTGCCGACGACGGTGGTGGACTGTTCGTGTGATGGTTTGGGTGGCGGTGGTGTCGATCTGCGGGGTTTGGAGTTTAGGGGGGTCGGGTTTCCGCAGCCGCGATCTGCGGTGCGACGGTGTGGTCTGTTGTGAAGGGTGTTTGGGTTGGCCGAGGACAGGTGGCCGCGGACGGGGGCTGCTATTCATCGGGAAAGACGTGAGGTCGACGTGATGGAGATGGAAGTTGGGTTGGCTGTCGTGTCGGAAAGGCTAGTCAGGAAGTCGGGGTGGCGTCTCGGTCAGGAAGGCGGCAGGGCTAGAAGGCGAGGTAAACTAAGGATAGTTTTAGGATTTGATTGTGTCGGGGTGTGTCCGACACGAAGAGACGATAATGTATATGTAAAATATGGAGTAAGAATTTGGGTGGACACAGACACGATGCACGTACGTTTGATTGTAGAATTTTGTGGAGAATAGAATACATGGATGAGTACCTACCTATTTATAGGATATAGAAATTTCCAATTGGATAAAGGTTAGGATTAGTTTAAACCCAATTTAGATAATTCATCTATTTATTTAAATTAATTCAATAATCCAAATCTAAATCAAAATCCAATTCCAAATACAAATTAAATTTAAATCTAATTAAATTCTTGGTTTAAAATCAATGGGATAAATCAAATTTCAAATGTTTCACTATTTAAATAAATCCATAAATTCAAATCAAGATTTAAATTGCCACAATAATTCCGAAATATATTTTCCAAAAATACTAATAATAATAATTTCAAAAATTATATTATTATTTAAAATAAACTAATAAATAATTACAAATATATATGTATGCACAAATAATATTTTCATAATTATGCATTTCTAGTATACAATAAAAATATTAATTATTATTAATAATTGCATAAATGAAGGCTTTTATAAAATAACAACTTGGTAATGATAGCCAAATAATTATTATATATATTATTTTGAAACTATAAAATAATAAATAAAATATTTTTCTAAAAATATGTACGCTCGCACATATTCGCACTCGTCGAGCAATTATGAAAAAAAATAAAGTTTCGTGCGCGACGTACAATAAGAAATTTTAAATCGGTACCAAATTTAATATAAAAAAATAGTAGAAATTTAGAGGTTTTACAAAATTTTCATAAATTCAAATAAATTATAATAAATTCAAATAACCCCAAAAATAACAAAAATACCCTCAAACTAGAAATTTGGTAGTGACAAATCTACCCTCCTTAAATGAATTTCGTCCTCGAAATTGAAAGGCGAAATGCAACTGATGAGAAGGATAGAAAGTATACCTCACGGTCCAAAAAGATATGGGTATCGCTCGCGCATCTCATCCTCCCGCTCCCAGGTAGACTCTCATGGAGAATGATGCCTCCATGCGACACGAACCAAAGGTATCACCTGGTTCCTCAGAACCTTCTCCCGTCGATCCAGTATCTCCACTGGGTGCTCTGGATAGCTGAGAGAAGGTCCAACCTCAATCTCCGAATGATCAAGCACATGGCTAGGGTCAGCCACGTACCGTCTCAACTGTGATACATGGAATACGTTGTGGACCCCCACTAGTACAGGTGGCAAGTCTAGCCTGTATGCCACGTCACCGACTCTTCCGCTGATAACGAAGGGCCGATAAAGCGCGAGCTAAGCTTTCCGCCTCCACCAAAACGTATCGTACCACGAGTCGGAGATATGCTCAAGAAAACCTGGTCTCCAACCAAATCACAAGCAAGGTCTCAATTAATTATGATAAACAAACATGATCAATCAAAATACAACAATCAAACCTAAATCTAATCCTACTCTAATCTGTACCTCAAACTCCAAGGGCCTCCGGTGGCTATCGGCCCAGTGCCGATGTCTGTCCTGTGCCACATGAAGTCTATCCCTGATGAGCTTCACCTTCTCGGCTGCATCAACAACCATCTCTGGCCCCAGTAAAGCTCGCTCACCAACATCATCCTAAGATAAGGGTGTACGACACCTACGCCCGTACAAAGCCTCAAAAGGTGACATCTCAATGCTGGCCTAGAAACTGTTGTTGTAAGCAAACTCCACCAAATATAGATGATCCTCCCAGGAACCTCCAAAGTCCAAGATGCACGTCCGCAGCATATCCTCAAGCGTATGAATAGTCCTCTCTGACTGTCCGTCCGTCTGGGGGTGGTATGCAGTACTAAACTTGAGCTGAGTGCCCAAGCTAATCTGCAGACTCCTCCAGAAATGGGAAGTAAAGCAACTATCCCGATCCGAGATGATGCTGACCGGAACTCCGTGAATCCTGACTATCTGCCGCATGTACATCTCCGCAAGCCTCTCTGTAGACGTACCCACCTTGAATGGCAAGAAGTGGGCCAATTTGGTCAACCTGTCAACGATGACCCAAATCGCGTCTTTTCTTTCTGGTGTATGCGGCAATCCAGATACGAAATCCATAGTGATATGCTCCCATTTCCACTCGGGAATTGGCAGCGGCTGCAACAATCCATCGGGCCTCTGCCTCTCTGTCTTGACCTACTGACAGACCAAGCACCTAGCTACGAAGCGAGCTACCTCCCGCTTCATCCCGGACCACCAAACATGCTCCCTCAGATCTCGGTACATCTTATTGGCACCAGGGTGTATAGAGTACTGAGATCTGTGGGCCTCCTGCAAAACCTGCTCCCTGAGCTCTCCGCTGGGCACACATAACCTGGAACCGTGCCTCAAGGTACCATCCTCTGCAAGAGAAAACTTGCCATCCACCAATCCTGCACGAACCTGCTCTCGGAGACACCGTTAGAGCAACATCCTCAAACTGTGTCGCCTTGATCCTCTCTACCAAGTATGACTGAATGTGCATGCCCCACAACTATATCTTCTTGGGGTCAACTGAGATACCATCTCCAGTCACCACATGCCCCAAAAAGTCAATCCAGTCCAAGAAGAACTCACACTTGGAGAGCTTCCCATAAAGCTGCTCCTTCATGAGAGTCTCCAGCACTATCCTCAAATGCTCATCGTGCTCCTCCTCAGTCTTGGAATATACCAAGATGTCGTCAATAAACACCACCACAAACTGATCCAGGTACTGGTGGAACACCTTGTTCATTAGGTTCATAAATACTACTGGTGCATTGGTTAGCCCAAACGGCATAACCAAAAACTCAAACTGCCCGTACCGCATCCTGAAAGCGGTCTTGGGAATATCCTCCCTCTTTACCTTCACCTGGTGATATCCCGACCTCAGATCAATCTTGGAAAATACCAAGCTTCGCTCAACTGGTCAAAAGATCGTCGATCCGCGGCAGTGGGTATTTGTTCTTGATCGTGAGGTTGTTGAGTGCCCTATAGTCAATACACATCCGTACTGACCCATCCTTCTTCGGCACAAACAATACTGGTGCACCCCATGGTGACGTACTCGAACGGATGAAGCCCTTGTCCTGTAACTCATCCACCTGCTTCTTTAGCTCCACCAACTCACTGTTGTTCACTCGATAGACGTACTGAGAGATGGGTTCCGCTCCTGGAACCAAGTCTATCGAGAACTCAACATCTCTGTCTGGTGGCAATCCAGGCAACTCCTCTGGAAAAACATCCATATACTCTGCTATCAAGGGGTGTGGAATCGTCTGCTCCTCAACTGAGACTCCGCAGAAAACTTTGCTGCTCTGCTCCGCCTGACGTCTGGAGTACTCAAACTCTGGCTCCCCCGGCACTCTGAAGAGAACTCTACCCCCTCTGCAATCAATGTTGGCGTTGTGCCTGCTCAACCAATCCATACCGAGTACTATATCGTAGTTCGGCAATGGCATTACGAGCAGGCTCACCTCCAACTCACGGCCTCCCAAAACAACACTCTGACCCTTACAAACATCACTCACGAGGATAATGCTACCCCCGGTCGTGATCTTGTAAGTCCTAGGCAACGATTCAGCTATGATACCGTGTCTAATCGCAAATGATACTGATATGAAACTATGCGAAGCACCGGAATCGAATAATGCAAAAGCTGGTCTGGAGTCGAGAAGGACCGAACCTGCGATCAGCTCTCCTATCGCCTCTGCATCCTCAGCCGCCATGGCGAAAGCTTATCCCTGCTGTCCTCCTCTGGCCTAATGCTGGTGCTGGACGAACCTCTGCTGCTGTGTCGGCAGGGCTGGTCCCCTCTGCTGGCCTGCTGGAGCTCTGGCTCCTCCTTCCTGAGCTGCTCGTGCTACGAGACACTCCCTCATCTGATGGTCTCCTGAACCACATACCAGGCACTTGCCCAGTCTCTTTCTACACTCGCTCCACCCGTGCCCTGTCTTCTTGTAATAAGCACATGTGGTGGCCTGCTGCCTCGGTGCATGCTGCTGCACCCTCTGCTGCTGATGCTGCACTGGCTGATGCCTCGACTGTTGAAACTGCTGCGGCTGGAACCTCTGCTGCTGGTGGTGCTGCTGGTGCTGCTGCTGAATGTGCGGCCTCTTGGCCGGTCCTCCGCTACTGCTGCCTCCCTGGAAGTCTCGTCCCCTCTTGAGCCTAAGCTCAAGATCATCCTCTGCAGCTTAAAGCGTTCCACCAAGATCTCCTCAAAAGTAGTGCTGTGGGCATTCTTCGTGTAGGACTTGACCTCCTTTACCAAGCCCTTCCGGAACCTCCGGGCCTTCGTCGCCTCCGACAAGCCCTCCACAAATCTGCCTAGGCGGCAGAACTCTCCTGCGTACTCCTCCAAAGACTGGCTCCCCAGGACTAGGGCTCGAACAGAGTCTCGATGGCTCCCAGCGCTGCGTCCGGAAAGAACTTTTCCTTGAACAGCTTCTTGAATGTTGTCCAAGTCTGTCATACAGTACCAACCCTCGGGTCAGTCTGGTACCATGTACGGGCCAGATCCTGTATCATGCTGGCCGCTGCCTCAATCTGGAGCCTCGTTCGGATCTCAGCCAACCTGAATATCTCTACCATGTGCTCAATCCACTCATCGACATACAAGATCCCCTCTGTCCCTCGGAAGTCTCTCGGGTGCATCTTCTGAAAATTTTGGATGCCCTTCTCCCGTGGCTGGTGCGGCTGCGGGGCTGCCGCTGGCTGAACTACAACTCTCTCTACCGCAGTCACTGCCAGCTCAATGCCTCGTGTGAGCTCTGTTTTGTGCCTCTACTGCTGGGTCTGCTGACCCTCTATGTACTGTCGGAAGAAAGCTAACAGTTGAACGGCGGTCAACTGTCCCCGCAGGTGGCTGCTGCTGCTGAAGCACATCCGGAATCACCGGACTCGGCTCATGCCTCATAGGTGGAGGGGCTCCTCCGAAAGCAGCTGAAACGCCTACCCCAGCTGGCATGACCAGGGCTGCGGTACCAAAGGCTGGCTGCTGAGTATGAGAGGTGGCAGACCTCTCATCGGCGTCCCCCTGGCCCTGGCGATGCGATCTCGTCTCAACCATCCTAGAGACACAGATCAAAAGAAACAATTGCTGAGAATGAGTCGAAATATTAAAGGAGGACAGTTTAAATTCAAAGGAAGACAATAAGCAGCAAATTAGATATACGGAATCTGATAAAGAGTTTTTCCTAATGTGATTGAGTACTTTCAAAAATTTTCTAATTCTACTGCAGGCTGCAGTGATATTCTAGTTCGAATACCACTACATTTCAATCTAGACCTGCATGGGCCACCACTAAAACGTGTCATGACCCGCACCCTAGAGTAAGGCCATGAGACGTGGGTACGTCCAACCTACGCCTCAGTGTCGACGGTAGAACGCTTGTCCTAGGTCACAACATCTAACAATATATTGCTGAATAGTTTATACTCCCCGAATGGGGGTGACATAGCAGAAAGTAAACTCAATCACAACTAAGGCAGGAAGATAAGGTAGAAAGATAGATAGATAAATACTACTGAAAGAAATGGAAATCCACAAGTACAACAGAGAGTCTAAGTGTCTAAGATAAATACATATCCCAAGTATCAAATATATACAATCATCCAGATAGTAATGTAAATGAAACATCCTAGTCTAGTGGTGTGTCATCCACTGCTAGTGGGACCTGCTGCTGGTCCAGGTCCAACCACTCATCTAAGGTAGCACAGTAATAGGTATCCACACAGGCCTCCTCCTCGTCCTCTGTAATATTTTCAACAGGTCCAGTCAGGACAGGAGCGAGTACAATACATCTCAACAGATCATAGCAGGTTAGAAAATATAATCATGCAGTAAAATAAGATACAAGAACTGAAAGAAGTACAGGATGTAAATAGAGAAAGCTGTAATGGAAATATATACTGTAAATAAAGAACTATCAGTGGCTAGTGAGTCAGAGTACAGTATAAACATATGAATGGCATAGGAGATTCTGATGAGACACTACGGGGGTGATCAGGTGAGATACTACTTGGATATTATTTACATGTCTACTTCTACTCTCCCGTACCCCCAATCAAAACACAAGGATCCAGCCAGGTTATGTTATGATTCCATGTAAAGGTCCACAAGGGGTGATACATAGAAGGCCCAAAAATGAATGATTCTAGGAATGCCCATAAATGGGGTGATTCAAGGAAGACTCTGTGATCATGAGAGTACATGTCACAAGTGATCAATGAACCGTGAAGCATAGTGATACACCATGTAAGTGAAACACACAGAACATGTAGTATACGATGCTCCCGGAGGGGATAACATCTCAAGAAGGGATCCATATAGTACCAATCCGTGTGACCAACGTGACAGTATCAAGTAAAGTAATTTAAAGCAAGAAATAATTCTAAACGGGATATTAAATGATCAGAGAATGTACTCGCCTGGTATCTGAGTGTCCAAGATGAAAGTACTGTCCGAGGAGTGGTGTCTGACTCCTATTTAGAACAGCACAAGTCACAACAAGTCCAGAATGGTAAAAAGATGCACTACAATGCATTCTACATGAATCTAGGTCAATTTAGGCCAAAGTAAACTCTTGGTCAACCCTGGTCAACCAAGAAGTCAAACCTAGGTCAACCATGGTCAAACTAGGTCTAAAAATCTAAATTAGGTCAAACAAGTTATTCTAGGTCTAAACTAGTCTATACTAGTCAACATGATCAAGCTAGGTCAAGTCTAGGTCAAACTTAGTGTCACGACCCGTACCCTAGAGTAAGGGCACAAGAAGTGGGTACGTCCAGCCTACACCGCAGTGTCGGCGGTAGAACGTTGTCCTAGGTTACTATCTAATCAACAACTCACGCAATTATATAATGTACTTGTCAAATCTCAACTCCGAACGGAGGACAAGTATAGATATAATAAAATCTCAATCACAGTCTAAGCACGATAAGATAACACAGAAGTTTATAACTAAAAACTAAATAACAACATTTATAAACTACTAAATAATAATATCTCAAACAAACTCAAATACAAACTCCTATCTCAAGTTATTACAATTCAAGTTCTAAAATATGAAAACTAAACCAAGTCTACTAGCTAGTCTCCCGATCACTCCTGAGTGTCGGGGCCAAAGGTAGCTAAGCCATCTCCTGCTCCAAGGCAAGTAGGGCAAATGTCCTCAGGAAAATCATCTGTCAGGACAAGAACGAGTATATTTTAGGACAGGAACGAGTACATTTCATCAAAAAATTACAAGTAAATGACAGAGAACTATAAAGCAGTTATAGACAGTTTTATTGATGAATATAGCAGTTTTATACAGGTAGTGATGTAGAGAAGCAGTTAAGGTACAATGAAAGTAATGTAACTAAACAAGAAGAGAAACATAGCAAAGAAGACTGTAAAAATAAGATCTAGCTGAACTAGAGTAACATAATGAGTTCAGATGGTACAATATAAGTCGAGTATAATCCCAATGTGAGTCTAATATAAGATGAGTCGAATGTAATTCTAATCATTATTCTAATAAGGTAAATCGAATAAGGTGATACGGATAAGGTGATACGAATAGTGATTCACATGATGTTCTAATAATGATTCGAATAAATTCTCCAAGTGTGTTTTAAAATACTTAGATAGACATGTAAACGGCTAAGGATAAATCCGGCACATCACACACCTGGCCGGGTGTGGAATGGCTATTGTTCGAATATATTCACAGGGGGTGGTTCGAATAGTGGGAATGTTCACATGTCTAATCAAGTATTTACCCGCCCAGTCTAAAACAAATGAATCCATAATCCAACACATAAGACGAATACAAGTCCAACCAGCATATGAAGATACGAATAGGGTGATTCGAATAGTGATTCGTGTGGTGATTCGTATGGTGATTCAACTAATAGAGGTAAGACGAGTAAGTATGTGTGTCGTATACATAGATTCAGAAATAATAATACGTGTTTGTAACAGAGAATCACATACAACTAACTAGAACTGAAGTACAGTAATTGACAAGTAAATGAAAGAACTATCAGAGAATGTACTCGCCTGCTACTCTGAAAAGAGTAGTATAATATCAGATGCCTGCACCAGAGTCACAATGTCCTAGATTAAGCAGTACAGGTTATAATATGTTTAAAATAAGATAAATGAAGTCTACGATGCAATCTACATGATTTCTAGGTCAATCTAGGTCAAAGTCAACTCTTGGTCAACCTTAGTCAACACTCTAGTCAACATGAAGTCAAACTAGGTCTACTAGTCCAATCTAGGTCAACCCTAGTCTAACTAGGTCAACACCAAACCAAGCCTGTACCATGTATCAATATTATATATACAAACAAAGACTTTACATTCAACAATCTATGTAGTTATCATATCTATATATATACATATATATTCAATACACACATAGCATACTCTAATATGTGAAATCATTCATAGGAATATATAGAAATCATCTCTATGTAGCAAATGTATACATACATGCATACTCTTCTACATTCATTCACATATATTGCATATATACACTATATATATATATATAGAGAGGGCAAGGAAGGGGGCATGAGGAGTGGTGTGGGTACATAGGCTAAGGTTGTGTGTTTGCAATGTGTATGTATGTGTGTGTGTATACTTAATATGAAGGGTGTGTGATATCTCAGAATTCTCAGGTTATTACATTTAATAGTGAACAAAACCAATTTCAGGTTAACAGAGATTGGAATCTCAGGATACAGGGAAACATCAGTTTTTAAATTCAAACAAATCTCAGTTTGTGTGTGTGTGTGTGGGCTTAGTGTCATTGAGTGAAGGCCATATGTGTGTGTACATATCATTCACAGGTTCACATAAGTTCTCAGGATTTAAGAAAAAAACAGTAAACCAACAAGTGTCAACCCAATCCCATTTCAGTTTACCTGAATCTCAGGTTTCAGTTTTTGAACACAGTTAACTGTTTTCAAACCCAGATATCTAAAACAACTATGGCTGAACCTATGGACACTGATCATTAATGCAATGGTCTGATACTCTATCTGTTGCTGCTGCAACAGCAGGTACATACCCTCGTACCCACACTCTTAATTACACACAGGCAACCCTCTAATCCTCTTACTTGCATATGACTGAACCAAGTTCTCAGGTTATACACTATTTCAGGTTTGTTTACACAGGGAAATTCTCAGTTTCCAGTTTTGCATTTCAATTCCCAAAACTCAGTTTTCCTATCACAAACTTAATCTCAGGTTTGAAGGACTGTTAACAGTTCAATATTCAGGTTACCAACTCATGACAGTTTCCTTCCCAGGTTTTAAACCCAGGTTACATTCTACATATAAGCATGCATTTAATAAAATTGAACTACAAACTGTGTATATGTGAATCTGATTTAAACTTCAAAACTAACAATTTGAATATCCTTTGAATTTTGAAAATGGAGAATTAATATGGTATTCAGTGAATATTTGGAAAAACCCAAATTCGAATAGCATCAACCCAAACCTATAGCTCTCAAACCGAAACAACAACACAATATGTATCCTAGGAGTATAACAACATACATATATAATCTCAAAAAAATGAGAAATCAAAATTGATTCTTCACAAAACTCAAACAGGAAAAAAAAACAGCAAAACAGTGAACGTATCAGGAAAACCTATTCAAACACCCAATTGAATCAAAAAGCAAAGTGTAACCCTAAAGCAGTGTGTGCAGACACTAGGTATACATATACTCGTGTCTAGGAAGTGGTTCGTGTCCACAAAAGTGGACACGAAGTGTCAATTAATGTGTCAAACCCAGCATCAGAGGACAGTGTATGCACGGCCACGTGCACGTGTGTCGATTGATCCAGGACACGACACAGACATCCAAGTGTCACGTGCATGTGTCAGTAGCTAGGTGGGGTATCAGGGTATGTGTCTAGGTGCCTGATTTGTGTCGAGGTCGTGTCGTGTCTGAGTTTGAGTCACGTATCAGAACGTGTTTAAACAGTGTGTACAATGTAGTGAAAATCCCGTACACATGTGATTTCTCACAACCTACTCTATGAAACCCGATGAAACCTTGGAGGCATGCTGTCAGTGTATGCCCCCTCATGTCCACCAAAATTTATGCCCAAAGAATCCGTGTCGTGTCCTACAGGGGGCCCGATTATCAGGGACGTGCACAGTGTGTCGTACAGTAGGTTCGAGGCTTTGTGGACACGCCACAAGACACGAGACGACATGTGATCACGTACACATGTGGCCCTGATATAGGGCTACACTAAAACCACGTCACCACGCGTCCACGTCGTGTCAGGACACGACACGACGCGAGTATCAGTGACGAAATCCGCACGCTGTGTTTGTGTAGAAAATTAGTGCACTTCGAATATCGTGTCCGACACGTTATCAATTGACCCAAAACTTTGGGAATGACATGTCAATCATGTCCCCTAGCTGTGTGTCAATTTTCACGTGTCCAAGTGACACAGACACGGAGAAAACATGATCGAGCAGCAGGGCACTCGACCACAGTATCGTACAGCGTGTTCGTGTCTATTTTGGACACGGACACGGCTCGAAAACGTGCTCAGTATGATAGATTCGTGATCAGCATACAAAAACCTATTTTTCTATTCAATTAGTTTTTGAAATTAATACCATTTAATTCTCACAAGCATTTCATCAAACACCTAGGAGACACTATGACACGTGTCCGATACGGACACCAAACGGACACGAATTTCACCCAAATTTCAGGGACACCTAGGGGACTCCTAGATCTAGCCCTACATGCAAAGAAAATCGAAATTTGAATCAATTTAAGGGGTTTTACCTATATGTGCAAAAAGCTTGAAAAAGCTTCAAATGGGGGATTCCTCCTTGCTAGCCAATCTCTCCAAATTGATTCAAACCTGAGATTTCTCTCCATGAACATAAAGTAGGGATCAATTAGAACACAATGCAAAAGATTTGAGCCAAAAAGGAATTGAAATGAGGAAGTTATGGATTGGGGAAGAAGACTCTTACCTCTTTCTTCAAACTTGTAAAAATTTAATAAAAGAGGCAAGAACATGGAGGAGAATATTTATAGGGAAGGGTGAGCCCTAGTGGCTGGTCATAAAGTGGAAAATTAGGGTTAGGGTTTAGTCTAATGGTCATGGGCCAAGTTGCACTAGCTAACTAACTCAAGTCTTAGCCTATGGTTCAATACAAAAATCCTCCTACTCTCTTCATGAAACTTAGCCGACTTAAGTCAACCAAGCCCAACTTGAGTTAGATTAGGGTCCATACCATATTAACTATGTCGCCAAGGTCAAGGTCAAAATCTAGGATAGTCGCTTAAGTCACAGCTAGTCAAAATCAAAATCAACAATCATCAGTACAATAAATCATGAAATAATTCAAAGAGGCCAAATGACCAAAATACCCCTAGGCTAAAAATAATAATTCAATCATCCTAATGACATGGTTAGGCTCTAGGTTAGGCAGTCTCTCAGGTTACACTAGCAAGGCATCAAAATCACAAGCCATGACTTAAAACAGTTTTAAATTGATTTTAAAATAATTAAAAATTACCAAAAATCATAATGTGAAATAAATACGATTAAATAATATTTATAAATACAAAATTTCAAAAATACCCTTATTCCAGAAACTGGGTGTTGCAAGTCTACCCTCCTTAGAAAAATTTCGTCCTCGAAATTAAAATGATCGTACTACTCCTAGGTCAAAGCCCCAATCAAACAAGGTCGAAAGATAACATGCAATCATTGTCCTACTGGTCGTGATTCCACAGTCTCGAACAGGGTAACTATGCTATCTAGAATATCACAAACATATCCTGGCAGGTACTAATGGAAATCACACATGAAGGTAGGAGAGAAGAACAAGAAGGTCAAACCTGCTAACCCGTCACCTACAGCATCAGTCTCCTCGACTGCCATAGCAAAAGCTCCACCCCTCTGGGCATGGTGCTGCACTACAGGTAGCCTAGCTCCCTTTCTCTGACCCGGTGCTCCATCATATACGGGTGCAGTAGGGCAATGCCTGACCTGATGAGCAGTGGATCCACAGAACAGACAAACCTTCCGCCTTCTATAACAAGTCTCCCAAACGTGCCCTGTCCTCTTGCAGTAAGCACAAGGCTGCACGTTGCGGTCCTGCCCTCTAGGCTGATGCTGTACCTGCTGTACTCTCACTGGTGCCTGTGCCTGCTGAGCCTGTACATGGGGCCTCTTGGCTTGACCCCCGCTGCTGCTACCTTCCTGGGAGTCTCGTCCCCTCTTGAGCCTAAGCTCAAGATCATCCTCTGCAGCTAGTGCGTCCACCAGGATCTCCTCAAATGTAGCGCCGCGGGCGTTCTTGGTGTAGGAATTGACCTCCTTTACCAAGCCCTTCCGGAACCTCCGGGCCTTCGTCGTCTCCGACAAGTCCTCCATAAATCTGCTCAGGCGGCAGAACTCTCCTGCGTACTCCTCCACGGACTGGGTCCCCTGAACTAGGGCCTCGAACTGGGTCTCGAGGGCTCCCAGTGCTGCGTCTGGAAAGAACTTCTCCTTGAACAGCTTCTTGAATGCTGTCCAAGTATGTCCTGCTGTGCCAATCCTCGGGTCGGTCTGGTACCATGTACGGGCCAGATCCTGCATCATATTGGCTGCCGCCTCTATCTGAAGTCTCGTCGGGATCTCAGCCAACCTGAAGATCTCCTCCATATGCTCGATCCACTCATCGGCATACAGGATCCCCTCTGTCCCTCGAAAGTCTCTCGGGTGCATCTTTTGGAAGTCCTGGATGCCCTTCTTCTGTGGCTAGTACGGCTGCTGCCGCTGGCTGAGCTACGACTCTCTCCACTGCCGTTACTGCCAGCTCAATACCTCTGCTGAGCTCTGCCGTGTGCCTCTGCTGCTGGGTCTGCTGACCCTCCATGTACTGCCTGAAGAAAGCCAACAGCTGAACGACGTAAGCTGTCCCTGCAGGTGGCTGCTGATGCTACTGCTGAATCGTCTCAGGAATGACTAGAGTCGTCCTCTGAACAAGTGGAGGCATACCCCCAATTGCTACAGCAGCTCCTGTCTGATCAGGAACAGAAGGTGCTACAGTCTCAACAGGCTGCTGCAATGGACGAGAGGTGGCAGACCCCTCTCCAGCGGCTACTGTACCAGAGCGATGTGATCGTGTCTCCACCATCCTGAAGACAGATCGAAAAGGAAGTCAATACTGAGCAGGAGTCGATAAATCAAAGGAGGACAGTTTATTGCAAAGAAGACAAGTCAGTAAGATATGTAGATGGCATGAATTGAAGCAGAATTTTTTCCTTACTGTGATTGAGTACCTCTCCGTTAAATCCTATCTCTCAAAACCTATCGCAGGCTGTAGTGATACTCTAGTTCGAATACCACTACATAAACTCGACCTGTATGGGCCACCACTAAAAATGTGTCACGACCCGCACCCTAGAGTAAGGGCACAAGAAGTGGGTACGTCCAGCCTACGCCGCAGTATCGACGGTAGAACGCTGTCCTAGGTTACTATCTAATCAACAACTCACGCAATTTATATAATATACTTGTCAAATCTCAACTCCGAACGGAGGACAAGTATAGATATAATAAAATCTCAATCACAGTCTAAGCACGATAAGATAACACAGAAGTTTATAACTAAAATCTAAATAACAACATTTATAAACTACTAAATAATAATATCTCAAACAAAATCAAATACAAACTCGTATCTCAAGTTATTACAATTCAAGTTCTAAAACATGAAAACTAAACCAAGTCTACTAGCTAGTCTCCCGATCACTCCTGAGTGTCGGGGCCAAAGGTAGCTAAGCCATCTCCTGCTCCAAGGCAAGTAGGGCAAATGTCCTCAGGGCAATCATCTGTAATATTTTCAACAGGTCCAGTCAGGACAGGAACGAGTACATTTTATCAAGAAATTCCAAATAAATGACAGAGAACTATAAAGCAGTTATAGACAGTTGTATTGATAAATATGGCAGTTTTATACAGGTAGTGATGTAGAGAAGCAGTTAAGGTACAATGAAAGTAATGTAACTAAATAAGAAGAGAAACATAGCAAAGAAGACTGTAAAATAAGATCTAGCTGAACTAGAGTAACATAATGAGTTCAGATGGTACAATATAAGTCGAGTGTAATCCCAATGTGAGTCTAATATAAGATGAGTCGAATGTAATTCTAATCATTATTCTAATAAGGTGAATCGAATAAGGTGATACGTATAAGGTGATACAAATAGTGATTCACATGATGTTCTAATAATGATTCGAACAAATTCTCTAAGTGTGTTTTAAAATACTTAGATAGACATGTAAACGGCTAAGGGTAAATCCGGCACATCACACACCTGGCCGGGTATGGAATGGCTATCGTTCGAATATATTCACAGGGGGTGGTTCGAATAGTGGGAATGCTCACATGGCTAATCAAGTATTTTCCTGCCCAGTCTAAAACAAATGAATCCATAATCCAACACATAAGATGAATACAAGTCCAACCAGCATATGAAGATACGAATAGGGTGATTCGAATAGTGATTCGTATGGTGATTCGTATGGTGATTCGAATAATAGAGGTAAGACGAGTAAGTATGTGTCGCATACATGGATTCAGAAATAATAATACGTGTTTGTAACAGAGAATCACATACAGCTAACTAGAACTAAAGTACAGTAATTGACAAGTAAATGAAAGAACTATCAGAGAATGTACTCGCCTGTTACTCTGAAAAGAGTAGTGTAATATCAGATGCCTGCACCAGATGCACAATGTCCTAGATTAAGCAGTACAGGTTATAATATGTTTAAAATAAGATAAATAAAGTTTACGATGCAATCTACATGATTTCTAGGTCAATCTAGGTCAAAGTCAACACTTGGTCAACCTTAGTCAACACTCTAGTCAACATGAAGTCAAACTAGGTCTACTAGTCCAATCTAGGTCAACCCTAGTCTAACTAGGTCAACACCAAACCAAGCCTGTACCATGTATCAATATTATATATACAAACAAAGACTTTACATTCAACAATCTATGTAGTTATCATATCTATATATATACATATATATTCAATACACACATAGCATACTCTAATATGTGAAATCATTCATAGGCATATATAGGAATCATCTCTATGTAGCAAATATATACATACATGCATACTCTTCTACATTCATTCACATATATTGCATATATACACTATATATATATATAGAGAGAGGGCAATGAAGGGGGCATGAGGAGTGGTGTGGGTACATAGGCTAAGGTTGTGTGTTTGCAATGTGTATGTATGTGTGTGTGTATACTTAATATGAAGGGTGTGTGATATCTCAGAATTCTCGGGTTATTATATTTAACAGTGAACAAAACCAATTGCAGGTTAACAGAGATTGGAATCTCAGGATACAGGGAAACATCAGTTTTTAAATTCAAACAAATCTCAGTTTGTGTGTGTGTGTGTGTGTGGGCTTAGTGTCAATGAGTGAAGGCCATATGTGTGTGTACATATCATTCATAGGTTCACATAGGTTCTCAGGATTTAAGAAAAAAAAACAGTAAACCAACAAGTGTCAACCCAATCCCATTTCAGTTTACCTGAATTTTAGGTTTCAGTTTTTGAACTCAGTTAACTGTTTTCAAACCCAGATATCTAAAACAACTATGGCTGAACCTATGGACACTGATCATTAATGCAATGGTCTGATACTCTATCTGTTGCTGCTGCAACAGTAGGTACATACCCTCATACCCACACTCTTAATTACACACAGGCAACCCTCTAATCCTCTTACTTGCATATGGCTGAACCAAGTTCTCAGGTTATACACTATTTCAGGTTTGTTTACACAGGGAAATTCTCAGTTTCTAGTTTTGCATTTCAATTCCCAAAACTCAGTTTTCCTATCACAAACTTAATCTCAGGTTTGAAGGACTGTTAACAGTTCAATATTCAGGTTACCAACTCATGACAGTTTTCTTCCCAGGTTTTAAACCCAGGTTACATTCTACATATAAGCATGCATTTAATAAAATCGAACTACAAACTGTGCATATGTAAATCTAATTTAAACCTCAAAATTAACAATTTGAATATCCTTTGAATTCTGAAAAATGGAGAATTAATATGGTATTCAGTGAATATTTGGAAAAACCCAAATTCGAATAGCATCAACCCAAACCTATAGCTCTCAAACCGAAACAATAACACAATATGTATCCTAGGAGTATAACAACATACATATATAATCTCAAAAAAATAAGAAAACATAATTGATTCTTCACAAAACTCAAAAAGGAAAAAAAACAGCAAAACAGTGAACGTATCAGGAAAACCTATTCAAACACCCAATTGAATCAAAAAGCAAAGTGTAACCCTAAAGCAGTGTGTGCAGACACTAGGTATACATGTACTCGTGTCTAGGAAGTGGTTCGTGTCCACAAAAGTGGACACGAAGTGTCAATTAATGTGTCAAACCCGGCATCAGAGGACAGTGTATGCACGGCCTCGTGCACGTGTGTCGATTGATCCAGGACACGACACAGACATCCAAGTGTCACATGCACGTGTCAGTAGCTAGGTGGGGTGTCAGGGTATGTGTCTAGGTGCCTGATTTGTGTCGGGGTCGTGTCGTGTCTGAGTTTGAGTCACGTATCAGAACGTGTTTAAACAGTGTGTACAGTGTAGTGAAAATCCCGTGCACGTGTGATTTCTCACAACCTACTCTATGAAACCCGATAAAACTTTGGGGGCATGCTGTCAGTGTATGCCCCCTCATGTCTACCAAAATTCATGCCTAAAGAATCTGTGTCGTGTCCTATAGGGGGCCCGAGTATCAGGGACGTGCACAGTGTGTCGTGTAGTGGGTTCGAGGCTTCGTGGACACGCCACAAGACACGAGACGACACGTGATCACGTACACATGTAGCTCTGATATAGGGATATACTAAAACCACGTCACCACGTGTCTACGTCGTGTCAGGACACGACACGACGCGTGTATCAGTGACGAAATCCGCGCGGTGTGTCTTTGTACAAAATCAGTGCACTTTGAATATCGTGTCCGACACGTTATCAATTGACACGAAACTTTGGGAATGACATGTTAGTCATGTCCCCTAGCTGTGTGTCGATTTTCACGTGTCCAAGTGACACAAACACGGAGAAAACATGATTGAGCAGCAGGGCACTCAACCACAGTGTCGTACAGCGTGTTCGTGTCCATTTTGGACACGGACACGGCTCAAAAACGTGCTCAGTGTGATAGATTCGTGATCAGCATACAAAAACATATTTTTCTATTCAATTAGTTTTTGAAATTAATACCATTTAATTCTCACAAATATTTCATCAAACACCTAGGAGACACTATGACACGTGTCCGATACGGACACCAAACAGACACGAATTTCACCCAAATTTTAGAGACACCTAGGGGACTCCTAGATCTAGCCCTACATGCAAAGAAAATCAAAATTTGAATCAATTTAAGGGGTTTTACCTATATGTGCAAAAAGCTTGAAAAAGCTTCAAATGGGGGATTCCTCCTTGCTAGCCAATCTCTCCAAATTGATTCAAACTTGAGATTTCTCTCCATGAACATAAAGTAGGGATCAATTAGAACCCAATGCAAAAGATTTGAGCCAAAAAGGAATTGAAATGAGGAAGTTATGAATTGGGGAAGAAGACTTACATTTTTCTTCAAACTTGTAAAAATTTAATAAAAGAGGCAAGAACATGGAGGAGAATATTTATAGGGAAGGGGGAGCCCTAGTGGCTGGCCATAAAGTGGAAAATTAGGGTTAGGGTTTAGTCTAATGGTCATGGGCCAAGTTGCACTAGCTAACTAGCTCAAGTCTTAGCCTATGGTTCAATGCAAAAATCCTCCTACTCTCTTCATGAAACTTAGCCGACTTAAGTCAACCAAGCCCAACTTGAGTTAGATTAGGGTCCATACCATATTAACTAAGTCGCCAAGGTCAAGGTCAAAATCTAGGACAGTCGTTTAAGTCACAGCTAGTCAAAATCAAAATCAACAATCATCAGTGCAATAAATCATGAAATAATTCAAAAAGGCCAAATGACCAAAATACTCCTAGGCTAAAAATAATAATTCAATCATCCTAATGACATGGTTAGGCTCTAGGTTAGGCAGTCTCTCAGGTTACACTAGCAAGGCATCAAAATCACAAGCCATGACTTAAAACAGTTTTAAATTGATTTTAAAAATAATTAAAAATCACCAAAAATCATAATGTGAAATAAATACGATTAAATAATATTTATAAATACAAAATTTCAAAAATACCCTCATTCTAGAAACTGGGTGTTACACTTAGACTAACTAAGGTTTTGGTCAACATAGACTAGTCCACAAGATAATTAGGCCAAGGGTTAACTATCTAATCAAACTCTATAAGGCTAACTCAATCAACCATAGGCTAACATGTCTTAGGATACCTAAGATACTATACCACAATGTTAAGGTATAACCAATCTCCTATACATGTATATCACACAAAATATATATAGCCTAACTACATATATACCAATATCTATATACATGACCAACTATATATATATATATATATATATATATATATATATATATATATATATATATATATATATATATATATATATACATACATATATATATATATATATATATATATATATATATATATGTATGTATATATATATATATATATATATATATATATATATATATATATTTTATATATATATACACATAGAGATAGGAAAGTGGAGAGGTGTCAAGTGTGTGTGCATGAGTGAGAGGGTGAGAGTATATATATATACACATATATATAGCTAACTATATACATAACATATAATTTATATATATATATATATATATATATATATATATATATATATATATATATACACACACATAGAGATAGGAAAGTGGAGAGGTGTCAAGTGTGTGTGCATGAGTGAGAGGGTTAGAGCTAACTGTGTGTGTGTGTGTGTGTGTGTGTGTTAGTTGACAGTGAGTGATATTAGGAAAATCAGTGAGTAGCTCAGCAGTGTAGCAAGTGTCAATGTGTGTTCAGTCCAGTGGACAGTAGGATGTGTGTGTGTGGGATAGTTGACAGGTTTAGCTAGGGAGTGTGTCAATGCTTGTTTATGTGAGAGTGAGTGAGTGATGTGTATAGTCCAATACTGGACAGTGAGTGTACATGAATGAGTGTGTTGCTAAACAGGAAAGAAAAGGAAAGGAAACCAATTCATGTTTTTAGTTTTCAGTCCCAAAGGTTTGAAATCCTATTTTGAATCCTATACTCAATGAAACCACCCCAAAATTCACACACAAGTAGATTACATGTAGGAGAACAACATTAGGGTTTTAAATCATGCTAATAACAGTTCTAATGAGGTTAAATCAACTGCCAAAGTTCGAATATTAAAACTAGGAATACTGAATATTATGTATCAGTTCACAAATAGGGTAAATGGGAATTAATGGTTTAAAACATTCTAAGATGTAAATCAAATGTTTGGTAATGTAAACCCAACATGTGTTCGTGTCCCAGAGAGTGTCTCGTGTCCACCACAACGTGACACGACGTGTCCATATCAATTAAACCCAAATCGACCAAACTGGGCACTGCATAGCAGTGCAGTCTCGTGCGCAAGTGCACGCACATCGTGCACCCGACAAAGGAAACTTCGTGTCTCGTGCACACACCCACGAGTTTGCCCAGTATAGGTCTTCATCTGACACAGCCTAACACAGGTCCATGTGTCACGGTGTCGTGTCTAGGAGTGCGTATCAGTGCACGAAAACCCGACTAAACAGTCAGTGAAAAACCCAGCACCGGCTAAAAAACGTGTCCGACACATCACAAGAGCGTCTCCAACTTGGAGGACCTCATGTCAGTCATTGCCCCTTGGTCCACGCCAAGTGGCATGACCTGAGTCGTCGTGTCCAACGAGAAACAGCACCCGAGTAGCAGGGCAACGTGTGTTGTGTGTCAACACGCATGTTCGTGTCCAATTTCTGACACGACACGACACGAAAACAATCTCAGTCCATCAGAAACATGTAAGCCACAACAAAACACAAATTCTTATTCAGAAACTTTCTAAAAATTAAATCGAAATGCCCTTTGGGGTATTTCATCAAACACCTTAACTAGTGGGCTGATACGTGTCCATTTAGGACACAAAATGGACACAAAATCCTACAGAAATCTAGGGTTAGCTAGGGGACACTTAGATCTAGGTCAATATGCAATAATAACAGCATCTAACATTGAGTTTTAGGGATTTACCTATTGGTGTCACAACTCCTCAAAAAGCTCCAAAGAGGGGGTATCTCCTTGCTACCCAAACTTCACCAAATTGCTATGAAACTGAGAATAACATATACCAACAGCAATAAAACCTAAATTAAAACCTATTGCAATTTATTTGAGGGAAAAAGGAATTAATTTGGATTTTCTATGAATTAATGAAGTTGGTACATACCTCTCTTTCCAAATAAAACTTTCTTAAAGAGGCTAGCCCTAATGGAAGAGAGTATTTATAGAGTGGGAATCCCTAGGCTAGGTGGTGTGGCCGGCCATAGAGTGAATTAGGGTTAGGGTTAGCTAGTGGGTTGGGCTTTGGGCCCCTATGTGCTAAGTTGCTATTTAATGGTTCAACCATAAGTCATGGCTTATGACTTAACTATTCTAA
>JANAVB010003200.1:15465319-15486567 GCA_029216955.1 Iris pallida
CGCATCAAATCGTCCGGTGATCATCGGATCGTCGCTCTGCAATATGGTGATCAGAAATCTGCTACTGTAACTCGCGAGCCCGAACCCGAGTATCTTCAACCCTAACCCAACCCATTAACGGGTTTATCCGATTGGGTTCGACCCATGTGTGTGTGTCCGTATATGTTTTTGTGTCCGTCTGTCCGTGTGTGTGTGTGTGTCTATGTGTGTGTGTGTGTGTGTGTGTCCGTGGAAGAGGAGGAGGAGGAGGAAAGAGAGGAGTTAGGTTAGGGTTTACTTGAGGAAGAGGAGGAGGAGCTCGAGGGGGGGAGGGTAGGGGTCGCCGGGGGGGGAGGGAGTCCCTGGAGGGGGGATGGAGTCGCCGGGGGAGGGGGGAAGGGGTCGCCGGGTGGGAAGAGCTCGAGGGAAAATTCTAAAATTTTCGAGTGAGGGGGAAAAAAAGAAACAGTGTTCCCTAAGTAAAAAAGTTAGCGACGTTAAGAGTCGACGTCGCTAAACGTCACAAACATTTTAATATATAGCGACATATTTTAATAATATGTCACTGAACGTCGCTATTCAGCGACGTAATTTATCTCCTATCGCTGAACGTCGCTATTCAGTGACGTTTTGCGATGTCTATAGAAAGGAGTCGCTATATTCGATATTTAGCGACGTTATTTTATTCCGTTGCTAAATTCCGTCGCTAATAGAGCATATTTTAGTAGTGTAACAAGTTTTTGTGGTGGCCCATGCAGGTCAGTCTTCGTAAATTGTGCGAACTCATGGTAGTACTATATTAGTCGTACTGCTGCAAGCCTGTGACTAGGATTTGCTCATTCAAAATTAGGATTGAATTCATTCTAGAAGAATGACTAGGATTAGGAGTCTCTTATGTAATTTCGTCATAGGGTAGTTAAGGTTGCTACATAGGCCATATGATTTTAGTAGGAATTGTTGAATCATAAATCCTAATAGATACTTGAGAATTTTTGTAGGTGAATATGTTATTTTGTTTTGATATGATGGTAGGATTAAGGTGGGTAGACTATTCACTTGGTAAGTCAGGCCTTCCTAGAATCAATGCTCTAACCTTGATAAAATGTTCAATATTTTCCTTTTACCCTCTTTACATATCAACCCCATATTGTCACTAGTCCGAATTACTTATTTATTTATCTTTGCATTTTGCTATATGAGTTTTATAATTTTTGATTCTGTTACCCCCACTGGATCTCGAGTTCAACGTCTTTTTTCCTCAATCATTTGTATATACATGAAATAGGGATTAGGATGCTTATACGTCTCTTGTCTTCGGTTATTTCCCTCAAATCAATCATTTTATTTTCAAGAGTTGAAACCTGTAGGACCGATACTTACATTTTTCTATCTTGACTATTTGTGTAATTTTAATTTTTCCTCCCCTCTAAATCTCATTATCATATAGTAGAATTCTTATTGCTTAATCATTTTCCATCGGCCAGGGATAAATATTATATCAATGTCTTATTTCCAATCCATTAAGTTTGAGCCTAACATGATTCATTACCCATATATCTACTCTGGGTTAGCTATACATATTTCCTCTTCGGTCTTGAATATAGAGAAATATAAATAAAACTTTATACTTCTCTTGCCTTCGACTATGTTCTTCCTAATCAATCATTTGATTTTCAAAAATGATACCTTCCCTTCAAGGATGGATACGTATACTTTCCTATAATGATCAATTTGTTCAAATTTTCAGCTTTCTCCATCATGGTCAATTTGTTTAAGGATTTTTTTTAGAACCTCCGTTGAGATTTTAAGGATGTAGTTGAAATGATGATCGGTGACTTATGATGGGAGACAACAGTGCACTGTCGCCACTTATTTGACTTATGGAGACTGTGGGTACACTGTAGCCAGCAGCGCACTAGCGAGGTATGATCCCTAAGTTAAAGTAATCTCGAGTAAGTATAAGTTATCGAATGTTGTTAAAGCTATATCTTGGTCATCCTATCTTCGTCTTTAAGTTGTTATGTCAATATTAGATAGAGTTGATAGGGTATTGGTCACCGTATCCTTGCTTGAGACGTGGAACCAAGAGTTTACTGCAGCTAGCTATACACTGGCGAGGCATAAATTTTTGGTAAAGTGACTCCAGATGTACTTACGGTTTTAAATACCCCAGAGGCAACGTCCTTTATTGACATATGACTATCAAGTTTTCAAATCTATTTGTGCCTTATTCCTAACTACAATTTTCTCAATAAACTGGTTGTCCTTCTTTTCCTCCAAATCTTCCTATCTTTGAATTGTCAACTTTAAACCTAATTTGATTTCCTTCCACTAGATTCATAATCACACCTAGATTATGATTCTATGATCATGCTACACAATCAATTGTGTTAGAACGATTTCGATTTGGATCATCCTTAAATACCTTTTGATTACGACTAAACTATTTGATTCTATTTCGATCGTGCCAATTCGCCTGTCATCGTAGAATTCGATTCTAAGATCGTGCCTAAATAATTTTGTTTAACTAGTTGTTCGTACCAAGATAATTTCATTTTTGATCGATCTTAAACAATTTTTATCAAGACTAAATCATAACCGTGCCTATAATTTCAACTTAATTATAGCTAAGGTTATAGTTTCATTCCAACTATGGTTATGACTATTTTGATCATGATCATGCTCGTGCCAACTTCCTATTTTCACTCTGCTTGGATGACTTGCAGATTAGCCTTGATCGTGACTGTATCTTAAATGCGACTAAAATTCTGTTTAGATTTCATCGAAAACTTTGGTCATTCCTTAAAAAGCTGGTAATGACTCAACCATGCTGACCATAGATTGGTCATGACCAACCATTTCAATCTTGATTGTTCTTAAAAATATTTGTTTGTCAACTAGACCATTTGATCGAATATTGACCGTGCCAAATCATACTCTCCTTTTGTCTATTATCTTTATCATTTTGATCATATCCATGATTACGCGTGACTAAATAGATCATGAATCATATCACTTCCTTGATTATACCATTCGTCATTTTATTCATATCAATTAAAATTTGGTTTCTTGATTATTCTTCATAGTTGTGCCTATTCGTGTCCTTTAAAATTTCTAAGGTAAAACATTCTAAGGTGGGTAGGTCGTAAGCCCACTTTCCGTTTTCTTATATTTTCCATTTAGTTTATTTTAGTTTAAGTATTTTTCTAAATCGGGAAATAATTTTCATTCTATTTCTATTTTAGATATTTTAAAAAAAAAAGATTTGCCAAATTTCAGAAGATATTTTATTCTAGGATTATTTGAATTACTATTTTATCAAGAGTTATATTAAATTCAAATTATTACTATATTATTTTAGAAGATATTGTATTTATGGAAAATATACAGCTATAAATATCTAAATTATTCTTAACAATATTTTGACAATTGATTTTATTACAAGGATTATTTAAAGTAATAGGTATTATTTTAGACAATATTTTATTATTGATTTGGAGTATGATTGGGTCAAATCCCTAGTTCTCCCAACCCCCAACCATCCAAATCCCTATCCCTAATTCTCAAAATCAATTCCACATCCCTAACCCTAGATTACCCTTTCCGGAGTTTCAAATCTTTTTTTTATTCATTTATTCATTCACATATTTTATTTGTCGGAGTTGAAGGCAAATTTTGTCGATACTTTGTTTATGATTATTTTCCTTATCAAACTTGTTTCAAATTAAAGTTGAGAGCATTTTAGGGCTTTTAGAGTTTCAAATACTTTCTTCGTATTTTATTTGATCAATTTCTTTTATCATAAATTTCTACTACCTTTCACCAATCTACCAAGTCTGCCTATCCTAGTAGTCCTTAAATTCGAGGACAAATTTATTTCTAAGGTGGGTAGATTTGTAATCCCCCTTCCCAAAATTTTAATATATTTTTATTTTATTTTATTTGAATTATAATTTTTAGAATTTTATAAATAAATAATTAGATAATTATTACGGTAGATGACTTTAACCACGGTTGAGTTTTGAAGTACCAGACAACTAGAAATCGTGGCACGGATAGTGCAGTGGTGTTACTTGACTAGTGTTTCAGCCATGGCAGGGAAGGCCGAGCCATAATTGTGTCCTAACTAGGAAAACCAGGCCAAGTTGTGACCTAACCCCTATAGATGATTTAAATATCTATTAATTAGATTATTGACTTTTAGAAGACCCGGCTGTGCCAAACCAACCGGACTGGACCCAAACCAAGCTCAAGCCCAAGTAGGCATGTAGTGAGACCAAGGACGTCCTTGTAGACGTACGTTATGCGTATACAAATATTTTGTATCTATTTAGGAATTAACAAATATTTCTAGATATTTGTTATAAACATAGAATATAGGTATTATTAATAATAACTGTCGTTTTAGAATATCTGTACAATTTTCTGGAGCCAAATCAAGGGCGTATTTGGTAAGTTCAACAAAAACTATTATATCCATTATTTGTTTAATTTCAGTTGTTATTAGGAATATTATTATTCTTAATGTTGTTGATGTTATTATTATATAATATTATTTTACTATTATTGGTTATATTATTTATTGTCAAATAAATGTTATAATATATGTGTTCATATTTATATAGGTAGACCCCACACTAGGAGTAAATTATTATTGAGGTTTTATGGAGATTATTATATAAGAATAAATATAGATATAATATATATAAGGGATATATAATATAAATAAAAAATAAAAAGAAAACCAAAGCAATTAAAAGAAACAAAAGAAAAAACAGCAGCAAAGCTCAGCCCAGCCAAGCCCATAGCACCCCTCGGTTGGCCCAGCCGAGCAAACCCCTCATTATATTACATTAGGATAAAATAGAACCCAGCTGATTCCTTCAGTTGATATACGCGAGAGAGAGAGAGAGAGAGAGGTCGAGAGGGAAGAAAAACTCTAATGCTAAACCATGTCACAACGTCCCAACGATCCCTGGTAGGAGTTCGACCATGGGCGCACTCCCTGGGCCACGTGCCATCGCCGGGAGCAGGCGGAGCTGCCTGCACACGAGCACAAAAATAGCAACGACACCAGCAAGTGGCAGTCAGGGACGGCGTTTCGTGGCTGGATTTCTCCCTCCCTGCTCGATCGATTTTCGAATCGATTTTACTGGTACAACCAAAACCTAACCCTCTGCATAAATCTTCAATTAGATTTAATTATACTGCCTTTGATTTATCGAGAAATCGATTCGAAATCGTCCAAAAGTCTGTTCAAAACTGAACATAAAATAGTCCCAACACCCTATTTAGAAGATAAATTCTGAGCAAACCCTTAGGAATTTTCAAAAACTAATTAACAACAGTCCTAGACAACCTATAGGGCACTGAAACCCAATTTACAAAAGTCGATTTCATCGATCGAGCATCGAGAAATCCTTTTCCCAATTTTGACGAAAAACTGATTTCTAAATATTAGAAAATTAGAAAAAACTCCCGATACGACGTCCGCTAAACCGGGTGACGTGGTTGCGAATCAAAAGCATCGAAAGGTGCGTATCGACTTCACGGACCTGTGGGATTTGACGGAATTAAAATTGGTTGCGTGTGCACGACGAATTTGATGCGTATCCGTCGAAATTTACGGTATCGGTCACTTTGCAAATTTTCCAATTACTTTGTGCACGTTCGTTAGATCGAGATGAAAATTGTGCCAACAAGACCATAGCATTTTTCAGGTCCTGTATGCCAAGTTTGGTCCGATTCTGAGACAGTTGATCGGATCACAGTTTTGTGGGCCCTACGATCCGACTCAACGGGCGATTTCGTGCACGGCTCGTCAAAATCCAATTTTGGACATACGGTTGGGTTTGTATCGAAAAATCGAACCCGTAGACATATAGTTTGACAACTTTATAGACCGTAGACTTTGGCATGCTTTTCAGTACAAAGCGGGTCCAACGACAGACATCGTTTTGATCCGAAATTACCGTTTTGCCCCTGTATCCAGAATTTGACTTATGGCCAGACAATTCTAGCTAATTTGACTATTCTAAAAATGTTGGTAATGTTTATTTTAGCATCCAGAGACTTTTGCATGTGTTGACTTTAGTAAGTCATCTGAGTGGTCGTACTATCAGTTTTACCAGCTAAGGACCTCAGGCAAGTGCACTTTCTGATTGCTTTCGATTCATAGTAGTCCTTTCATTTTATGTTTATGCATATGTTGTCTTACTTGTTGATATATTGTTACACGGATTAGAGTCATGGATCTCTACATACTTTATTTCGTGATTGTCGTGTTTCCGTGTTTCGTTAATTGTTCGAGTCCATGAGTACTAGTCGGGAGGAGAAATATCTTAGTAGACATGTGGACTACCTAGAACTATCTCCCGTGTCTTTCGTAGAGAATAGCAGCTGCACACGACACGTGCAGGGTGCCTGATTTATCCGCAAGTCGTTCACATGTCGAAAGTGGTATTTTAAAACACATAGATAGTTGTCTTTACTTGTTTTTCTTGTTTTCTTCACCACTTGCCATGTCATCATAGTTACATATTCTTTTTCTGGCTGATATATCATGTTGTAGAGTTATCTACTTTCTTTTGTGATTTGCCATGATATCGGTCTTATTTTCTAGATCATCTCACATATGTTATTTGTATGTCTTGTGAATTCTATTGTATTTTCGATTTGTCGTCGGTTTGTGTGCTTGTTCCATTCCTGACTGGAAACCAATATTTTTTAGGTTAGCTGTGGCTTCACTTAGCATTGGGAGATATGAGTGTACTAGCAGGCAGAAGCCTAGAGATTAGATAGATGTGCTATCAGTTTCATTAAATGTAAGAACCTTGTATTTTCTCTAAATATAAATGTTGTAGATGTTGTAATCGATTTAGAAATGTGAATGCGTAATAAATGTTGTACTTTATGATTTTGAGCATCTTGACCGTGACATCGTTCTACCGTCGACTCTGCGGCGTAGGCTAGCTTGGACACGTCTCGTATCCGAAAAGTGGATGTGAGTCGTGACAACCCACCCCCAAGTGCCTTCCACATGGATCCACCAGTGGATACGGGCATGGACGAAGAGCGCAAAGTAATGTTTTGATTATGTATTTTAGTTCATGCACGTTCAGCATATGGTACAACTGGGTGTGTAGAAGCATGAAATTTCATGCGCATTCAAGGGTAGAACTCCTATGCGCCCTAAAGCACTATGCGTCCCAAAACATCATGCGCCAAAAGACCAAAGATAGAATGTTGGCACATCAGAAGACATCAAAGAAAAGTGGCACATGAACATTCAATTTTTATTTTCACATGAAAGTCTATTATATGTCCAAACCCTTTATTGTAATAAAAAGTCTACTACAAAGAAGCCTAGCCTAAACTACAACTCGGCGCATCACTCTGACGTCTCAGCTAGGCGCATCACTCTGATGTCTCAACATAGGCACATCACTCCACCCCATCAGAGCGAATCATTTCCTTGTCAATGCACGGGAGCTTCGGCAATACGTGAGTTGGCAATCAACCCAAACCCTGGGCCTCTACCAGCATAACAAAAATTGAGGCACGACAACCCCGATCTTTGGATACAACAGACACCTCTGTTAGCCTGTGACTCTTCAAGCATAACGAAATCTAGGGCGGGGCAAGTCGAAACCCAATAAGCAACATCATTGCACTCGATGTCATTTCGTGAAGGAACACTGCCAACAAAGTGCACAAATGCGAAACTAGATGCATGTCACGACCCGCACCCGAAGTGAGGGAACGAGGGCGTGATAGCGTCCCAGCCTACGCCGTAGAAACGACATAGAATGCTGTCTAGGTCTACTATCTAACAATATTTATAATATCAAAATCTGTCGAGAAATAGTCAACTCCAAACAGAGGACAAGCAATGACAATATAATATAAAATCACAAACTCTAAGAAGGATAGATGATACTGAAAGATAAAGACAACAAGATATGAAAATATCATCCTGAAAATCCAACACAAAATAATACAAGTCCAAAGTCTCAGAGTCAACAATCTCAAATAAAAATACTAAAATAATAACAATCCAAATGTAATCTGGAGACAAAGTCCAGTACTAAACTAAACTAGCTAAGCTACCACTAATGCCTCATTTTCTGGAACTAACCTCTGCTGGACAAGGGTCTTCCTGTCTACGCCCACTACGTCATGAGGACCATTAGGTAGGACACTCGTCCTCGCCATAATCTGTAAAATTTTGTTAACATATCCAGTCAGGATGGAACGAGCACATTGTTAGCCGAATGATTATATCATGTTTTTGAATATGGCTAATCAATTAAGTTTAACATAATAACATCACTAATATTCATGTAATCACTATTATGTTACTACTTAAACTTAGCATTGTCATAAATGTTCTATATCAATATTGCTATGCTTGTATCATATTGGTTTGTTTGTCTAACATGTACTTGTAGACATGCTGTAAGCATGATCAAACATGATTAAACCAGGACATATGCAATATAGTAATATTAATGGGCCAATGACGGCGTTGGCGAAGCCACCAAAAGGTATTCAGATTTTCAGATCTGTTTATCTTTGGACGACCGTCGTCAAGTGAAAAAGGCGTCTTCAAGTCTACTCAAATATTTGAAGAAAGGCGTCATCAAAGGGCTCTTGGTTTTCCTATTTTATCAATGTATTTTTCACATTTATTAAGTTTAGGAATACGATGTAAACTGCATCGTACTGGCAAATAGGCTATCCTAGAAACGTTTTCAAAATATCCTTCCGTTTTGAAAACAAGCCCACTTACAAAAGCCCAAACTACTTCCTAACTGTTTGACTTTTCAAAAAGCCCAAAAACTAATTTGCAAAACCTTAACAAAACCCTAGCAGAACTCGACCAGAATTTGGCCAGAGTTCGGCCATAGTTCGCTTAGTGAACGTTGCTTTTTGAACATGGTCTTCCTGCAGTTACGGATCCCAACGAGGTTTTCTCATAGAGTTCTGCCCGAATTCTGTCAGAATTCTGCCTTTGGAAAAACTATAAATAGAGAAGGATTTCGATCATTTCAATTCACTCATACACCAATTCACTTTCAACCTCTTCTCTTCTAAAGCTTACATTTCTTCCAAAGAGCTCTAAACAGCTTCTATTTTTAAATTCTAAGCCAGTTACAATCCTCTAGTCGATTTGCCAGTACATTACGGTCTAGATGTTTCAGAGTGATTGTAATCAGAGGTTTGATTGAAGTAGACACTTCACAATTGAAGTTGGTCGAGCACTTCAGATCAAAGCTCGCGTTGTAGAAGTTGCAAGAACTTCTGATGAAAACTTGTGGTGATTTTTTATACTAGATTCAACTGGAAGCTAGAGTTCTTCCGACTGGACTAGTCCTCACAAGAGGGAAACTAGTATACATTCTTGTGTTTGCGTTTACTCTCTATTTTTTATTTACATATCTGTGATATATTATCTGTGATCTTGTTACTAACATTTTTAAATAGTTAATTTCTGCTGCCTACTCTATTCATCCCTCCTCTAGAGTATTGCGCTTTATAACTCGTTTCTACAATCGGTCCTATAATTGGTATCAAAGGAGGTGCTCCTTATAAAGAGATTATTGCAGTTTCTCCTTATAGAGGTATTATTGCTGATACCAATTGCTCCTACAATTGGTCTCAGAGCGGGTTATACAGGTAAAGCAAGGTAACACTACTATTATATTCTTATTTATTACAGCTATTACATAGATCACAATATCACATATGGCAAGTATGTACTTCACAACTGAAGAGCAATCCTCAAATAGACTTCCACTATTTGATGGAACAAACTATAGTTATTGGAAAACACGGATGAGCTTCTACTTGAAGTCTCTAGATTTTGACTTATGGTCAATTGTTGTAAATGGCTACAAAAAGCCTACTATCACTTCTATTCTCACATCCTCTATAGTCAATAAGCCTTATTATAGTTACACGGAGGAAGAGAAGAAGTTAGCTAGCCATGATGCAAAAGCTATGCATATATTTTATTGTGCTGTAGACACAAATGTATTCAATCTTATTACTACTTGCACAACATCTCATAAAATTTGGATAGTTCTTGAAGCTACTTATAAGTGCAGGTATGAAAGCAAAGCTAGCAACTCTAGAGAGAAGGATAGTCCTCATAATGATGCAAATATGTATATGACAAAATTGGGATTTAAGGTACAACATAATACTTTATACGAAAAAGAGCTTCTATGTGACAACTGCAAGAAGATAGGCCACATCCAAGAAGATTGCACGACTGCTAGAAAGGAGAGTCACTACGAACAATCAAATAAAGAAAGATTATCATCTCACAAGTACACTAGCACAAGCATATGGTGTGAAAGCGAAGCAAGAGATTCTGAAGAAGAAGAAGAAGAAGAAGAGAAACCTTATCAAGCTGCAAATTTATGCTCAATGGCATTATCTAACGAGGTACAAAATAATTCTTTTTATGAAGAGAGTGAATTTTCTCATGATGAGTTATCTGGTGCTTTCAGTGATCTTTTAGAAGAACACAAGAAAGTATTAGATAAGTATAAGCAAGCTAGAAAGGATATTCTATCCTATAAACGTGAGAATGAAAAGCTTACTTGCTTATTGAATGATGCTAGAAACAGTTCTACTTCTGATAATTCTACTGAGATTTCCACACTTGAGTTTAGATTGCATGATGCACTTGATTGCATTAAGAAAATAAAATTCCAGCCGAAGTGGGAAGGCCCATTTGTCATCGAGGCTGTATTCTCCAATGGTGCTTACCACCTCGCAAAATAAAACGGAGACTTGCTCATGTTGCCCATCAACGGCAAGTTCCTGAAGAAGTATTATGTTTAAAATGACATCCTCCAAATCTCCCAGATTGTTGAGTTATTGTCATGACCCGCACCCAGTGAAAGGGCACGAGAAGTGAATACGCCCAGCCTACGTCGCAGTGTCGACGGTAGAACGCTGTCCTGAGTCACAATATCTAACACAGTCTAGAATAAGCTCCGAATGGAGAGTAAAATAATAAGTAACTCAATCACAACACTAAGATGGAATAGAAGAAAGAATCACAAGAGAGTCACAACATAATAGAAGTCTAGGTGTAAACCACCAGAATAAATCTCAAGTACAACTCATAAAGTCTCAAATAGAAAGACAATAAATACTAAGTCACAGCTAGACTATGGGCAAGTCCTCAGCGACTGTTGGATCCTCTTGAGGGTCCACGTCGCCAGTGTCATCTAAGCCAATGCCATATTAAGTAGGGCAGAACTCCTCATCATCACCTATAAAATTTTCAACATGCCCAGTCAGGACGGAACGAGCACATATATACTACAACAAAAAACCTTTTTAATGACGGCTAAAAAGCGTCATTAATGATGAACCATGACGCTTTTTTTTTTCACAGCAACCTTATGAAAATGGGTGTTATAAATATTTTTTAAAAGCGTCATAAAATAACCGTCATTAATAGTTTCTATAAAAGCGTTATGAATAGTTAATATATAGTGCACAATTTAGGACATTTTGAAAGCGTTATGAATAGATAATCTGTATAAGCTCAATGGAGAACATTTATAACACTCAATATTACTGAACTCATCACATTTATAATGCTTAATACTGCACATTATATATTACTTTCCAAAAACTTCTCAATTCAATTTTAAAACAACCACATTGAACTATATTCACAAGAAAATATCGAAATATTATATCACCATCTTCATTACATTATCTCAAAATAGGGTATCCAAATACATATATTTACAACTACGACTTAAATGGATCCTCAAAACAAGTAATTACTTTGGCTTCAACTTGAGCACATCAAAACTGTCAACATCACGTATAGCAAATCCCTGAAAAAGATAAAAACACGGAGACCAGGTCCTCATCATTTGTAAGCACCAAAAAGCTTTTCTTCATCTCAAGTACCTTCTCAGCATAAGGAAGAAAAGCCTGCTCCGCAGCAGCTGCTACCGAGCCTATTGCAGACTGCATCAAGTCGAAAAGAAGGGTTGTAATAAAGAAGAAAATAATTCTGCTATAAATTTCTACAGAGAAAGACAAAAGAAGCAGAAATACCATACAAGTTTCTTGCAGATTTCGAGGACTAGTTTGGAGTGCAGTAATTAATCTCCCTATCAGTGGATCAAGATAAGGAAGGATCTCTTCTCCCATATCCTCACAGAAAGCTGCCAGTGTATAGTATGACTTCTCCTGTGATATATATTACAACCATAAGAATGTAATGGCCTGGAAATAATAGAGATTCTAGTACACACACAAAAAAAGAAGACAAATTACCTTCACTTCATCTGAAACATCTTCAAGGGCATTCAGAATAGAGGGAAGTACACTTTCATAACTAGAAATGATCTCAGGTTGCAGGTGTTCAGCAAATTGACCCAGTACAAATGAAGCAGCTCCTCTTACCATCTGTTCCTGATCCTTCAAAGATGATAGAGTAATGGATAACATATTATCCAGCCTGTCTTTCGATAACTCAGAACAACCTTCAGAGATTACACCCAGTGTAGTAGCAGAAGCCTCGCGAAACTTTGGGTTGATATGCTGAAAGCTCAAAGACGCAAACTCAAAAACTGTTGGCAAAACATGCTTTGGTAGGTTAAGAGCCATAGTGTCAATGACTTCTGCCGCAGCTCGATCAGCTGCCAGATCAGAATCCTCATCTCCATCTTCTGTTTCATTAAGCAAAGGGCACATAACTTGAAGTATAGGTATGCCCAGCTTGTGTTTTTTCAAAAATAAAGCTTTATACTTTGCAAGCCATGAAATTATTTGAATAGCCTGCATTGTCAACATAACAAACTTAGGAACTGGTTTGGGGTATCAACAGGTGAATGATAAAAAGATGCAAACAAGACATTGCAAATGGTTCATAAGCTACTTCTTCAAACCTGATGCCGAATGTTTATTTCCAAATTCTGACTTGAACAAACTTCAAGAGAAAATTGCACAATGGACCGTACGAAATCGCCAAGAAGTGGAGCAGGAGATTCAATAAGCTCATCAAAGATTTCAAAGGCAATAGTGGCAACATCTTCCTCACCATTAGCAAGGCTTTGTCGTGAGATATTTAGAATGCTAGGGATAAAATTTCGAAATAGCTTCACCTACAATTCAATTGGTAATAAATAAAAAATTAAAAAAAATATCAAGGTGCTTTTAAACATCGGCACAAGAATAATTTAACCAAACTACAGACATTGTTAACAAAAGTAAGCCAGAGGATGAAGTAATCATAAAAGCAATTTACTCGCTAAGATGTTTCCATATTCATTAACTTCTGTAATGCAAAGAGGCAAATTATGGTGCTAAGTTAATTGAATAACAATAAATTTCCGCATTCTACATTATTATGTTTAACTGAAGAGCTACTATTAAGCTAGTCTTAGACAATATTCCTAGGCTTATTTTGTATTCACTTGATAGACATTGTTGCTAGGCTTACAAAAGGATATGATAATCTTATGCAGCAAGTAAATAGGATGGGGCCCATGATCCTCGGTTCTCGGTGGCAAGCCCAAATAACATATAATAATCTTATGGTCTGGCATTAGTCCACTAAATTAGTTTTGCAAGAAAGAATATCAGTTTTGCAAGGAAAAAGATGTGTAGAAACTGCCCAAGAACTTGGACAATATATGCAGTATTATCATGGCCTCGGTCGAGAAATGAAGATACCGCAAATGAACCTAGTCTCATGAATTTACACATCATAACAAGTCACAAAATGGAATCATGATGAATTAAAAGGAAAATGACATGGCAAAATGGAGAGGCAAACATATTACATATATTCAACAGCACATGTTAGCAATGATATAATTAGTCACCAAATATGCATGTCCATCTGCATCACAGTCCACCTTATCGAGCACAAATCAACTGGGGAATCATACAGACTGCTAGCCCTATCTAAAGATATCAAAAGACTAAGCTAAGAAAGTTGTAATTAACGAGTCTGGGGAAATACTAACAATTTGGTAAAGAGAAACATGTGTCAATTTTATTAGACTATAAATGACCACAGACATGTATTTAGCTTTAAAAAGCTGAGTAGAATACAAGGATTCATGTAACACTCCAAAAAATGGATGAAGGCTTTTTAGTGTCTATTTTGTTGTTATAATACTTGAAAGCATCATATACAGTTTCTATTATTTCAAACACACATATAATTGGAATGAAAAAATAATAAGCTAAGATATTTTATGATTGACCAATAAGCATGCATGGCTTCTCCTTTATGTGACTTTGACTGTGGGTACAGCCTATTTGGGCACATTTTCCTCTAAATTACTATAAGTCTACTGGCAGCTAGGATCAGACGAGCAGTTGTATGACCAACTCAGCAGGTCGTCCAGCGTCATCCAGCGTCGTCCAGCGTTTAAGCACAGCTTAAGATTACCTGTGAGCCTTCTTCTATGTTCCGACTTTAGCCTTGTCAATAGCAGAGCTTAAGATTAGCTCCCAAAGAATGTAAGACCTATATTAGACCCAGTCCTTGAGTTAAACTTCACAGTAGCATTATTCAAATCTCCCCACAGTGCACATTAGAATATCCAAACCAATGGCTACTTATCCAAATGAGTCTCCTACTGATATCGGTCCTACACCTAATACTAGTGTCACCACCGACACAGAAGCCATATCCTCAGGACACAAGATCTGTCTACACCTACGATCTTGTCCAAAAACCCACTCAATCGACACAGACAGTAAGAAGAACCAAGATGCTCCATATATAATCAATTATCATGGAAGTAAAATACCTGGATTAAAGAAGGTAACCAACAAAGCTCCCTGAGTCTGATCCTAATGTCCCGGTGTCCAAAATCGACTGGTTTGGATAATCCGTCGCGCACATCACATGCATGATTACGAATTAGAAATAATATCAATGCTCTATGATTGGATCGGGAAAACAGAGGAGGAGAAGGAAGAATTTGAACAAGTGGCGAAGAGGAAACAAGAAGAACTCACCTGTGCACTGGAGTGTTCGGGTTGACCGACACGGAGACAGAGAATTTGTAGCAGCGAATTGATCACTGATTGCGCAGGAGCTTCCGACAATGGCATTGCTCAGCACTCGTCGTTGCCTTCACTGCTGTGCCATCGAGAAGAGTTCGCCATGTATTCACCGAGAGTCGCCACGGATCGCCACGGCTGTCGTCTACAATTCAACCTCGAGGAATGAGGAGAGAATTAAATCAATATGGCACACAATTGATCCGACAGAGGGAAGAAGAAGTTCATACTATTGATTGCCGACGAGGAAAGCTCAGTGCCATCCCTAGATCGTCACGGTGGTGCTCGTCTTCGCCATAGCTGCAAGCTTCTCGAGGAGAAAGAAAGCGGCGAATGGTGTGGAGTCGGACAGAGCTTCGACGCTGAAGTGGGGATGAAGAAAACGAAGGCGGTGGGGTCTTTATATTGGCGGAGAGCGGTGGTCGATGGTTATGATCGAACGGCCAGGCTCTCGTCGGCCACGTCGACGGAGGTCTTCGGCCACGTCGATGGAGGTCTTCGACGGAGGTCTTCGACGGAGATCTTCCGACGGAGCTAAGGTTAGGGTTAGGGTTTGTGGGAGGGGGCGTTAGGGCTAAGGTTAGGGTTTGTAGGAGGTTGAAAGAAGGAGGAGAAGGAGAAGATTAGAGTTTAGGAAAATTTTTAGGGTTCAGGAAGATGGAAATGAGCAAGAAACTGAAAGGGGTTTGGAAAATTTTAGGGTTCAGGGAGAGGAGGGAAGAGGGGGGAAGGAAGCTCTGAAAAAGATCGGGTGTAAAGGGTTTTGTTGGAAGTTTATTAATTACAAGTTTACCACCGCTCTAAACTATTAATGACGCTTTGTTTTATAAACGTCATAAAAAGCCCAGAATTAGTCAAAACCGTCATAGAAATAAAGGTATTTCGAACTTTGATAACGGTTAGGTATCAGGCGTCATCAATACGTCTTATCGAGCGTTATTAAAAGGGTTTTTTTTGTAGTGATATCTCTCACAACAGTTCATATCAGGATTGGACATATAAGTAAGCTATAGAAAACTATATGAATCGCTGTAAAGAGAATCAATAAGAGAGAGAGACTATAAGATGAGATAAAATATGATAAATAGAGAAATGCAACCATCTACGTGATTTAGAGCATAAATTGGTTATGAAACGGTTTGGGTTGCACATGGATACAGCTATGGAGTACACATGGATACCTACTGGGTAATGATCACATAACCAACTACACTCTCCCTGCCCCCAATCAATACACATGGATCAATACATGTTATATTATTGCACATAGATAACAACTACTTTATACATGGAGCTCATATTGTCATGAGTGTACATGAATAACACATGAGTGCACATGGATAAATATGAATACATGGAGTACATGATGGCCATGACAAAGTACATGAACATGATATACTCGATGTATCCGAGGGGATAACATCGCATGAAAGAATCCATAGGGTACTAATCCGTGTGAACATCGTGTCAGCATCAAGTATACTAGTCTATAATAAGAGAACATATCCAAAGAAGTAAAAGATCAGAGAATGTACTCGCCTGACAAACTGAAATGCTGATAATGAAGTGTAGCTAAACTGGGGCAATATAAACCTATTTAAAGTATACACATGTCACAACCAAGTCTAAAATATCAAAAGAAATAGCTACAATGCAAGACTACATGCTTCTAGGTCCATTTTGGTCAAAGTCAACCCTCGGTCAACTCTGGTCAAATCTGTCAACAGTGGTCAAACCTGGGTCAACTAGTTCGTCTACTAATTTCTAGGTCATACACAAAATTCTAGGTCATTTGGAGTTCGTTTGAGTTGAATTGGATCAAGTTTGACCCAAAGTTGACTTTTGTCAATTTGGTCAACTTGTCGGCCAATTCGACTAAACTAGGCTCAAAATAACAAACCAAATCTGTCCTAGGACTCCTATAGTTATACACACAACTACAATCTATTTTAAGAGAGTTCTCAAGCATAAATATCTATATACATATAGGTATATACACACATGTGTATTTACAATACAAATAAAACCTTAAATCTAACAAATGATGGTGTGTGTGTGAGACCCGGAGATTACTGAATAGAGGTGAATTCTGAGATTAAAAATGCAAACACAATCATGGTATACCACAATTTAATATACTATTTATATACATACATACAAAAAAAAAAAAAAAAAAATATATAATATATATATATATATATATTATATATATATATAGATATATATATATATATATCTATATATATATATATATACAAACGCTCAAATGGAAAGATTGGCAATGGTTTGAGAATAATTTAAAGAATAAAAATCTGGAATTAAATCCCCCTCGACCCATTCTCACATGTATGCATTGGCAATGGGTTTCAACGGGTTATAATATATTATAATATATATCTATATATATATATATATATATATATATCTATATATATATATATATATATTATATATATAATTAAATATATGTATACATAGCAAATATATATATCTATATATAATATATATATATATATATATTATATAGAAAGCATATATACTCATAATGATGGAAATTTATGAAACAAAACCAAAAGATGGTTCCTACAAATCCGAAACCTCATAAACGTACTGAAAACTCAGAATTTTAAGCTAATTTACTGGAAATCAAATATCGCTTTTAAGCTCAAAATCGAAATTAAAGAAACAAACCCAATTCACACATCGACCCAAAATGCAATATACACCAAATGAACCCACGAAACTCGGCATACACGTGGGTCTCGACCCACGTGATGCACTCGTATACTCTCGGGTTCGAAATCGTGTCCGTGTCGTGTCCACAGAACGCGTATAAGAATTTCCCGATGCCGCATGATAACGCGTGCTTTCGCGTGCGTTCTGGCTCGTTTGAGCGCCGCACACACAACGAAAAGTCCCGTGCTTGTGCATGTAGTTGGGGGGGGGGTCCTGGGGTAGGTCTAGGACATGGGACACAGTGACAGGCTGCGCCAAAGTGGCACATGTAGCCCCGCACCTACGCGCGGCCTGCTGCGCCGTACGCGCCCGTGCGCCCTCGTGCGCGCGGTTCCGCCCTCGTGGCTTGCTCGTCGGGCCACGCCGCTACTCGAGGTTCATTCCTCGGGTAGTCTAGGTATAGGTCGACGTGTCCCAGGTCCTGGAACGGGTCTTCGGTGCGTCGTGTGCGCGCACGAAGTCCGTTTCAGCGACAAAAATCAGGCTGAATGCACAGTGCGGCTGAGCGGTGCACGCACGATTTCTCCGCGCTCGCTCAACGAAAAGTCGTGAAATTTTACGAGAATGGGGGCAGAGGTTGGCCTTACGTGCTTAAGAAATTTCATGTAAAAATACGGCCTGTGCATCGAGAAACAATGCACGGACAGCAGGGCACGCACCCTCGTGCACCGGATCCGTGCACGTGCGTCCGTTGCCCGAAACGCCGCTGATACGTTGTCGAAACCAAATCCATCTTCATAAAATTTTATCAAAATAATATTTTCTAAACATCAATGAAGACAGAATCGAAAAACAGCAACTTTCTATCCTAAGCGGCATTTCTTCGAACACGTGTCGGAAAGGACCGACACGTGTCCGATACCGCCATCAAACGAAGTTGAAATCCAACGAAATTTCGTGGGCAAGTCTAGGGCACCTATATGAATGCATAAATGAAATTCTAGATTTACTATAGTAGATTAGGTTTACCTATTGAGTGTCAAAAACTCAATGAATGGAGCCCCTCGGTTGTCGTGTCGGCCGATTTCCCTCAAGCAAAAGCCTCCGCCTCCTCACTAGAAATGCTCCAGCAGATCCTCCTCTCCTCGACAAGTGCAATGAATTTCGTTTGGGAAAAAACGGACTCCGGATGAAGGAAATATGAGCTTTGGAGAAGGGGATCTATTAGGGTTTCCTTGTGGAGGCTCAAAACTTCAGAAATAAATGCAAGGGAAAGGGGTACTGCTGTTGGGCGGCCAGGAATAGGTCTCCTAGGGTTAGGGTTTCACTTGGGACAACTCATTCTCAAGTAGAAATGGGCCCAGGTCAAAAGGCTTAAAGGCTTGCATACAAAAGGCTAAAATAATCAATTAATGCCTTAAAAATAATCTAATGCCTAAAATAAATTCTAAAAATAAAAATAACAATTCTAAGGCATGGTTAGGCCCCTATACAATGTCCATTAAGGTTAAACCAGTTGCTAGCACAACACAAGTCAACATATGTAGAAAATCACAAAACGGCCAAAATGGCTAAAAATCAATTAATCACTCTAAAATTAACTAATAAAATCTAAATTAATTCTAATGATAATAAATCTAATTCTAATATAGCATTAAGGTTCTATGTCATGGTTGGCTAAGGTCAAACCACTTATACTACCAAAACACCAATTCAGCTACCAATCAAACCGCACAACAAGCATTTTTAATAAATTAATAAAATTCAAGTAATGCACAATTACTAAAATATCCTTAGCCTAAAATATTAATTAGCCAATCTAGTCACATGGTCGAGTCTCCTTGGTCATGGTTAGTCTCTAAGTCAAACAGTCTCTAGGGTTAAACTAGCAACAACCAAAATCATAATTCACCCATCTAAATAATATAAATAAAATAAAGAAAAATCCCCAAAAATTATAATATGATTCAATATTATTATTAAATGATAAAAATTACAAAAGTTCAAATTACCCTCGTTTCAGAAAGTAGTGGTTACAGTTATGTACCCTCTAGTACCACTGAAATTACATTCTGACTCCAAATCTCCCAGATTTTTGAGTTATGTACCCTCTGGTACCGCTGAACTTACATTCCGACTCCAAATCTCCCAGATTGTTGAGTTATGTACCCGCAGGTACCACTGAACTTACACTCTGGTCACTCCAGATAATCTATATCGCATCTTCTGTGTAGTAAGTCATGTATGATCATACCTCTGAACTTTCTTCCTAAAAGAGCTCCTTCCTCATGATCTACCGCCCGCACTTTCAGTGCATAAAAAGGGTAATAGATCAACAAATTTCTCGAAACAACCACATCGATGTCACCTCTGAGTTGTTTCACTCCCATCAAAAACAACCACCCCTCACAAAAGAACTTCTACGACCATATTACCTCTGAGTTGTTCTCTGTACCCTTCATGGAGTCCACTCCTACCACGTCCTCATTACCTCTGAGTAGGAAAACTCCATTGAATAAACCCCCATACTTGCCACGTCCTCATTATCTCTGAGTAAGTATGTCGGTTTTCCTTCGACTTATTATCCGTACCCGAAAAAAACCAGTGCTTAAGGATAATAGGCCCACAAATGTCTTCTGTTGACCACAATGTCCTCAGTTGACCATAAATGTCCCACAGTTGACCACAAGTGTCCGCTGTTGACCACAAATGTTGTACTAGATCTTCTAGTACATGCGCCTCTTTTCTCATTATCATACGCTGTAAAACCCCTAAATTTCTACTATATTTTAGTACTAATTTTTTTATTTTATATACGTCGCAAAGTCATATTGTACGTATACGAAAATTTACGTTTTCGTATTTACTCGTCGAGTGCGAATATGGGCAAGGTTCATATTTTTAGAAAAAATTGTTTTAATTTTATCAATCGGTGATGGTTTCAAAATAATAAGTATAATAAATATTTTTTGAAAAGTTGTGAAAAGTATCTATCGAGATTGGCAAAATTATTATTTTTAATTATTTATAAAATACTATCTTATTTTAATAGTGGTAAATTAGAAAACTAGAATATGCTACTCGTGTAAAGCACATGAAAATTATTTCATATGTTTTCAAATTTTATTTTATTATTAAATAAATTATTTAGCAATAAGGTATTTTAAATATTTAAATATTTATGTTTATTTTCGAAATTAATTATTATTAAATATTAGTGTTCATAAAAAAATATTTTTAAATTTTGTTTGATTGATATTTAGATAAATTATTATGATTTAAAAATATGGATGTATTTTATGGATTCTATTTTAATATAAAGATTTACCTAGATTTAATTGATTCGGAATTTGATTGAAATTGCTTTAAAACTATTTAAATTAATATGGTATTTATCTATTTGTGTTTTAAATCAAATCTAATCCTATCCAAATGGGAATTCCCATATCCTATAAATAGGCAGTACTCCTCCATAAAATCCAACCATCCACAAAATTTCTACCACAATCGTGCATCGTGTCGTGTCC
>JANAVB010003200.1:15769931-15789931 GCA_029216955.1 Iris pallida
TTACTCTTTGGTTATTAATTAGAGCATGTCTGTTTTTTGTTGTTTTGTTCTCTTTACAGTTTGTTGCTATAATATCTGCCAATAAGAATTTAATTTTTATATTTAATGGAATAAATTTTAAGGGCAAAAAATGAATACAGTAACTGCTAAGGGTCCAGCTCAAAAGAAACAACATATAAAACTAAGGGTTGTTCTTTGTGATAAGCCAGGACACATAAGGAAGAAAGTACAAAGTACCCCGCATGGCATATAAATAAAAGTATATTTCTAAATTTGCTCTGTTCTGAGGTTAATTTAGATTTAGTACCTAGAACACATAGTGGTTAGATTCTGTTGCTACTGTCCACATTAGTGTTTATAGACAAGGTTGTCTGAGCTACCAAAAGTCAATTGATGGTGAAAGATACATCTATGTGGGTGATAAAAAATTGATAGAAGTGGAAGCAATATGATATTTTAGTTATTATTAGAAACCGATTATTATTTGAATTTGATAGACACTTTTATTGTACCGTCTTTTAGACGAATTCAGTTTCAGTTTTCTTAATAGACAAATCGATTATTATTGTTCATTTGGAAATAATAAGTTTAGTCTATATTAAATTCAAATATTATTGATAACGGTTCCTTTAAGGTTTATGATGACCTACATTTACTTGAAACTATTGCATCTTAAATGAAACCTTGCAAGTGGAGTCAAGTGGTACTAAACACAAAATTAAAATAATAAAAATTCAGCCTCATTATAATATAAGTGATTAGGTCACATCTCTAGAAATTGAGTTGAACGACTTGTCTGATGAGATTTAGATTCCATTGACTTTGTAGACTTCAATGTCTGTATTGAATGTGTAAAGGAAAGACAGACCAAAGTTAAATTATAAACAGCTACTTTATTGGTTATGCTGACAGATCGAGGGATTAATAATTATACGGTTCCACACAAAGAAATTTTTTGAGACGAGAAGTGTAATAGTTTTTTAGGATGTTGAGTTTGGGGAGAAATAAATTTAGGACCATTGTCTTTGAGGATGAATTGATTGCGATTCCTACTATCACTTTTGACGATGTGTAGGAATATGTACATGTCATTGATCAAGAAGTGAATTCGGAGCCTCAATAAGACAATGTCAAATTACCTCTACAAGTCATTGTTGAGATACTTTAATAAGACAACGTAGCGGCACCCCATTCAGTTAAGGTAATTATTCCTGAGGAACAACCTCAACAACCTTAAGAACCGGTAATGTTAAGATGGTCCACCATAGAAAGGAGAAATGTAATTTCGGATGATTCTTTTTATATTTCTCCAAGAACATGAGAAACTGTAGAATATTGCAAGATGAACCAATTAACTTCCATCGGGCTATGGAAAGTTTTAATTCTCAAAGTGGATTGATATAATAAATAATGAGCATAAGTCTATGCAAGACATAAAGTTTGAAAACTTGTCTCATTATGAAAAGGTGCGAAATCCATTGGTTGCAAATAGAAATTTAAAACCAAGAAGGATTTGAAAGGTAATGTGGAGAGGTATATGTACATCTTGTAGTTAGTGACTCTACCCAAAAGTTAGGGATTGATTTTAAAGAGGCTTCTCAATTTTCAATGATAATAAGACGAAACAATTTATATGGTGCAACCAGAAAACTGTGTCGAAAGATCCAAAGAATATGGTTTGCAAATTGAGAAAATCTATTTATGGACTCAAACAGGCTTCTCGTCAGAGGTACTTAAAATTTTACCAAGTGATATCTCATTTGGTTTTAAGATAAACACTATTGAAAATTGTATATCACAAGTTCAGTAGGAGTAGAATTTTTTTAACTAGTTTTGTATATCGATTAAAGTATTTAATGCAAATCAGGTGACACATATCGCTAAAGGAGACAAATTTAGTTTCAATCACGTGTCCTAAGATTAGCATTAGAATTAAGGAAATGTGATAAATTTTCCATTCATGATCAGTTATAGGGATTCTAATGTATGTTCAAGTATGTACGTGTCCGGATATTGCGTACATAGTTGGAATGTTAGGCAGATATTTAAGCAAATATGTGATAAATCATTGGGTAGCTGCCAAACTACTTAGTTATTAATAGAGAACAAGCAATTACATGCTCCTTGTAGGAGATCGAATAATTTTGGAGATCATAAGGTATTCCAACTTCTATTTGCTGGATGCCAACACAGCAAGAGATCCACATTAGGGGTGAGCATTATTCGGTTTGAACGAAAACCGAACCGAACCGAATAAGAGATTCGGTTCGGTTTTGAAAAAAATCGGTTCGGTTTCGGTTTTGAAAATACAAAATTTCTTATTCGGTTTCGGTTTCGTTTTGGGTTTCGATTTCGGTCCAAACCGAAAACCGAATAAGAACTTTAGTTTATATATATATATAGATATATATATTATATATATATATATTATATATATATATATATAATATAATATATATAAATATATATATATATATATATATATATATATATATATATATATTATATAATATATTTTTTTTTATATAACATATATTATATATATATATATATATTATATTATCTAATATATATATATATATATATATATATATATATATATAATATATATATATAGATATCTATATATAAATATATATATATATAGGTATTAATTATAGGTATATACTAATATATATATATATTATATATAATATTATTATATAATATAATAAAATCTATATATTATAATAATATATATATCTATATATATTATATATATATTATATATATATAGAGAGAGGAGAGAGAGGTATATACTATAGGTATATAATAATATATCTAGGTATATTTAGTTATTATATATTAACAAAAAAACACAATAAACCCAACAAATCGAATAAACCGAAAATCGAACCGATTTAATTCGGTTCGGTTCGGTTCGGTTCGGTTATTGACCAATTCGGTTCGGTTTCGGTTTTGCTTATTCGGTTTCGGTCGAATTCAGTTTTCGGTTATTCGGTTCGATTGGAACCGAATACTCACCCCTAATCCACATCATGTTATGTTTACCTGTTGACTGGTGGAGATATTTTGGATGAGTGTCAAACATACACTCATAACTTCTTCCACCATGACAGCAAGGTTTATTCCATGCTGTGAGACATCCATTCAGGAATATAGTTGCAAAATTTTGTCACAAGGCTGCGCCTACAGTATGGTGTTGAAAGACCACTAAAATTATGGTGTGACAATAAAAGAAGTACTGTATTCTAATAACAACAGAAACTTGTATAAGTTAAGGATATTGACATAAAGTGTCTAGTTGTGAAGGTAATAATTCAGAATGGTTAAAGTGTCCATATAACACATTAGGACAAACTCCATTTTAGTGGATCCGCTCACAAAAGTATTATCACTCAAGGTCTTTCATGAGCATACTGCTCATATGGGTGTGTATCTTAATTAAATATATGACAATATAGTGAGAGTTTGTATTTTTATGTATTTGGATGCTATTTGGCTTTGGACATTTATGTATTAAAGTATTTTGGATATTTATCTAATCAGATATATGGAAAACTGAGTTCATTATGTTAAAGTATTTGATCTTACTAAAGTTAAGGAGGACCAGTTGGAAATAGATATATGTTGATCACATTGCGTGTAATTTTCATGCTACGCATACATAATTGATCTGTCATTTAACTATATCGGTATATTGACAATTGATGGTTTAGTTACGCTATATGTGACAAAGGCCGTTTTGATCCTATGTTGATATGGTTAATGGACGAGATTGTCCAGATATACCCTAAGGATTAAGATAGCAATTTATGAGCTCACAAAGGTTAACACAATTATATGGTTACATATTGGCCCAATGGAAGATTGTTAGAATTATTTAATAAGGGCCACACATGTAAAATTAATTGTGTTGGGCTATCTAAATAATTAAGCCAAATTAAAGTAGTCTATTTAAAAAATGGCTTAAGGGCATAATTGTCATAAAAATAATGTGTAGATACCGGAGATAAATCTAATTTAATGAGGGGCCAAATTAGAAATATCACTACATATAAATATATGTATTCATTAGGGTTATGGTCCCCAACTCATACGGCCACCGAAGAGAGGGTTTTCTCTATTCTCTTCTGTATCCCCATCAACAGAGCGAGGAACAAAGATTTTATCTTTGTTATTAAGGGTCATAGCGGATTGCAAGACCAAACACCATAAAGAGTCTGCTTCAAGATCTATCAAGCCAATCAATGGATTCAGGTACGCTTCCGCATTTATTTTATTTTCATCTCATGAATCAACAGGCACATTAATTTCTAACATAGAAAATTTAATTTTTGTATAGAGGATGGTCGAATATAGCTCTATACCATGTACTGTTGAGTCTCTCTCTGTTATTTATGAGATATATATTATGAAAGGAGATAATCATAATTTCTAAATAAAAATATACATAGATAACTAAAGAAATATAATTGTATATCTAAAACGTCGAATGGAATAAATCAATAATCCTTATTTAAACTAAAACATGCATAATAAGATAACCGAACTCATATGACTCTTGTGGTCAGCGAGAAAAGGTATAACCTTCTTGGCTTGATGGACGATCTCGGAATCGAATCGCAGAGACGACGTGAACAGCGAACCCAAATGACATACAACAACGTATACAAAATCTCGTACATTACGCATGTCTCTGACTCACTGCCTTCTTCTTCGAAACTGCACAACCCTCCAAGAGATGTCATGCCCTCGTTGAGCCACTCCTGCACCCAACAAAATAAGAAGAGTAGTAACCAATTACATCAATCAAAGCTGTTTTAATATAATAGATAGTTATAATAAAATGTCACCCATCTCTCTCTTTCTATCCACTTCATGGCATTTTAAGGTAATTTTTCCTATAACCCCTCTAACTATATACTAATTACAAATAACTAAAATATAGTTTTTTTTTAGGAATTACAAACTTACTGTTAATACTTCAATATAAAATAAAGTATTACAAATAATTAATATAGCTATTATATATATATATATATATATATATATATATATATATATATATATATATATATATATATATATATATTTTTTTTTTTTTTATATATATATATATATATATATATATATTTATATATTTATATATATATATACATATATATAGTTACTATCTAATTAATGTTAATATAATAATATAAAGTTGCTTATTACGGTTACATAGTAATTATATGTGTAATTGAATATTAGAATAAATTAATAATTTAGCTATTATATATAATCAATATTCTTAAGTTAAAATTAAAATTCAATAAATAAAATGGATTGGTTATATAAGACCTATACTCTAAGGCAAATTAATTTTGGTTCCGCATATAATTTAAGCTCTGTAATTTATATCTAGGCATGAGACCAGACCAAGGCACCCTTAATCTCAGCAGACCGTGGACACAAATTTAACCATTGTATGAATACGAAAGAAAAACCGAGAAGGGTTACTTCTCATGTACAAATTAGATAGAGATTTCTCTCATTCTTTTCCTTCTCTCTTCTACAGAGTTCCTGAATAAGAAAAATTACATAGGTCCTAATTGACAACTAATTCAGTACCTGTTTGCCTACAAGGCTACAAGGGTCTCATGGATCTTTACAAGCACCTTCACAATATTTTCCTTTTTTTCATATAAAGTAAGGATGAATAATGATATAAATCAATCATCAGTGGTGTTGTCGATGACACATCATATTAGTTGTCCCATAAAATAAAGAATTGGTTGTATCAGGATTGCTTTTTTTACATTTTAAGAATTATGTACAAATGCTAAAAATAATTTTTTAACCACTCTAAATAAAGAATATTTTTCAGACATTATAAGGGTTCACTTAATACAGTTTCTAAAAATAGAAGAGGAGATATAATATAAAAATAGAGATTTCACATTAATAATATAACAAATACAAAGGTTAAAAAACTTAGAACATTCTGATTTTTGAGGCAATGTATGATCGTAGATTGTACATGTTTAGAAACAATTTGATTAGGAAAATTTATGAAATGCCCAAAATTGTAAAAGTTTTATGAAAAATCCACCACAAAATAATATTTTATCGCGTGCCCAGAATTAGCGAAAAATATATAAAGGGTGTTCTAAATGACCATTTTGCCCTTCTAATTTATTGAAAATACCCCGAACCCTTCTCTTCAAAAAATGTTTCGATACTTTCTCTTCTTTCATAGGCTGTTCACTTTCGAATCTAGGTTTTCTCTTCCAAAATCTTCAAACCTTACTTCAAAAAATCGTCGAAAATTTTTGAAAAGGCCGACAAACAGTAAAACTGTTAAAATGGAGGTCCAAAAATTATTTTTTTGTGATTCTAAATTTTTGGATGGCCGACAAACGGAGAAGCATTTTACCTTAGGCTCCTCGAAAATACGCTCCTTTTGCGACAAATCGGACCTCGTTTCGACCTCCCAGTCAAAAGTTATAGCCCTCCAATGTTTCAACTGGCCATAAAATACAGGAGAATGGTCATTCTTCGTAGTAATATCACGGAAAATAGCAATTCTCTATGGTAATATCACGGAGAATGGCCGTTCTCCTTGTTAAATTGATGAAGAATTGCCATTCTCTGTGTTAAAATGACGGAGAATGGCCATTCTCCGCCATTTTAACACGGAGAATGGTCATTCTCCGTGTTAAAATCACGAAGAATTGCCATTCTCCGTATTAAAATAACGGAGAATGGTCATTCTCCGTCATTTTAACACGGAGCCATTCTCCGTTATTTTAGCACGGATAATGGCCATTCTCCGTAGTTTTAGCATGGATAATGGTCATTCTTCGTCATTTTAACATGGAGAATGACCATTCTTCGTGCTTTTAGCACGCATTCTCCGTCATTTTATCATGGAGAATGGCCATTTTAGCACAGAGAATGGTCATTCTCTATCATTTTAACATGGAGAATGGCCATTCTTCGTGGTTTAGCACGAAGAATGGTCATTCTCCGTCATTTTAGCACGCACGGAGTATGACCATTCTCCGTGGTTTTAGCACGCATTCTCCGTCATTTTATCACAAAGAATGGCCATTCTCCGTGGTTTTACCATGGAGAATGGTCATTCTCCGTCATCTTAACACGGGAAATGGCTATTCTCTCGTAGTTTAGCACGGAGAATGATAGAGAACAGTTGACAGAAACCAAATTTTTTATTTTTTGGAAAAAAATTGTCAGGAATAAAGATTCAAGAGTTTTCGTTCTCTTTCAAAATGATGCTAACTCTTATGAAAAGAAGAAGGAGATCTTCTCTCCACAATTGGCCTAATCACCGAAAAACTTCAAATCTCTCCACGATGATGATGATGATGTTAATGATAATGATATGAGCGATGATAAGTTCGACTGAAGAAAAGCACAGTGAATTACGAACGATCTTTGCGATCTCTGCTGAAGATGAGAGCAATGGAATCTAGATCTCTCGTGAAGAAGAAGAAAACGAAAATCGAAAATCGCAATACAAATCTAAGTTTGTGCGAAGGGTATTATGGTATTATCAAAGTGGCAATTTTGTAAATACAGAGCATCTAAAGAAAATCTTGGAATATTTAACGTGAAAATATATAATTCTGGACATTTCATAAAATCCATCCTGCGGTGGGTTTTTAATAAAAACTAATCCCGAAATTGGGTATCTCACAATTTCCAGATTTGATTATTATGTGATGTGGCAAACAATTGATCCGTCATTAGAAATTTTTAAACTTCGTTGACAGGTAAATCGGCAGGTAAGACCTATAAATCCTAACCGCAATCCATATTGTGTGGCCACAAACACTAATACTATGCCAGTCAATTGATGTCAAGTAAGAGAAGGTTGCCTCGCTAGTGCTAAATGCCAGTCAATTTTCGTAGTTTTTATTATTTTAGGACGGCCAAAATTTTGATAGTCCAGACGGTCAAAATTGTGACGGTTCTGAATGTACAATTTTTTTTAATTTTGATAGTTCTATTTTTTTAGATTTGTCAAAACTTTGACAGTTTTGGATCCAAAATTTAGTCAAAACTTATGATGTCCCTAACATATTTAGTAGCCATCTTTATCGCCGTCAAGGCCGGTCCATGGGTTAGGTTGTCCTATCCGAAACATAGTTTTGGTTGCCCCTTATTATAGGTCGACCCTGTAGGGTCACCCGTGACCTAGACCTCTATTGGGATCATGTTGAGCCTGAAGGTTGCCCTAAGCAGAGGGAGGATGCCCAAGCCTGAAGACTTGTCCGGCTTATCCCATGGCCGGCCCAGATCGCCGTCCCCAAACGTCCAATGCAAATAGCACTACACAAGTACTAATGTCTGTTACTATTTTTTTTACAGTCATGCGCATAGTCAGGACTGTAGAATTTTGACAGTCCTTGCTGTGTCTGCCAAAATTTCTACATAGTTCTGAATATCAAAGACTATCAAAATTTTGGGAATATGTACAGAACTGTCAAAAATTTGACCATTCAAGAACATCCATAGTAGAAGAGGTTTTAAGTGCTACATTTTGGCTTTACTTAAATTTTGTAGCACTTGAAGGCTACAATTGACACTTGTCCATACTTGAAATTGCTAGAAAGCTAGAAGATACTTCAGATTTAGAGCGTGCATTAACTCCTCTACATTAATTCCTAGAGCCATTAATCGTTCTTACCAAACAAAGAAGGTAAGTAAAGAGGAAAAAGAGGTAGGAAAAATCTTACTAAACATGAAAGAAAAATAAAGAGGAAAAAGAGTGGAGGAAAAGATGAGGTTACTTTGAAATATTTGTTTAGAGTGTAGCATTGTGTGCCAAGAAGATATCCCAAATAGTCATGTACACATTTTTCAATAATTTGTAGTATGTGTTTGAAATATCTCCATTATAGATGCTCTTATACAGGACTTAAATTTTGGTATTCTATAATTGAATAAAGTAGTGACAGCCACCGACACATTGTGCAGTGCTCTCAGCATTGGTCGCCCCTAAAAGGAAGTAAGAACTGATAGTTTAGGAGTCCATTTTTGTTCACACCCCAAAATTATGGTATTTGTTCATCCCTCAACCACATGGTGACATGTGGCAACTAAAACCACATTAAGAGTGGTTTGTACACTTCCAAGATAGGTTTGACTTAAAATTTGCCACATGTCACAATGTGGTTGAGGGGTGAACAAATCCAAGTTTTGGGGGTGAACAAAAATGGACTCGATAGTTTAGCACATATTCAATCCAACACAAAATGGAACTGCTTCAGCTGCTTCCTCTCCTCATTAGCTTCCTCACTGTCATCATCATCCTGCTTGCATCATGTCTGGTCTTAAAGAGCAAGCAAGGACATCCTCTCCTGGTCGACTTTGCTATCGCAGAACCCAAGTTTAGATCGCTGCCCCGCCACAGCTCCGTGACCTATCCCGTCGGCACAGGCCTCTTATGTTCGTGCGGCTCGGGCAGGTCGACTTTCTTGTCGTCTCCTTACGGAGGCCGCGAAGAAGTGCTAAGATCCATGGGACCAACTTCACTTGTCGGCCTAAGGTCGCCTCCGCGGGAGTTCATATCCTACGGCTACTCCAACCCCTTCTTCTGTCCCTACGGAAGACACTTTAAGTTTAACATCTTTTAGTGAGTTGGAGTTGGATTCATGTTGGTACATATTTCATTTAAATTTTTATTAAAATTTGACAAGTGTGACCGGAATCGAAGTTGGCATATATGAGGTGGGCTATTAGACTTAGCCCATATGTCTTAAATTAAATTTTCATGTAAGGCATGAAGCAATCACAATTATCTACACCTCACGATTCCATCTCATACCCGATGTGGGACTAAATTATCATCTTCATTGTCAACTCCAATCATAACATTCCTAATAGAGATATGACTGAAGAGATTTACATAAAGTAACCATAAAGTTTTGTCGCCAAAGGAATTGAAGACAAAGAATACAAGTAGTAAAATTTATGTACGATCTAAAACATGCTTCCGAGATATGGTAGGAAAAGTTTGATAAAGTCATCAGATCAAACGGCTACAGAATTAGCGAGACAGATAAGTGTATACACCAAGTTCGCGGATAGCAGATGGTTATTGCATGTCTCTATGTGGACGATATGCTAATCATGGGTCCGGATCTAGACATCGTCAGAAAGAAAAATAAGCTTCTTATTCAAATTCGGTATGAAGGACATGGGAGATACTAATGTTATCCTTTAGATAAGATCATTCGGACGAAAGCTGGGCTCACACTTTCAGAAGATCATTACATAGAAAAGAGATGCTCACATGATATAGATATCGGGATCCTTCTGTGATTGATACTACTAGAGGTGTGACAAGAAGCTGAAGCAAAATTTAGAGAAAAGTGTCAGGCAAATACAGTACTCAAGCATCATTGGAAGTTTAATCTATACGATGAGTGCACTAGACCTGACATTACTTTTCGTAGGGATGCTGAGTTCACGAGCAATTCCGGTATAGAATATTAAAATCTATGAAAATAATTATGAGATATCTCAAGAATACTCAAAAGTTCGTACTATACTACAACAATTATCCGACTGTGGTGGAAGGCTTCGATGATGCTAGCTGGTCCATAGAAGAGGAGATCAAAATGTCCACATGAGAATTTATATTCTCCATAGGTGGAGATGTTATATCATAGAAGTCGAAGAAACAGACTTTGCTCTCTCACTCATCTATGAAGTATGAGTTCTATGCTCTTGATGCTACAACAAATGAAAAATGGCTTCGGGAGCTCATGTATGATAATCCTCTGCTTGGGGTATAAATATTGATTATACTATATATTACGAGAATCAGGCGACTGCGGTAGTGACATCAATGATCTATTCAATGGTAAGAAGATAACTGTGATACATCGTCATATGATATTAAATTAGCGCATCGAAGATGACATCATTGTAGTTATTGATGTTCAGAGCTAGGAGAATTAGGGGATCTATCCACCAAAGGCATCAAGCGTCAGCTGGTCGATGACACAACAGAAAAATGGATTAAAGTATTTTGATAGTCTTTTAGTTCTACCACAAAGTATTATGCAAATAGTTCAAAGAAAAATCTACAAGGCATCTTGCTTTTTAGTTTAAGAAAGATCATTGAATAGGAAACATCAGGTACAAAGGTTAGTTCTTGGAGACATTATTGAGATTGCATCCTAGAACCTTTGTAGGCTACTATTTGCTCTAAAGAAAAAAAGCATGTCATGTGGGAGGATGGTTTTATTCCTTAATGAGTTCTTGAGCCTTTAGAATACTCGACGTGCTTTACAGGAAGCACAGGTAGTTCAACATTACAAAGGACAAGTACCCCATGCTACAGTAGCATGCACCACATGAGGTGTAATGTCGGCTTCGGGCTACGTTAAAGCGATAGCAATGCATAGAGGCAGGTAGACTCATGCTAAAAGTCAGAGAGTGGTAGTACAAACACTACAAAGAGGTTATGACCTCAAGCTATTGGAATGACACCACCAAGAGGTTGGAACTCGACTTCGGGCCATGTCATAGCAACGTAGCACACAAGGAGCGAAAGGCCTCATGCTGAAAAATTTAAACTCTCTAAGAACTCACGATGCATGTCGTCTCTTGAGGGTTGACTTATGAATACCCAAGTTAAATACACAGATACCAGTTCAGCATAGCCTTTAATGTGCGACCAGAGGCACAATTGATATCATTGTGTGAGTGAGAAGAATAACAGTATAAGGACCCTAATTTTTGGGAATTATTTTTTTAATTTATTTATATGATTTGTATTAATAGATTATTTTTAAATTTTTATTATAACTGTAGATGTACTTTTTCATAGCTTTGATTTTTGGAGCACAAGAATTTCTAATATTTTAAAACGTCCTTCATGAGTTTTGAAGTAGACAAGTCCACCTTCAATTTGCTATATCATGTCCCACCCAAACTTGTTTCCTAACATTTCTTTTGACTTCGTGCAAACTCGGTCGATTTAGGCCATTTGACTATTTACAGTAATTCTAAACCTAACTTCCACCGTGAATTCAGAACTCGACATCAATCAAAAATATTTGACCCAATATATGAATTTAACCTATTTAGAGCCTATGACACACATGCCAAGGGTGTGCCGCTCAATCGAGTTCCCATGTGCTATTTATTTACGAATGGCATCGATAACTTATTGATTGACTTTTTGAGTTCGATTTGACTAGAAAATATATTTGGACCCTAACCTAGCCAACCCCACCAAATGGTAAAGCCAAAGTTAGATTGCCATGACTTAGTAGATTTATTTTGAATTATTTTGGATGTTATATAGCCAAATAGATTTAAATGCAACTTTGTATATATGATTATATTTAAATAGCCTAAATACTATATATAATGGCCTTAGTCACGGTTATGTTTTGAGATGCATATCGACTAAGAATGTTGGCACGGAGAGTGTAGTCCTATGCTTTGGCTAGTGTATTAGTCATGCTAGGAAAGGTCTAGCCATAGCAGTGTCCTTACTAGAAAATTCGTCAAAGTTGTGACTTGACCCCTATAAATGATTTAATTAATTATTTATTAAGATTATGACTTTTTAGGAGACCTGGCTAGGCCGAATGAGCCCGGAACTGCCCCGAACCAAACTAAACCTATGAAGGCATACCATGCGTCCAAAGACGTCCGTGTAGGTATGTATTGTATTACAGTGGTATTTATTTTTGTGACTTAGTAGGCCATTTTACAAAAGGTGGTTATAATATATATGTTCTTGTTATTAACAAATATTTTATTAAAAATATGGTAAATAATTTCCTTAAAATATATTTGGATTTTTGGGATTTTTGACTATATGTATATTTGTATGTGTGCCTATTAAATGATTGCATATATAAGTTTATTATTAATTATAATGGTTAGTAAATACGTATACATCATATATATGCTATTGCTATTAATAGTAATATTTTATTTTATTTTGTTTTGGAAATATGATAACCATTGCTAAAAAATATTGCTTAGATTTTACTTGAATTATTAGGCTATGTTATAAGTGTATATGGCTTATAGTATCCATATATATACATACATACATACATACATATATATATATATATATATATATAATATATATATATATATATATATATATATATATATATATATATATATATATATATCTATATATATATATATATATATATATTTATATTTATATATATATATATTTTTTTTTGTATATATATATATATATATATATATATTATATAATATATATATATATATATATATATATATATGTACATGGAAAAAAAACACCTATTAATGAACAGTGTTGTACACCGTTCATCTCCTCGGCCAAGAAAACCCAAACCCGTGTGCAAGGCTGGGTTTTGAAGTAATTCAAAACCTTATAAAATCTACAACAAAACTTCTCCAGATTTTTCCAATCAAATCCTAACTATATTCTCCTCAAATCCAATCCAAAACCCAATCAAGTTTAGTTTTAAATCAAACAAGATTTGATTCAAACAAGGAAAAAAGGAAAAGAATGAAAACCTAGTATAAAATATCGATACTCTGTTTTGTTCCGCGAAACTACATCAGATTCTCAAACCCATGGCCGACCTCGACCTTATGAACCCGTCCAACCACCTGCGCTGCCGTCTCGTCGTCGGCCGCCGGCAGATGCGCGGCAGAGAGCGCGCGCACAACAACAGCAAGCACCAGCAGCAATAGCAACGTGTTGACGCACCAACTTTGCGGCGTGTTCTCCGCCTCCTCGTGCGACTAATCGCCGAGCTAGTTTCGTAGGTAAACCTACAACATATACCCCTTCGATTCCATTAGATAACTTCAAATTAAACTGGTTAAGAATCGTCTAGAAATGTAATAAAAAATGAGGGGAAATTAGGAATAATTGATAAACAAACAGTGGAAAAACTGTCCTTAGTACCCTGTTAGAAAGGCAGAAATCTATCTGTATGTTGGTAATTTCTAAAATTTAACTAAAGGAACTTATAGACAACCTAGACGAGAGCGAAACCTAGTTTTTACTTTTTATTCTTGTCAATTATTTACTATTTTAAATTAGTTCCAAAACGGTGAAAAACCAGTTTTTCAAACCTCTAAAAAAAAAACTGAGACGGGGCGCATCCCACCAAACCAGACCACTCCATCATATACTAATTGCATCAAAAGATGCATATAGTATACCCGGATGTGTGAGCTTTCGCAGAAGTCGATTTGGATGTTTGTGCACGTCGGAATCAATCTGTATCCATCGAAAATCTCCGTATCAATCTCTTTACAAACTAGCCAATTACTTCATGCACATTCATCATCTTAAGACAAAACTTGCACCAATTGGAACGTGTCATATTTATGGTCTTGTGAGCCAAGTTTGGTCCGATTCTGAGAAGGTCGACCGGAGCGCTATTTTGGCAGGCCCACGACCCGATCCAATGGACAAATTTGTGTACGACTTACCGGAATCTAATTTTGGACATACGGTTGGGTTCGTATCGTTAAATCAGACTCGTAAACATATAGTTTGATGACTTTAGAGACTATAAATGTTGGTACATTTTTCGGTACAAAACGAGTCCAACGACAGATATCGTTTTAACCCAAAATTAACATTTTGCCCCTGTGTTCAAAATTGGACTTTTGGGCAGGCAAACTTAGACATTTCTTTTACGATAAATACGTTGGTGATGTCTGTTTCAGCATCCAGAGTCGTTTACAGGAGTTGGACTTTTGGTGGCTCATTGATTGATTAGATATTGTCGGTTCTACGTGCTACCACCAGGCAAGTACACCTTGCCAAACTTTACAGTATTTACATGCATGTTCTTATTATTCTTTCTTGCTCATTCCATACTTGCTGTCTTTCTCTAATTTATTTTTATGTCTCTTACCGGTTATCTTTTACTTTTATCTTTAGTTATATTTTCACACATGACTTCGATAGCGTTATGTACTTGAGCGTCTTGACTTGACTTGATCACGTGTTCCATGTTACCTTGACTTGACCCTCTACCGATACTAGGATTGGCTAATTGACCACTCTCGACTCGGAAGACCCACGACAGAGCTACGACAGGGACTAACTGTAGTTAGGGAGTACCACAACAGGGCTACTAGTTATAGGACCGGGAGTACCACGGCAGGGCTATGGTCATTCGATTCATTTGTAGTCATACTTAGTATTGCTTTTCATATTACATGTCATGATTTATATAATCTTTCATATGTTCTTCATTCTTGATCTAGAAGTCGTTTTTCCTATTTTTCTTACATGTTATTTACTGTACAGTAGGCATGTATATTATGTGTCTTGCTAGTCCCCTGAGGACCTGGTGATCTCTTCAGTTATTAGTTAAAGTTATCGAGGTAGAATGCATTGGAGGACTGATGATTGTTTCTCTGAGATTTCAGGTATATATATTTAGTTCATATCTTTTCATATTCGCCCAATTTTATATTTTATTTTACTTCGATCATGCTGCTGTATAGCCTAGTTTCGCAAGCTTATTTCTTCTTCAGAATCTTGTTCAAGATAATTGTAATAGAGTCTGGTCCACTTTATTGCGTATTGTCTTTTTCTGTTACTTGTAGGAACCGACATGTTAATGCCTGACCAGCATTAATATATTTGGTTTATACAAGAGTTATCTTTAATGGATTGAGAAAGATATTAGTTGAATTGATAGATTGATTTAGAAAACCAGACAACTTATACTAATTCGAGCTGTGCTGGAGTTCTCTCGATACGTAGCTGGCATATATATGTCTCCTGGTCCTACGTATTTTGGGACTGGTGCGTTACAAACAGTTATGGTAATGAATTCAATGCTTACATTTTGTATCATACTGTTGGTCAGTAGGGAACGCTCAGCTCATATATTGAAATATGTGAAAGATTATTGGGGTTTATTTGAAATTACTCTCTAGAGATTGGTTTCACGTCATCCTTATGGCAAACTCCAAGTATGTATTTTAATATAAGATTTTTCTTTTATTGTCTTACACACATGAGGAGTTGTAGTCCATGTGGTTGGTATGGTGTGATGTCTTACTAGAGGACAAGGTTCAAATCCTCCAAGAAATATTGGTTTTTGTCACCTATTTTTTACCTTAAGAGCTATCCTTCACCTAGCGACTAGGACTCGGATACGGGCACTAGCGGATCCAGGATTATAATTCACTGGGCGCACAATTATAAAGGGATTCAGAGACAACGTCTTCAAAAAAAATTTTGAAGTATAATAATATATTGAAGAAAAAAATTTATTGGGGGGCCCACTCCCAAGTGCCTTCCACATGGATCCGCCAGTGGATACGGGCATGGACGAAGAGCGCAAAGTAACATTTTGATTATGTATTTTAGTTCATGCACGTTCAGTATATGGTACAACTGGGTGTGTAGAAGCATGAAATTTCATGCGCATTCAAGGGCAGAACTCCTATACGCCCCAAAGCACTATGCGTCCGAAAACATCATGCGCCAAAAGACCAAAGACATAATGTTGGCACATCAGATGACAGCAAAGAAAAGAGGCACATGAAGATTAGATTTTTATTTTCACATGAAAGTCTATTATATGTCCAAACTCTTTGTTACAATAAAAAGTCTACTACAAAGAAGCCTAGCCTAAACTACAACTCGGCGCATCACTCTGACGTCTCAGCTAGGTACATCACTCTGATGTCTCAACATAGGCACATCACTCCACCCCATCAGAGCGAATTATTTCCTCGTCAACGCACGGGCTCTTCGGCAATACGTGGGTTGGCAATCATCCCAAACCCTGGGGCTCTTCCAGCCTAACAAAAAACGAGACACGACAACCCCGAACTTTGGATGCAACAGACACCTCCGTAAGCCTGTGACTCTTCAAGCATAACAAAAGCTGGGGCACGGCAAGTCAAAACCCAGTAATCAACATTATTGCACTCGATGTCGTTTCGTGAGGAACGCTGCCAACAAAGTGCACGAATGCGAAACTCGATGCATCTCAGTCTTATGAAGGAGTTCGTCGTCAAAGCTTTTTCGAACGAGGAGATCTACAGCCCACAGTGAGCACCTTGCCAAGGGGCGGATCAGTCGAGTTCATCTTTATTGAGAAGTTAAGTGAGAATGAGAAACGAAATTATCTTCAAGAAGCTATTTATAGGCCAAGGCAAATCACGCCCATACGCCAAGTTGTAAACTCCCCGAAGTCAGTATAATAAACTTGTATTAATGGTAGTGAATCTGCCACCTCAAATTCATCTAAGTCAAAGAGTCATCAATGCCTCAAAAGACTCAGCAAGATTGACCAAAGGAGATGCGCTACGTAGCGGATGCGCTCCTCAACACCATGCGATTTATACCGATCCGCCTAGTGGAGCACATCTGATGCACCTACTTGAGCTCTCCATCCATCTAAGCATTTAATGCTACATGACAGAAATGACAGCAGCACACATCTCGAAGTCAAAACAGTCAGCTTTTGTAGAAGACGAAGAGACGCAATCATCACCCATTTGTCGGTTATGGCTGTGCTCCGCCACGTGGCCGAATGATCACTCGCATGCGCCTCCACAGCCATGCTCCCAAAGCTCTGCATGTGTCTCAAAAGCCATGCGCCCAAACTTGCTCTTAACCTCAAAAGTCAAAAGATGAGTCTCCTCATGCGCCCGATCCTAGGCACATCCACCCAAATCAAAGTACAAAGATCTTTGAGTCATGTACATGTGCCATGTGTTATTAACTCAGTTCTGCCTACGAATGGGTGCCAACCACCCAAGATCTCAGTAATAATTGAATCTCAATAACTGCCACATGTCAGCTCCTCCGCAGCTCAACTGTGTAGTTCAAACAGATTTAGCTCCAACTCCCTGGCGCATCGTCCATTCACCCAACAAAGTCAGTCACATGGTGTCCCTATATGCAAGTTCTCTATGCGCGCATCGCATATGCATGCATAAGCAGATCATTCTACCTATAAATAAAAGGATCATTCCTTCATTCAAGGACTTAAGGCCCCACTTCTTGAACATTTTTTCAACTAGTTCAGCATCCAGAGCACTTGCTAGAGTCCCAATCCTCTTCAAGTCACTGCTCGTTCCAGAATAACCCAGACTTTCAGAGAGTTCGAGATCGTCGCCAGATCATCAACGGATTTAAAGAATTACCACTCGCTCCATCGCCACGGTTCCCAGATAAAATCAAAAGTGTACTCCAAAGATTACATCGAAATCCTAAATTATACTATGTTATGTTTGTAATTAAATACAAAGTCCATTCCAAAACTTGTTTAATGGCAAAGAAGCTGACGACTCTGCTGGGGACCACTTTCTCCTCCAACGAGAAGATTGTGTCACAGTTTGACGATAACAAGCTTGGCTCCTCTGACAAGATGCTAGTGGTACGCCTCAATCAACAGGTGTACGAGGAGTTCGTCTCTGAAGGCAGTACGAGTCCTTCGAAGTGGCTGCCAAAGCCGAAGAAGACCCTCCAAGTCTGGGTCAGCAAAGGCAATGCGTCGAGCACCACCAATGAAGGGGTTACGACACCGCAGTCCCCTCTTCCCACTGACGTCTTTAGCGATCAAGACGTTGCCACTGGTACAGCATATCTGCAAGGGAAGCACAGTATTGACTGTAGCTCTCAACGTTCTTCTTTCCAATCGAAGAAGATGTGCCGACGGAACAAGGATGCAGCCAGTCTCTCGTATATGAGATCTGATGTGCAAGAGAAAACTTCTATCTTTGACAGAATCACTCGCGGTCATGGCGAGGAAGAATTGGATTCTGAGTACTATTCGCCCTTTCGGGCTAGTACAAAAAAGTCCAAGGCAGCACGGGCCATGCGCCCCAAACGTACTATGCCAGCAGCGAACCAGAAATGTACGCTGAAAGTCATACACGCATCTGATGGTAAGTTGTACAGAGTCAACTCGGGTGCTTTGGCACTAGCAACGAGTCAACTCTCGAAGTCCCCTTCCCACTTGGGTGCATCCCCTGTACATGGAACCAAGCTGGGTGGGGCAAATCTTACAGTTTTGAAACCTATGTACCCACGTTGGTTGTGCGCATAAAGTGAGTTCAAGTCACAATACAAGTTGCTCTCCTACCAACGATCTGGGTGCATTTTATGCGCTGGATCTAGATCAGGGGGCACAACATTCACATAACCACCCCGACGCTTGGCCCTGCCATATGTCCAAAGGGGGTACGAATGTGAAATTCTCCTCGTACGATCAATGAAATATGATCACTCACAGACGTAGATCGGAAAAGATGACCTTCATGCACAATGTGCCCCTCGTGGGACATACTTGTGCCATAATCACCATCAATTGCTGTTGTTGTAAGACAATGGCTGTACTACCAAGGCAGTCTGTACTCCAGCGACTGCAACCAGCTATACCTATCCGACATCGTCTCAGAAAAAGGGTGCCAATCGATGACGAGATAGAACCCCCGGTCGCCTCGTGCCATGTCGTCTCCAACTCCTATGCATCAGGAAGAATACCTAAATCCTTGGCCTCGGTCGGTCCATCAAAAAGCCGACCGAAGAAAAGTAAAGCAACAGTCTCGCCAACCGGGGTATCCCAGAATACTCAGTTGAGAAGGAAGGCTCAAGTAATGATACAAGCTGGAGGTGATCAGACCCCGACTGTCCACGATAACCCCTCGTTCAAATCTTATCTTGATTATCTTTCAAATCTTATTGATCAAAGATGTTATATCGGTCAAGGTTTGTCAATTATCAAAATAGAAGAGATTATCAGCCCATTGGTCATGGTCAAACCTGATTTTAATAATTGATCAAACTCTATCTCGACATACGGGCTACTTAAAGATATTTTGGACTCTTAGACACTGCCAAAGATCTACTACCCATTCTGTTCAAGACCAAAGCTGTATTTGCCATTCGAGTCTCTATTTCCTTTATGCAATATAATTTTTACTTTTATTGAGTCTAGAAATATATTGTACACCGAGTCGTA
>JANAVB010003200.1:15794931-15951410 GCA_029216955.1 Iris pallida
CCAACTTTGGACATAAGGTTGGGTTCGTATCATCAAAAAAATTTGTATACATATAGTTTGACGACTTTAGAGACCATTGACTCTGGCATACTTTTCGGTACAAAACGGGTCCAACGGCAGACATCGTTTTGGCTCAAAATGACCGTTTTGCCCCTATGTCCGGAATTGGACTTATGGACAGGTAATCCTAGCTAATTTGACTATTCTGAGAATGTTGGCAATATCTATTTCAGCTTTCGTAGATAATTGTGTGATTTGGACTTTATGGCTTACTAGTTGACGGTATATTGTTGGTTCGTGCTACCACCAGGCAAGTATACCTTGCCTCCCTCTACAGTTTATTTACATTCTTATAGTCTTTTGTTTTATATGTCATCATTTAGTTCTTTAGTTGATTTCTATCTATATGTTTTCTCCATACCATGTTTATCAGCTTATTAGTCTTGCTTGTATAGCACCATCTTTTCGTGGCTTGATAGTGTAGTTATACTGGGCTTGATCTCATTATAGTTCGTACTAGGGTTGTCCTTACCTGTGTCATGATTGAGTTGTACCGCATCATCACCTGTATCTTGACTGAGTTGTGTCTACAAGTATGTGTAATTGAACTACTATTCATGTATCTTTTCCTCAACCTGCGAGTCCACAATCGGGACGAGGGTTGACCGTTTGCACCTGCGAGTCCACACTCGAGGCGAGGATGTTTGTCGTAAAATAACGTACGAGTCCACGCTCGGGGTGAGGGTTAGTGATTAGTTCAAACCTGCGAGTCCACACTCAGGGCGAGGGTTTGGTATTCCATTGATCTCTTGTTTATTTGTTCTTCCTGCAGTTTATTTATGCGCAGTTGTTCTTGTATCCGTGTTCGTAGTCACCTGCCAGTAGCCACCTATCAGTTTCTATCTCGTTTCCTATTTATAGCCTGTTTATATTCTTATGCATGATAGAACTGTTTGATAGGCATATTTTATGTATCTTGCTAGTCCTCTGAGGACCTGATGATCTCTTCAGGTAGCTGGTTGCACGGAGTTAGTTAGCTGAGCATGTGGTAGTCGATTACATCTATATGATTCAGGTATTTTGCTAGTGATATTGCTTTATTATCTTCTCGTGCTCTCATGATATATCCCGCTTGTTAGCCTAGTTTCATAGATCATGTTATTCTTAGAGTCTAATAGGACAATACGCTAGTGGGCTGCAGACCATGAACGATAATTTTTTATTCTTGATTTATGTACATCTCGTGGATTGAGATATAGTTTAGATTACCATATTAGACATGATACCATGCTCTTGACCGCTTATACGTATTAGAGTCGGGCTGGAGTTCGCTTGATATGTAGCTGGCTTGCTCACGCACTTGCGTCCCGAAAAGTAGATGCGGGTCGTGACAGTAAGTTATATGTATTTTTAATAGTAGATGATTTCTCTAGATACACGTGGATATATTTTCTTGCATGCAAGAACGATGCATTATCAGAATTCGTCCGTTTTACAAGAATGTTCAAAATGAAAAGGGTTTCATGATCACTCGTATTTGAAGCGATCATGGCAGAAAATTTGAGAATGTAGAGTTCAAGCAATTCAAGCAATTTTGTGACACACACGGTTATTTGCATGAGTTCTCTTGCCCTAGGACTCCACAACAAAATGGAGTTCTGAATGTAAGAACAGGACTCTATCCGAAATGTCTAGAGTAATATTAAATCAGTTTAGTCTACCTAAATACCTATGGGCTGAAGCTGTAAATATAGCGTGCTATGTTCTCAATAGGGTTCTAATTCGACCTATATCAAAGAAGACTCCCTATGAATTATGGTTTGATAGAACTCCATCGGTTTCTTAATTCAAAGTATTTGATTGTAAATGCTTTATTCTTAATACTAAAGATAATTTGGGAAAATTTGACGAAAAGTCCGATGAAGGTATATTTTTAGGTTATACGATGAAAAGCAAAGGGTACAAGTCTTCAACAAGAGAACGATGATCATTGAAGAAACAATAAATGTTAAATTTGACAAACTCAATCAACATTCTGTCGATGATGATGAAGACATAAGTACACCTAGTACTGCTCTTGCAGAACTCTCACACAAAGCACCAGCTGAGTCTCTAAGCAAATCTCGTACAGAACCAGAAGTCGAAACCAGCAACCCATAGGATATGCCAAAAGAAATGAGATTTTTGGCAGACCATCCAAATGACTTGGTAATTAGTGAGATTACCAAGGGTGTAAGTACTCGTTCCTCTAGTAAAGATATAGCTTCCTGTTTTGCATTTATTTCACAGCTTGAACCCAAAAATATTGAAGAAGCATATAGTGGTAATTTTTTGTTAGATGCTATGCAAGAGGAATTGAACCATTTCGAACGGAATCAAGTTTGGAAACTTGTTCCCAAGCCCATTGATCATCCGGTCATTGGCACCCACTGGGTATTCTGAAATAAACTGAATGAGAATGGCTTAGTAGCTCGTAACAAGGCTCGACTCGTAGCTCAAGGATTCAATCAGGAAGAAAGTATCGACTACGATGAGATTTATGCCCCAGTTGCGAGATTAGAATCCATTCGCATGTTATATGCATTTGCATGTTTTCATAATTTTAAGTTATTTCAAATGGATATTAAAAATATATTTTTGAATGGTTTTATAAAAGAAGAAGTTTATGCAGCTCAACCTCTAGGTTTTTCTTATTTCAAAAATCATAATTATGTTCTCAAGTTGAAGAAGGCATTATACGGTTTGAAACAAGCCCCTCGTGCTTGGTATGATCGTCTAAGCTTCTTTCTACTTGACAACGGCTTTTCAAAAGGGAAGGTTGATACTACACTGTTTATAAAGTCTTTTAATGGCAATCTTCTTTTGATTCAAATTTATGTAGATGATATCATTTTTGGATCTACTGATGAATCTCTTTGTCAAGAATTTTCAAAGTGTATGCAGAATGAGTTTGAGATGAGCATGATGGAAGAGCTAAAATTCTTTCTCGGACTGCAAATCAAACAAACCAATAATGGAACGTTAATAAATCAAGCCAAGTACATAAAAGATTTATTAAAGAAGTTTGATCCGGAAGCAGTCAAACCACTTGGCACTCCGATGGCAACTTCAACCATGCTTGATATTGATGAACAAGGCAAACCTGTCGACATACGTAAGTATCGAGGTATGATCGGTAGTTTACTTTACTTAACTGCTAGTCGATCTGATATAATGTTTAGTGTTTGCTTGTGTGCATATTTTCAAGCCAATCCTACGGAATAACATCTGTGCGCAGTTAAGCAAATCTTCTGATACCTTAAAAGCACTTAGAATTAAATAATTGAAAGAGGATGATGAAAAGGATGTTGCCTACAAAATTATTATTTTTTAAATTCATCAAAAGAATCCTAGGTGACCTCGGCCCGAGTTCGGCCAGAGTTATGTTGATGGTATATGTTTTTAAGTCAGAACCCGAGGTCCCCTCCTCTTCATCTCTTCCAAACTCCTTCCAACAGCAGCAGCCCGAACCCCTCCAAAACCTTAGCTTTTCTCCAACTCTTTGCTCCTAATCCGGTTAGAGATTTCTATCCCAAAACCTTCAAATTTGGGAGAAATGCCTAAGGGATTCACTCCTTCCAAGATAAAGAAGACCAATGCCAATGAAGAGGCATTATCTTCTAGTCCACCAGAGGATTCCCTATTTTTCTCGGTCCAATCGGCCGACGGTGCATACAATGAGTTTTAGTTTCAAACTCATGACCAATCATTACTATGGTATGATGATTTTATCATGCGCAACATGCACTGGCACCCCGATTAAGTAGACTGTGTTTCCTGACCACCGTCCTTACTTTGAGGCATAGGGGTTACACGACTTGTCACCGAAAAATTTCCTATAGCTACTAATGCCATTAGATTATTTTACTGCAACTTTGTATTAGACACTTTTGATGTTAAAACTCGGTCGGAGGTATTAACATCGAGTTCAATGATGTCTTATTAGCAAAAATCCTTGGTGTTCCTAACGAAGGTGCCCCGCTCGATGATATCACTGATTTTAATTTTTCTGATGGCACGACTCTTCTCAGCTTCAAGAACAATCTTTGTGCACCTGCACGTGTTCGTTCTGGAAAGTTCAAGGCTGCAAACTTGAACTTGTTTAACTATGAGTTACATCGCATCATCTATTCTACTATTCTTCCAAAATCTACTTCAAAAGATGATGTCACCAATCTTGAACTATCTGTCCTCTACCACATCATCAAGGGAATTCCATTTTCGGTTCCCAAGACTATTATCCAGATGATGGGACGATGTCGTACAAAAGATCAAAATCTCTCTTATGCGATGTTCATTCTACACATCTTTCAGCGTTTTGACATCGATCTGTCTACTTGTGCTTTGGACCCTGAGCCCAAGTATCTCCAATTGTCCCATCGCAGCACAGCCGCTCCTCCTGCTCCTCCTTCTGTACCTGCTCCACCTCCTCAGACATACCCTATGACTTTTGAGGGTATTCATCAACACCTCTCTGATCTGCGGACATCCATTACTAACACATCCAGGGAACATGAGTTCCACGATGTGAGTCGATTTCAGGCACTCGCCAACTCCTTTGTGTAGGAACGATATAGTAAAGCGTAATACTCTAGAGGGGGGGTGAATAGAGTTGGCAGCGGAATAATGCTAATCTTACGAAGTCCTTGCAACTTCTACAACGCGAGCTTTGATACGAAGAACTCGTCCAACTTCAAATGTGAAGAGGTATTCTTCAATCAAGCCTTCTGATTACAATCTCTCAGAAACTTCTAGACCGTACCGCACTGGCAAATCGACTAGAGGATTGTAACTGGCTTGGGATCTGAAAATGAAAGCTCTAGAAAACTCTTTGGAAGGCAGAAAGCTTTTTAGATAGAGAGAAGATTGAAAGTGAATGAGTGAATTGAAATGATCGAAATACTTCTCTATTTATAGGATTTCCAAAGGGAGAACTCTGTCAGAATTCGGGCAGAATTCGGGCAGAACTCGATGAGTAAATCTCGGTCAAATCCGCAACTGCAGGAGGACCAAGTTCCAGAGAATTCAAAATCAAAACGGCCACCAACCGAACTCTGGCCGAACTCTGGCCGAACTCTGGCCGAGTTCTGTCAGGGTTAGGTTAGGGTTTTTAAAATAGGTTTTGGTGATTTTTGAAAACCTTTTTGAAAACCTTTTTGTAAACAATTTGATAGGTCATTTTAAAAACATTTTAGGGAATAGCCTATTTGCCAGTACGACTCGGTGTACAATGTATTCCTAGACTCAAAATAAAAAGAAAATTACATTGCATAGGAAATACAGACTCAAGTAGGCAAACAGATCTTCAGTCTTGAACGAAGTGAATATCCAATCTTGCTAATGTCCAAGGAGCTGAGATGTCCCAACAAGCTTCGTATATCCAGACAGAGTTTTGATCAATTATTAAAATCAGGTTGACCATATGACCAATGGGCCAACAATCTCCCCCATTTTGATAATTGACAAACTATGAATGATATAACATTAAGCTTGTTCAAGCTTGTTCAAAAAATATTAAAAAGTAGAAATTGTTCATAACCTGTATTTAACTCAAAAAAATGTTAGATCATTTTTAATTTTCTCCCCCTTTGTCACTTAGCAAAATAATTGCACAAGAGAAGGCTCCCCAGCATTAAATGCAGAAGGCTCCCCCGCAATGAATGCAGAAGTAACAAATAGCGAGAAAATAAAAGAAATATAGTATAAGAATTAGAGATAATTATCACAGGCATGTAAAGTTGCTACAAATTATCATCACAGGCATGTATTGCTTCACAACATAAAAGAAATCTCAGGCATGCTATTTCACAGGCAGTTTGTAATGAAGAAGCAGTAAAAAGAGATAGTGCTAAACAAAATGCTGAAATAAACTGAGATGTCATAAATGAAACATCAAAAACATGTCCATGAAGATAAAAGAAATACTGATAGCAAACTACAAAGTACTAAAAAAAATGATAAAAACTTGGAATGTCGGAGCATTTCCAAGTATACAGTAGAATGTCACTAGTAATCAGATCAGATCTCATCATCACTATCCTCATCAATATCATCAGCAGCACGGCCAGCATGACCGGAAGTACCAGCACCAGAAGTACCAGCGCCAGTAGGATGAGTAGGGGCGCCAGCATAGAACTCGCCAACATAATCTCGAGGAGCACGATACCAATCATAGGCGTTATCGGGCTGGAAGTAGGCATGGACAGCCTCATCCTCACAGCGGTAACCCGAAAAAGCTGGATCTCGAGGAATGGAAGCGGCAGAGTAACCAGTCTGTGCAAAACGCAGATCGACCAAGGAGTTTGCCATCGCCTGGTAACGGGTGACATCGCGGAACTCACGCTCGCGAGCCATGTCCGTCATCGAGACGTGCAAAGCAGATAGGTGCTGATGTATGCCCTCAAAAGTCATGGCATACGGCTGATGTGGTGGAGATGGTGCAGTAGGAGGAGCAGGATGTGGAGCTGAAGCAGTCCGGCTGCGACGAGAAAGCTGGAGTAACTTGGGCTCAGAGTCCTGAGTACAAGTCGATAGATCGATGTCGAAGCGCTGAAAGATACGAGGGAGAATCATCGCGTAAGAGAGATTTCGATCTCTAGCACGACAACGTCCTATCATCTGAATAATAGTCTTGGGGACGGAAAAAGGAATCCCCTTGATAAGATGATACATAGCGGACAGTTCAAGCGAAGTCACATCATCCTTGGAAGTGGATTTAGGAAGTAGAGTAGAGTAGATGATGCGATGCAATTCGTAGTTGAACAAGTTAAGGTTGTTAGCCTTAAACTTTCCAGAACGTACTCTGTCAGGTGCACAAAGTTCCGTTTTGAAACTCGTGAGTGTAGTGCCGTCAGGGAACTCGAATTCCGTGATATCAACTAGCGGTTCATCTTCATTGGGAATCCCAAGAATCTCCGCTAGGAGGACATCATTGAACTCAATATCTATGCCTCCAATACGTGTGCTCACGTCAAAAGTGTTAACTACGAGATTGCAATAGAACAATCTAATGGCATTAGTAGCAATTGGGAAGCACAGTTTAACAAGCAAATGTAATCCTAATGCCTCAAATAAGTGACGATGGTCAGGAAATATCGTCCATTTAACCGGAGCGCCGCTGCATATGGATCGGGTGGAAAAGTTACCGTACCATAATAAAGCTTGATCGAGGGTTTGAAAGAAAAACCCATCGAAAGCACCGTCGCTCTTTTGGACTGGCGAAAACAAAGAATCCGTGTGAGGATTCGAAGAGGACCCTTCCTCACTAGGAGTAGTCTTCTTCCTCTTAGACGGATTAAATCTAGGTGCCATTGAAATAAATAAGCACAAATTTGAAAGTGGAGAAGGAGAGAGTTATACCTCACAAAAATTGGATATGTTGTAGAGAAGGATGATCTCCGCACGATTCCAAAGTTTGGAAGGATTTCACCAAGTAGATAGGGAGCAATGGGTTGGTGAATACCTAGGGTTTGGAGGATTTTCGGGCGGCTGTAGCTGCTGGTTGGAAATATGGAAGCAATGGAAGAGAAGGAGCTCTCGGGTTCTGGATATATACGCAGATACCCTCAACCGAACTCGGGCCGAATTCGGTCAGAGTTCTGGCCGAATTCGCCTAGGGTTCTTTCAAGTTGATTTAGCTACTTCTTTTTCATTGACTCGTTTCAAATATTTAATTCAAAGATTAGTTATTTTAGCTTTCAAATAACATAATTAATAATATTTAATGAGTTAAATATCGTTACACAGCAGCTGTCTCAGATTAGCTGTAGGAGTACTGTCCCAGCTGGCGGAGGTTCACCGGGGAACTCTTAAATACCGCTTCGCTTCAACCGTAGTTGTGGTGACAGACAGACTCTTTATTAGCTTGTCTCTAACACAGTTTTTGCATAATGATATAAAAACATAAAATAAAATCAATTAATATTATTGACGTCCAAAATTCCTAATTCTCGACGTAAATAATTGAAGCGATCTTCCGCTAGAGGTTTAGTGAAGATATCAGCTAATTGATTATCAGTATCTATGTATACAAGGTTTATATCTCCATTTTGATGATGATCTCTAAGAAAATGATGTCGAATCTCGATATGTTTAGTACGAGAGTGACATACAGGATTCTTAGTCAAATTAATGGTGCTAGTGTTATCACAGAAAATAGGAATATGTGTGTAAAATAAATCAAAGTCTTCTAAGGTTTGTTTCATCCACAAAATCTGAGCACAACAACGTCCTGCGGCGATGTACTCAGCCTCTGTTGTTGATAAGGCTACAGAATTTTGCTTTTTACTAAACCAATAGACTAGAGCCTTGCCTAAGAAATGACATGTACCGCTAGTACTTTTTCTATCAACCTTGCATCCAGCAAAATCTGCATCCGAATAACCAATAAGGTCAAAGGATTTGGATTTGGGATACCACAAGCCGACAGAAGAAGTGCCTTTAAGGTATCGGAAGATACGCTTAACTGCGGACAGATGTGATTCCTTTGGGTTAGCCTGAAAACGTGCACACAAGCAAACACTAAACATTATATCTGGACGACTAGCAGTTAAGTAAAGTAAACTACCAATCATACCTCGATACTTACGTGTGTCGACTGGCTTGCCTTGTTCGTCAGAATCAAGCTTTGTTGAAGTTGCCATCGGAGTGCCAATAGGTTTGACATTGTCCAGATCAAACTTCTTTAGCAAATCTTTTGTGTACTTGGCTTGATTAATGAACGTCCCATTGTCGGTTTGTTTGATTTGCAATCCGAGAAAGAATTTCAGCTCTCCCATCATGCTCATCTCAAACTCATTCTGCATACACTTAGAGAATTCTTGACAAAGAGATTCATCAGTGGATCCAAATATGATATCATCAACATAGATCTGAATTAAAAGCAGCTTGCCATTAAAAGATTTAATAAAAAGTGTAGTGTCAACCTTTCCTTTTGTAAAACCGTTGTCAAGTAGAAAAGAGCTTAGACGATCATACCAAGCACGAGGGGCTTGTTTCAAACCGTATAAGGCTTTCTTCAACTTGAAAACATGGTCAGGATTTTTAAAATCCGTGAAACCCGGAGGTTGTGCTACAAAAACTTCTTCTTTTATAAATCCATTTAGAAAAGCACTTTTTACATCCATTTGAAAAAGTTTGAAATCATGAAAACATGCAAATGCACATAACATACGAATGGATTCTAATCTTGCAACTGGGGCATAAGTCTCATCGTAGTCGATACCCTCTTCTTGATTGTATCCTTGAGCTACGAGTCGAGCCTTGTTACGAGTTACTAAACCATCCTCATTCAGTTTGTTTCGGAATACCCAACGGGTGCCAATGACCGGATGATCAATAGGCTTGGGAACAAGTTCCCAAACTTGATTCCGTTCGAATTGGTTCAATTCCTCTTGCATGGCATCTATCCAGAAACTATCACTACATGCTTCATCAATAGATTTAGGTTCTAGCTGTGAAATAAATGCAACACTAGAAATAATATCTCTACTGGATGATCGAGTGCTTACTCCTTTGGTAATGTCACCAATTACCAAATCTTGTGGATGATCAGCTGTGAATTTTAACCTTTTCGGTAGACTCTGTAGGTAGCTGGTTCCTGGATCTCCTCTAGGGGGTTCAGCTTGTACAGAGCTTGGTTCAGGTTCAGCTGATGTTGAGGTTGATGTAGGCAGATCTTCATCACTGTCATCGAGTGTCATTTGGTTCATTTCATCAAAAGTGACGTTGATTGACTCTTCGATGATCATGGTACGTTTGTTGAAGACTCTGTACCCTTTGCTCTTGGCCGCATAACCTAGAAATATACCTTCATCGGCCTTTTCGTCAAACTTTCCCAAATTGTCTTTAGTATTAAGAATAAAACACTTACAGCCAAATATCTTAAAATATGAAACTGAAGGAATTCTATCAAACCATAACTCAAATGGAGTCTTCTTCGATTTGGGTCGAATTAGAACTCTATTGAGCACAAAGCAAGCTGTATTGACAGCTTCAGCCCAGAAGTATTTGGGTAGGCTAAATTGATTTAACATTACTCTGGCCATTTCGGTTAGAGTTCTGTTCTTACGTTCCACAACTCCATTTTGTTGTGGAGTTCTAGGGCAGGAGAACTCGTGTATAAAACCGTGTGTGTCACAAAATTGCTCGAAATCAGCATTCTCGAATTTGCCTCCATGATCGCTTCTAATACGAGTGATCATGTAACCTTTTTCATTCTGTACTTTCTTGCAAAAGGCGACAAATTCGGATAATGCGTCATTCTTGCGTGTCAAGAAATATACCCACGTGTATCTAGAAAAATCATCTACAATTACAAATGCATATAATTTACCTCCGAGGCTAGCAACTCTGCTAGGACCGAATAAATCCATGTGTAGCAATTGTAGAGGTCTAGTAGTACATACTGCGTTTACAGACTTGAATGTGGATCTGGTAGCCTTGTTCTTTTCGCATTGGCTACATACCGAATCCTTCTTGAATGTTATATCCGGTAAACCGCGTACTAACTTCTTTGTGGATAATCTTGAAATTGTATCCATGTTTGCATGACCGAGTCTCATATGCCATAAATGACTCTCATCACTTTTGGCCATTAAGCATCTACCTGAAATGTTAGCTTCTTCCAATAGATAGAAAACATATATATTGTCTTCCCTGATTCCTTCAAAGATAGTACTACCAGTTGAGCTATCAACTATAGTACATTTGTCTTTGCCAAAGTTGATACCATAACCATGATCAGCTAGATGACTTATGCTGAGCAGATTATGTTTCAACTCGGTAACCAGACAGACATCTTTAATCACGGGATAGGGAGATTTACCAACATCACCGATACCAATAATATACCCTTTCAAATTATTACCGAAGGAAACATAACCTTCCTTCTTCTTCTTCGACAGTGTTGCAAATAGAGTAGCGTCACCGATCATATGCCGTGAGCAACCGCTATCGAGGATCCATTTACTTCTAGCATGTGAAGGGTGTTCCACCTATAAAACAGTTTGCAGATGAAACTCTTGGTACCCATTTCTTGTAGGGTCCTGAATTGTTAGCTTTAGGTATCCAAGCATAAACATTTAAATCAACTAGCTTTCTCATTCTACATGCAGATGAAATATGACCAATGAGGCCACAATAATGACATTGTGCATGTTGAGTGTTGAAAGCAGAGTGATGTGTATGGTTGGTAGGTTTAGGTTTTCTAGTATAGAAGAATGCATACCTATGATCATATTTGGGCTTAACCTTTTGGGGTAAAGGTTTTATATGGTTTGGTCTGACAGTGTTTGGCTTGGGAATGTTCCGAATTTTCGGTTAGTGACACGTGTTAGGATAGGAAGCAGCAGGCTCAGGCTGTTTTCCTAACCTAATTTCCAACCTTTTGGAAGTGTCATATAACTTAGTATAATCAGAAGTGAGTGATTCCATTCTGATTTGTGCAGATTGAAGACTTTTCTTTTCTTTTGAATGATCTTCTCTCAATTGGTCTATAATCTTATCTTTCTCTTCGGATGACTGTTTAGTCTCGTGTAATAAGAGCTTTATAGAGGAAAGCTCACCAGACTCACTAACACTAGTTCTAACCTCAGCTAGTAGGTCGGTAAGTCTTCCTATTTCTCCTTTGTACTCTTTGAGTACCTTCTTAGCGGTCTGATATTTACTACGCAGTTTCCTGTAGTCAAGCATCAGGTCACTGAAGGCATCTCCTAATTGCTCAAAGGTAAAGTCATCATATGTTTCTACAGGTTCAGTAGGTACCTGATCGATTGCCATGAAGCAGATGTTTGCAGCATCCTCTGAATGTTCATCTTCTGAGTCGCTAGCTTCACTCTCATGCCATATGCTGGTGTTGGCATATTTCTGGGATGTTGATCTCTTCAGGTTGCCTTTTTTATACCTGTTGTTCTTCTTGCTCGATGATGAGTTGATGGGACAGTCCTTCTTCATATGTCCCTTCTTCTTGCAGCCATAGCAGACAGCATCTTCTTGGTACCAGTTGTTGCTGTTGTTCTCTTTGACTCTCTTCTCATGTCTCATGAATCTTTTAAACTTCCTTGCTAGGAGAGCTTGATCTTCAGCGTCAGATCCACTGCTGTCTGAGTCATCTTCAGCAGCTTTTCTGTGCTGAGCCTTGAGGGCGATAGTCTTCTCCTTTGGTGCAGGCTGTTCAAAATCTTGTAGATCCAGTTCATGAGTGAGTAGCTTACCCATGAGTACTTCAAGTGACATTGTGGTGAGGTCGTTTCCTTCAATGATAGCTGTAGCCTTCGAAATCCAGTTCTTGGTGAGAGCTCGCAGGAGTTTGCGAATCTTTTCATGGTTATTGTATTCTTTGCCTAAGGAGGACAAAGGGTTTACAATATCCAAGAACCTCTCGAATATTTGTGTGACTGTTTCATTTGGCTTCATTTTGAACGCCTCGTACTCTTGAGTAAGTCTGCTGACTTTTGACTCCTTGACTTGAGTCGTGCCTTCATGTGTAACTTCGAGAAGCTTCCATACACCATTTGCCGTTGTGCATGTAGATACCCTGTTAAATTCTGTTCTATCTAAGGCACAAAAAAGAGCATTAATGGCACGTGCGTCAAGACTGGCCTTTTTCTTTTCTTTCTCTGTATAACTGTTTTGGGGTTTTTCAACTAAAACACCCTCGACATTTATACGAGGTGGCTTTTGATAGCCATCAAGAACAATAGCCCATAAGTCAAAATCAAGAGACTTTAAGAAGAAACTCATCCGTGTTTTCCAATAAGTGTAGTTAGTACCATCAAACAGAGGAGGTCTGTTTGTGGCCTGACCTTCACTTGTGAATTTCATAGTAGCCATGTGATGTGCTGTGATCTAATAAATAATGAATAAATAATAGCACTTATACCTTGCTTTACCTGTAACACCCGCTCTGATACCAATTGTAGGAACGATATAGTAAAGCGTAATACTCTAGAGGGAGGGTGAATAGAGTTGGCAGCGGAATAATGCTAATTAAAAAAGTTAGCAACACAATCACAGTATATAATCACAAATGAAAATAAAGTAAAGGCAGAGTTCAGAAAGCAAACGCAAAGACAGCGATGTATACTGGTATCCCTCTGTTGAGGACTAATCCAGTCGGTAGAACTCTTGCTACCAGTTTGAATCCACTATAGGAAAAACCGCAAGTTTTCTTACGAAGTCCTTGCAACTTCTACAACGCGAGCTTTGATACGAAGAACTCGTCCAACTTCAAATGTGAAGAGGTATTCTTCAATCAAGCCTTCTGATTACAATCTCTCAGAAACTTCTAGACCGTACCGCACTGGCAAATCGACTAGAGGATTGTAACTGGCTTGGAATCTGAAAATGAAAGCTCTAGAAAACTCTTTGGAAGGCAGAAAGCTTTTTAGATAGAGAGAAGATTGAAAGTGAATGAGTGAATTGAAATGATCGAAATACTTCTCTATTTATAGGATTTCCAAAGGGAGAACTCTGTCAGAATTTGGGCAGAATTCGGGCAGAACTCGATGAGTAAATCTCGGTCAAATCCGCAACTGCAGGAGGACCAAGTTCCAGAGAATTCAAAATCAAAACGGCCACCAACCGAACTCTGGCCGAACTCTGGTCGAACTCTGGCCGAGTTCTGTCAGGGTTAGGTTAGGGTTTTTAAAATAGGTTTTGGTGATTTTTGAAAACCTTTTTGAAAACCTTTTTGTAAACAATTTGATAGGTCATTTTAAAAACATTTTAGGGAATAGCCTATTTGCCAGTACGACTCGGTGTACAATGTATTCCTAGACTCAAAATAAAAAGAAAATTACATTGCATAGGAAATACAGACTCAAGTAGGCAAACAGATCTTCAGTCTTGAACGAAGTGAATATCCAATCTTGCTAATGTCCAAGGAGCTGAGATGTCCCAACAAGCTTCGTATATCCAGACAAAGTTTTGATCAATTATTAAAATCAGGTTGACCATATGACCAATGGGCCAACACTTTGTCGATCTCCGTTTTGCCCATACTGGACACTCTGCCAGTTCTCTTCCTAGAGATCCTGCTGTCTCCGGATACCGGTATGAGGATGAGGCGGTACACTCCCTCGGTAATACTTATGACTGGTACCGTGGTTCTGGTGCTACTCCGCACCATTTTGGAGCTGGCACTTCTGGAGCTGGTCCATCCGGACATGGTAGACCTGCTAGCACTGCTGATGATGATGAGGAGGAGGATTTATGATCTAGACGCATTACATTTTGTCTAGATGTCACACTTTCTGAGACTGTCTTTGTTTACTTGGAAATGCTCCGACATTCCAAGATATCAGTACTTTATCTCTTAGTTTACTTTTGCATTTGAGATTGTGACTTTCTGAGCTGATGTATTGTGAACATCTTTTTATGCTCTGCTTAGCATATTATATCAATTCAGTTTAGATTCATATTTTTTGATATAGCACTATCGCTTTATGCTTCAATATTAACTGCTTGTGAATTATTTTTTTTATTAATTATGTTTATATTTTTTCAACGATTGTTTCTTATGCATACATTGCAAGGGGGCTTCTCTCTTTGCGATTATTTTGCTAAGTGACAACGGGAGAGAAATAGGATCTAACATCTTATGCAGGATACAAGAACAATTTTTTTCAGGATACAGTACAATTTTGATTGTCTTTCAAATCTTATTGATCGAAGATGTTATATCGGTCAAGGTTTGTCAATTATCAAAATAGAGGAGATTATTGGCCTATTGGTCATGGTCAAACCTGATTTTAATAATTGATCAAACTATGTCTCGATATACGGGCTACTTAAAGATGTTTTCGACTCTTGGATACTGCCAAAGATCTGCTACCCATTTTGTTCAAGACCGAAGTTGTGTTTGCCACTCGAGTCTGTATTTTCTTTCAGTAATATAATTTTTACCTTTATTGAGTCTAGAAATACATTGTACATCGAGTCGTACTGGCAAATAGGCTACCCTAAAAATATTTTCAAAAATATCCCATGTTTTGAAAAATAGCCCATATTTACAAAAAAGTTCCTAACTGCTTAAAACAATTTCAAAAAGCCCAAAAATCAAATTACAAAAACCCTGACCAACCCTGACAGAACTCGGCTAGAGTTCGGCCAGAGTTCGGTTAGTGGACGTATTTTGAACTTGGTCTTCCTACAGTTACGGATCCTACCGAGATTTTCTCATAGAGTTCTGCTGCCTACTCTATTCATCCCCCCTCTAGAGTATTGTGCTTTAAAATTCGTTCCTACAATTGGTATCAGAGCGGGTTATACAGGTAAAGCAAGGTAACATTACAGTTATAATTTTACTATTCTTTACGGTTACATAGATCACAGCACAACACATGGCAACTGTGAAGTTCATAAGTGAAGGCCAAGCCATAAACAGACCTCCTCTGTTTGACGGTACAAATTATACCTATTGGAAAACACGGATGAGTTTCTTCTTGAAATCTCTAGACTTTGACTTATGGTCTATAGTTGTTGATGGATACAAAAAGCCTCCTCGTATTCTCGTTCAAGATGTTTTGGTTGAAAAACCACATGATAAATATATTAAGGATGAAAAGAAAAAGGCCAGCCTTGATGCACGTGCTATCTTGTGCCTAAGACAGGACTGAATTTAACAGGGTGTCTACTTGCACAACATCAAATAAAATATAGAAACTTCTTGAAGTAACCCATGAAGGTACGACGCAAGTCAAGGAGTTAAAGATCAGCAGACTTACTCAGGAGTATGAGACGTTCAAGATGAAGCCAAATGAATCTGTCACCTAGATGTTTACGAGATTCCTGGATATTATAAATCCTCTGTCATCATTAGGCAAGGATTACAGTAACTATGAGAAGATTCGCAGACTTCTACGAGCTCTCACGAAGAATTGGATTCCAAAGGCTACAGCAATTATTGAAGGAAACGATCTCTCAACAATGTCTCTTGAAACACTCATGGGTAAGCTACTCACTCATGAGCTGGAACTTCAAGACTTTGAAGATGTTGCACCAAAGAAGAAGTCAGAGAAGTCGATCGCTTTAAAGGCTCAACATAGAAGAACTGTAGAAGATGATTCCGACGATAGTGACTCTGACACTCAGGATCAAGCTCTTATGGTGAGAAAATTTAAGAAGTTCATGAGATTCAACAGAAGAACAAAGGACAACAACAACAACAGCAACAACAATGATGAAGATCCACTTTGCAATAGTTGTAAGAAGAAAGGACACATGAGAAAAGATTGTCCAATAGCATCATCATCAACCAGAAAGAACAGCAAATATGACAAGGGCTACATGAAGAAGTCTACGTCCCGAAGATATGCCAATACAAGCATATGGCATGAAAGTGAAGCTAGCGACTCAGAAGACGAGTAATCAGATAACGCTGCAAATATATGCTTGATGGCATACGATCAGGTAACCAGTAACCCCCTGTTTGATACTTATGATGATTTTACCTTTGAGCAAGTAGGAGAAGCCATTCACTACAAAAATACTGTTAATTACCGACGGACGTCAGCGACGACAGTAAATCTGTCGCTAATTAGCGACGTACTTATGACTGACTTGTGACGAATAATTTACGTAAAAAATAATTCAATTGGACGTCACTAAATCCGTCGCTAGTCCGTCGCTAGTTTTCTTTCGACGCCTCAGTGACGGACTTTTTCGTCGCTGAGCTTCTGTAAAAGTATCCCCCCATACTCATTCTAAAAATGTTACCCAAAATTTTAATTTTCCCCCAACTTCCCTACTTCCGCTCCCTCGACTCTCTCGCTCATCTCCGGCGACCCCTCTCCGGCGACATCTCCGCCCATCTCTCCAACCCCCATCTCTGCCCCCATCTCCGACCCCATCTTCGACCCCTCTCTGACGACCCCCTCCCCATTTGCCCCCCTCCGCCCCTCTCTCAGACCCCCTCCTCGACCCCCTCTCCGCCCCCCTCCTTGTGCCCCCCTCTGCCTCCATCTCCGCCCTCCTCGACCCCCTCTGTCCTCCCTTCTGCCCTCCTGCCCCCTTTTCCCTCTTCGTCGCCCTCCCACCTCTGTCCCCCTTTTCCCTCCTCGCCGCCCCCCTCCTCTGCCCCTCTGTTCGCCCCCCTCCTCGACTCCTCTCCAGCGACAGGGCAACCCCCACTCCTCACGTAATGACCTAATTTTTTTCCTCTAATAATTTTTGTTGACACGAACACGATATGCTTCTCAGACACGAAAATTATGACACAATATAGTAGCTAGGGTTTTGGATACTGACACGGATACGGACACTGACACAATGTAGTAGCTAGGGTTTTTGGTATTCGTAAATTATTCAAAATTTGTTAAGGCCGATACTAACCCGATTTCGATAGCTAAACCGAAATTCGTTAATGTAGTAGCTAGGGTTTTTTAATCCGATTTCGGTAAGACTGATACTAACCCGATTTCGATATTACCGATTTCGATATCGATACTCATAGGCATGGTATGATACCAGTTTTGATATCCGATATTCGATTATGATATAAGGATATCCAATTCCAATTCGATAGGCCGATACTATTCCGATAGGCCGATACTAACCCGATATGGACATTAAGATATTGAATCCAATTTTGATAAAGCCGATACTATTCCAATTTTGATATTACCGATTTTGATATTGATACTCCTATGAATGGTCTGATACCGATTTCAATATCGATACTCATAGGAATGGTCGATATTACTGACTTCGATATCGATACTCATAGAAATGGTGTGATACCGATTTCGATACTGATACTGTTAACTTTGGTTGCTACAATTAGGTACTAAATTATTTTTTACTTGTAATTACCTAATATATGGTACATGGTGCAGAATTGGTTTGAACAATGAGTCGATACTTAGTTAACCGTTCGTGGATGTACAATCGGCGACATGAGAGCAAGATTGGTTTGACGGATGATTTCAAGGTGGGCATTGAAGAATTTTTGAGATACGCCAGTAGCCAACCTTATTTCATGGACGGAAGGCTCATAAAGTGCCCTTATGTCAATTGTCGTAATATACCATTCAGAGAGGTAGATCTCGTGAGAGAGCACCTATACAAGAAGGGTTTCATACCGAGCTACAACGAGTGGACGGCTCAAGGAGAACCTTTGGTTCCGCAATATCAGTCCTCCTTCAATACGGATATGGGAGAGTCCACTCTTGGAGACCACTTCCAATATCGGCATCGATACTTGGCACGTGAGTTGGTATTTGATGCGGCTTGTGCCGGTCCAAGTTATGATCCGGAGGATCCGAATCCTGCTGGAAAGGAGTTCTATGATATGTTTAGCCATGCCGATACTCCATTATATCCGGGTTGTGATTCTTATTCTGTCCTGTCGGTGGTGATGAGGTTGTTGAACCTCAAGTCTGATTTTAACTTACCGCAAGAATGTTACGACCGAATAATTCAGTTTGTTAGAGAGTTGCTTCCAAAAGGAGCGAAGGACTTGCCGAAAACTTTTTACAAGTCGAAGCTGTTGATACGAAAACTCGGATTAGGCTACAAAAAGATAGATTATTGTAGAAACGACTGTATATTGTACTATAAGGAGAACAGTAATAAAGATAGATGCATTTTCTGTCACGAGGACCGGTACAAACCTATTCGGGACAAAGAAAAATCAACTACACGAGCAAGGTTGTGTCCCTACAAATACATACAGTTTTTGCCGCTCACAAAAAGGCTACAGAGGATGTATATGTCCTCGAATACTGCAGAACACATGACATGGCATAACAAAAAGCAGAAGATAGATGAAGGAAAATTATCTCATCCATCCGATGGAGAGGTGTCACTCCCCAATCCTGGAATACGTATTTTAATACGTAAACCGATAAATTGTATTTACCTTGAATTTATACGATATTTATTATGCAGTATTTCTTCATGCATTTCCCAAAAATATTCGACAAAATATTATTTCCTAATTTATTTTCTGCATTTGGGCCTACAGCTTTGGCTCATTTGGGTAACCTATTCTTGGTTCACCAATGGTTCATCATGAACCCTTTGGTTCATCATGAACCTATGGGTCCAAGAATTCTATATAATAACTCATCTCCTTCTCTCTCCTCTCATTTACTTCTTCTCATTTACTTCCTCCACCAACCAAGGCAAGTATCAACTTGCTCAAGAGAAGGATCCATAAATTTTGTTAAAGATTTCTTACAAACTATTTGCCAAAACCTGTTCTTCTCCTCAATCTATACTAGTTTAGAACTTGGAAATTTCCATTTTGAAGCTTTGATTTTTGTAGATCTAAGTTTTAATCATTTTCGGATTTTCTTAGTTTTGATCTATTTTCGTTGAAATTTTGTGGGTTTTGATGCTTCCATGTGGAAGAGAATTCCATTTCACCCAAGTTGGAACTTTGGAAATCCGGATTTGGAGTTCGGATGACCAAGTTATGTTGTTTTTGAAGTTTTGGGTTCTGCCATAGTGTTCTTGCTGTTTGGAGAAGACGGTGAGCAGTGTGCAGAGCTTCTTAGCTCACGCACACTGAGCTACGCGCGCTCTTTAGCGCTGCGTATGCAGACTTAGGTACGTTTCCTGTTGGAAGCGTGTCTCCCTGTAGCGTGCGTGACTTTTCACCTACGCTGTTCCCTGTAGCGTGCGTGACTTTTCACGCTGCTCTTTCCCTTGAGCCTGCGTGACTTTTCACACAGCTCTTCCCTTGAGTCTGCGTGACTTTTCACGCAGCACTCTTTCTTGAGCTTGCATGACTTTTTATGCTGCTCTTTCCCTTGAGCCTGCGTGACTTTTCACACAGCTCTTCCCTTGAGTCTGCGTGACTTTTCACGCAGCACTCTCCCTTGAGCGTGCGTGACTTTTCACGCTGATCTTTCCCTTGAGCCTGAGTGACTTTTCACGCAGCACTCTCCCTTGAGCTTGCGTGACTTTTCACGCTGCTCTTTCCCTTGAGCCTGCGTGACTTTTCACACAGCTCTTCCCTTGAGTCTGCGTGACTTTTCACGCAGCACTCTCCCTTGAGCTTGCGTGACTTTTCACGCTGCTCTTTCCCTTGAGCCTGCGTGACTTTTCACACAGCTCTTCCCTTGAGTCTGCGTGACTTTTCACGCAGCACTCTCCCTTGAGCGTGCGTGACTTTTCACGCTGCTCTTTCCCTTGAGCCTGCGTGACTTTTCACGCAGCACTCTCCCTTGAGCTTGCGTGACTTTTCACGCTGCTCTTTCCCTTGAGCCTGCGTGACTTTTCACACAGCTCTTCCCTTGAGTCTGCGTGACTTTTTACGCAGCACTCTTCCTTGAGCTTGCGTGACTTTTCACGCTGCTCTTTTCCTTGAGCCTGCGTGACTTTTTACGCACGCTGCCTTGTGTAAGCCTGCGTGACTTTTCACCCACGCTGCCTTATTGTGCGTATGCTTTTGACATTTTATTAGATATTATATGCCCATTTTATATCCTTACGCCTTTTGTCCCGAACATGATATGAGCACTAATGTGACCCCGGAGAACAAAGTGTTCCTACCCGATATATGTACCTGAATGTCTCAGTTCTTGTTCAGGCTCGACAAATGACTCGTAACTCCACGTGGTGTATTTGCAATGATGCATTACACTAAGGAGGGTAGCACATGTTGACATACTGATTGACATGGATCCTCACTTAGGGTACTCGTACTAAAGTACGACTTTAGGAGGATAATCATGCAGGCCACAGCATGAGAGTCCAAGATTTCACCTAGGGTTAAACTAGGCAACTAAATATACTAGATGCATGGGGAGGGCAGAATCCCGAGATCGTGTTACACCAGCCGCCTTGAAATATTGTCTTGGCGCGCCGGCTGGTCTCCACGGATACTGTGTCATCCGCAACGAGCGGATGACTGTATCCGATTAATTCCTGCTATATATTATATGTCTTGGCAAGGTGGCCTCACGAGGGACCTGTGCTCCATGACACCTGTCTACGCGAACCCCTGGATTGGCTAGCCTTGCTGGAAAGATACGATCTGAGGATTTTCTAATAACATGACGCGAGGATAACCTCGTCCCACTAGAAACTCGTAGACTTGATTGGCCGTGAAAATGACTTGCTTGTATCCTATTACCTTCCGCGAATAACCGAGGGAAGCGGACTGTTGTGGTACGTGATCCAACCCATGTTCTTGTTTGATTGTTGGGTTGGTTATCGTACTATGACAGGCTGTGGACCGAAGTTATGAACGGAAGACTTATTCTGGTTGTGAAGTGCTACTTCTGTGAATGACTGAGGAACATGGTCTATCATGGTACATGATCCAACCCATGTTCTTGTTTGATTGTTGGGTTGGTTATTGTGCTGCGATAGGCTATCGACCGAAGTCACGATCAGGAGATTTTATGGTTTATACCTTTTTAACTTATGTGAAAGTTATAGAGTACGACACGTCCCGACTCCATGTGGCACCTTTTGTCCTTGTTTGGTTGTAAGGGTGCCATATGGGTTCGAGGATGTCGCGCTACCCTATAATAGTAGCATAAGTATTACTATTATCAGTCATTCTATTAGTTGGCTTTTTAATCTTAACTCTTGTGCCCCTTTGGCGGTACTTGCTATTCGGGGCTGACCCCGCTGGTTTTGTTTGGCCAGATCTCGTAGCAGAGCCAGAGGACACGATCTTCCTCCCTGATATCCATGGTGCATACTAGGAGCATGGCGGTTCGGGAACTCGAGTGGGTTTCTTCTCCACCACTCCTGCTTATACTTTTGCGGCGTTTAGCCACCGGCACCTGTTAGCCGGATTACTTGATATTTTGTGTCAGTACATAATTGTAATTAAACAGAGTGCAGCTGTGTATAATTTTGTACTCCTGACTCTCTGAGATAGCTAAATTATAAAGCTAGTCTCTCATGATCATTTTGATGAAGCGTCAGGGACGCCTTACTGCTTTATCTTTAATGTTCATTTAATTGCTGATTTGACTTAATTGATTGAGACATAGAACTCTGTGGGACCATAGGAGACTTGATTGTAGCATGTACCCCCTAATCTCTCGACAGCCACGATCGCCGTATGACGTTACGTACCTCATATGGAGTAGCTGGTCTAGTCCGTCCCCATATTTCGGTACTGGGGCATGACAAGGTTTTAGTGGTGGCCCATGCAGGTCTGATTTCCAAACTTGTGGGGTATTGCGAATTATTAGGAGTCTCAATCACAACTTGTTCCCCTTGAAATTATGTTTCGAATTCTCTGTCCTTGCATTGATCTCTAACCTGACTTGCATCCTCGAAATCTTCCTTGTCCGGACTTGATAATCTTATATCTTTCTCTATAGGGGTGCTTCATTCTCAGTAGCGGGTGAGGCCCATGAGGAAGAGCAGCAAGAGCATGGCTCGACTGGGCAGCAACAGGGGAGAGAACCTTCCCCAGGGCAGGCATGAGCAGAAGTCGGACCAGAGGCAGTGCAGCCGCAGGTTATTGGAACTCCTGCAGCACCAGCAGCGACGGCAGTACCGGATGCCGTAGCACTCCTGGAGATCGTCCGAGGGATTCTTGTCACTCACCAACAGCAACAGACTCGGCAGCAGGAGCAGAACGTGTTGCTGAACCAGGGGATTCAGTTAGCTCTTGAGAGGAGTGCCGGAGTTGACTCGGGAGCATCAGGAAGGTTCCGTCGCTTGAACCCGAGGTATTTTGATGGCACGGAGGATGCCACCACTGCAGATGCCTGGATTCAAGACATTGAAGCCATTCTTGTGGCGGCCAAGGTTCCAGATGATTAGAAGGTTGATCAGGTCAAATTAGTACTTCAGGATCTTGCCCGCGACTGGTGGGCATCAGAAGAAGTTGGTATAAGACGTCCTGTTCATTGGACCACCTTCAGTGACAGATTCAAGGCTAAGTATTTTGGCGTAGTAGCTCGATATGAGCTCCAGCGGAAGTTTATCAGTCTCAAGCAAGCAGGCAAGACCGTAGATGGGTATGCAGCAGAGTTCTGCAGATTATGCCGTTTTGCACCAGCAATGGTGGCAACGGAGCCGGAGAAGGCTATGAGGTTCCAGCAGGGACTTCATTTGGAACTATTACAGCTTGTGGAAGGACACGACTACCAGACGTTTGACGCTGTTTTGACGGCCGCTCGGAGGCACGAGCTTACCCAGCAGAGGTTAGCATCAAGGACAGGAGGTCAGAAGAGATCTCATTCCCAGGTTGGAGGAGGAGCAGTGCAGCGAACGTCGGCACCAGCACCCGGTGTACGTATTCATGATGCAGGAGCGCCGCGGAGGACGGCCGTGTCAACTAATACAGCGCCAGTTCGGCATCAGCAGCCGAGGAACCAGCAGCAACGTCAGGGAGCACCCCAGGGCTGTACCTTCTGTGGGAAGGCAGGGCACACGAGGAAGGTGTGCCGGTCAGCGAATGGCTTATGCTTGAGGTGTGGTCGTGCAGACCACCGTATTTCCACTTGTCCTATGATGCAGAGGCCAGGAGGGCCAGCTCAGCAGTTTCCAGCATTGCCAGCTCCGGTGGCAACCCCGAGTGGAGGACCAGTATTAGCAGTAAGGCCCCTAGCCCAGCGTCTACCAACGCAGGCTCAGATGTTCCGCCAGGCACAGGAAGCCGAAGGCCCTCAGAGGCAGCAACAGCATGGTCGAGGAAGGCCGCAACAAGGGGCTCCGCGGGGCCAGGCTCTCACATTGACCTTGGGAGAGGCTCTAGCGTCTAGTGACGTGGTGGCAGGTAAAATTCTCGTCACCTCATTTTCCGCTGTAGCATTATTTGATTCAGGCGCTACTCATTCATTCATCTCTGCACAATATGCTACACAGATTGGATTAGAGTTTGAGGCATTGCCGGAGAGGATGGATATACTCACCGGCAATAGGCTCGTAGAAGTTAGCAGAGTACGCTTTTCATGTCCGGTGGAGGTGTGTGGGCATTTATTGCCCGCATCATTGATAGAATTCCCTATGGGGAATTTTGATGTCGTTCTTGGCATGGACTGGTTGAGAGACAGTCATGCGACAATTGATTGTAGAGGAGGTAGGGTCATATTCAGCATTTCTGGGATGGAGCAGTTCATCTTTACTCGAACCTTGAAGAATCAGGCCGGAGGCGTCATCTCAGCAGCAGTGTCAGAGCCAGGACAGATTCCGAGAGTGGTCAAAGATTTTATTGACGTCTTCCCTGATGAGCTTCCAAGGATACCCCCAGTCAGAGAGGTAGAATTTAGCATTGAGTTGAACCCTGGAACGAGGCCTATTGCAGATAGAGTTTACAGAATGTCGCCGTCAGAGCAGGATAAGTTGTATCAACATGAAGAAGAGTTGAAGTCTAAGGGATTCATCCGAGACAGTAAATCGCCCTGGGCTGCACCAGTGATTCTAGTTCCCAAAAAGGATGGGTCGACGAGGATGTGCATCGACTACCGTAAGCTGAATGCAGTAACAGTGAAGAATAAATATCCACTACCAAGGATTGATGACCTGTTTGACCAGTTGAGCAAGGCCAGCGTCTTTTTCAAGATCGATCTTCGGTCAGGATACTATCAAGTAAGAGTCCGGGAGCAAGACATACCGAAGACAGCATTCAGATCTAGATATGGGCATTATGAGTTTTTAGTAATGCCCTTTGGACTAACCAATGCCCCCGCAGTATTCATAGATTTAATGAACCACATCTTTCTGCCGTATTTGGATAAATTTATGGTGGTGTTCATAGATGACATTCTTGTCTATTCTAGCAGTGAAGAGGAGCATGAGAAACATCTTAGGACTGTCTTACAGACATTGAGGGAGCATCAACTTTATGCGAAGCTTGACAAGTGTGAATTCTGGTTAAATCACATTTCGTTCCTGGGGCATGTAATTTTTGGGACAGGAGTGTCAGTGGATTCGAAGAAGATTGAGGCCGTAGAGCATTGGCCAGTCCCGAGAACAGTTGCAGAAGTGCAGAGTTTCTTAGGATTAGCTGGTTACTACAGAAGGTTCATGGCGGACTTTGCCAAGATCTCTGTGCCCTTAATGCGTTTGACGCACAAGGACGTAGAGTTTGTTTGGTCAGCTAGCTGTCAGGCATCATTTGAAGAATTGAAGAAGAGATTGATCTCAGCCCCGATCTTGATGCTTCCAGTAGGAGCAGGAGGCTTTATAGTATATTGTGATGCATCAGGGAAGGGTCTTGGATGTGTATTGATGCAGCATGGAAAAGTGATAGCATATGCGTCTCGGCAGCTTCGAGACCATGAGAAAAATTACCCGACTCACGATTTAGAGTTAGCAGCTGTGGTGTTTTCACTCAAGTTGTGGAGGCATTATTTATACGGGGATCGGGTAGAGATCTATACTGATCATAAGAGTTTGAAATACGTATTCACGTAGCGAGATTTGAACATGAGGCAAAGAAGATGGTTAGAACTGCTGAAGAATTTTGATTTAGATCTTCAGTATCATCCAGGCAAGGCAAATGTAGTTGCAGATGCACTGAGTAGGAGAGACAGTACCTTTATCTTGACCTCGCAGAAGCATATTCTAGAAGACCTTCAGAGTATGGGAATCGAAGTAGTTTTGCCAAAGGATATAGGAAGAATGACCAGTATGCAGATTCAGTCAACCTTAGTAGAGAGGATAAGGGCAGCACAAGCAGGAGATCCACAGATTCAGAAGTTGTGGTCGGAGTGTGAATCAGGCCGTAGGAAGGAGTTAGTGATTTATGAAGATGGTACGCTCAGGTTTGGAAACAGACTCTGTGTACCGAGTGGAGACCTTCGGCAAGAAGTTATGTCCGAAGCTCATAGTTCTATTTACTCCATTCATCCAGGAGGAACGAAGATGTATCGAGATATCAGGCAGTTCTTTTGGTGGAATGGCATGAAAAGAGAGATAGCGAGATTTGTATCCAAGTGTCTGGTATGTCAGCAGGTGAAAGCCGAGCAGCAGAGACCAGCAGGGTTGCTACAGCCGCTTCCTATCCCAGAATGGAAATGGGAGCACATCACGATGGATTTTGTGATCGGTTTACCTAGATCCCTGGCTGGCAAGAATGCAGTCTGGGTAATAGTTGATCGACTCACGAAGGTTGCTCATTTCCTTCCCTTCCGAGTTGGACAGACTACTGAGCAGTTGGCAAAAATGTACATGAAACAGATAGTAAGGTAGCACGGTGTTCCAGTTAGTATAGTATCAGATCGGGATACACGGTTTAGTTCCCATTTTTGGCGGAGCTTGCACCAAAGTTTGGGAACCAAGTTAAGATTCAGTACTGCTTATCATCCACAAACTGACGGGCAATCAGAAAGAACCATTCAGACATTAGAAGATATGCTACGGGCGTGTACCTTGGATTTTGGCGGATCTTGGGAGGATCACCTTCATCTAGTGGAGTTCTCCTACAACAATAGCTATCAGGCTAGCATTCAGATGGCCCCGTTCGAAGCATTGTACGGAAGGAAGTGCAGGTCCCCTTTGGCATGGGACGACGTCGGAGAACGGAAGTTGTTGGGGCCAGAGATGATCACGCAGACTATGGAGATAGTTAAGTTAGTCAGAGAGCGCCTTCGAGTTGCACAGGACCGACATCGTCATTGGGCAGATCAGCATCGTAGGCCTCTAGAGTTCAGAGTTGGCGACCAAGTGTTTCTGCGGATTTCGCCTACTCGGGGTACCATCAGATTTGGAACCCGGGGAAAGCTTAGTCCAAGATACGTTGGTCCTTTTAAGATTCTCGCTCGGGTAGGCGATGTGGCTTATCGACTTGCCCTTCCACCTTCGTTAACTGGTATACATGATGTGTTTCATGTGTCCCAATTACGTGGGTATGTCCCAGATCCGAGTCATGTCCTCGATCATTCTGAGTTAGTCGTTGGTACCGACCTAACTTACGAGGAACAACCCGTGTCTATTTTGGACCGGCGAGAGAAGGTACTCAAGAATCGGACGATAAGCCTTGTCCGTGTTTCTTGGAACCATCACTCTTCGGGAGAGTCAACCTGGGAGCGCGAGGACGAGATCAGATCTCGGTATCCGCATTTGTTTGACTAATAAGGTATATTTATGCACCTTATTGACACGATTCCATGCTTTTCTGCACCTGCTTATTTTGTACTTTGTGATGTATGATAATAACTGCTATGATAGTTAACTTATATATATGATTGTGCCTTGCTTGCCCTGATTTTACTATCCTGTCTTGGCTGGAATTCCGAGGGCGGAATTTTTCTAAGAAGGGTAGAGATGTCACTCCCCAATCCTGGAATACGTATTTTAATACGTAAACCGATAAATTGTATTTACCTTGAATTTATACGATATTTATTATGCAGTATTTCTTCATCATTTTCCAAAAATATTCGACAAAATATTATTTCCTAATTTATTTTTTGCATTTGGGCCTACAGCTTTGGCTCATTTGGGTAACCTATTCTTGGTTCACCAATGGTTCATCATGAACCCTTTGGTTCATCATGAACCCATGGGTCCAAGAATTCTATATAATAACTCATCTCCTTCTCGCTCCTCTCATTTACTTCTTCTCATTTACTTCCTCCACCAACCAAGGCAAGTATCAACTTGCTCAAGAGAAGGATCCATAAATTTTGTTAAAGATTTCTTACAAACTATTTGCCAAAACCTGTTCTTCTCCTCAATCTATACTAGTTTAGAACTTGGAAATTTCCATTTTGAAGCTTTGATTTTTGTAGATCTAAGTTTTAATCATTTTCGGATTTTCTTAGTTTTGATCTATTTTTGTTGAAGTTTTGTGGGTTTTGATGCTTCCATGTGGAAGAGAATTCCATTTCACCTAAGTTGGAACTTTGGAAATCCGGATTTGGAGTTCGGATGACCAAGTTATGTTGTTTTTGAAGTTTTGGGTTCTGTCATAGTGTTCTTACTGTTTGGAGAAGACAGTGAGCAGTGTGCAGAGCTTCTTAGCTCACGCACACTGAGCTACGTGCGCTCTTTAGCGCTACTTACGCAGACTTAGGTACATTTCCTGTTGGAAGCGTGTCTCCCTGTAGCGTGCGTGACTTTTCACCTACGCTGCTCCCTGTAGCGTGCGTGACTTTTCACGCTGCTCTTTCCCTTGAGCCTGCGTGACTTTTCACACAGCTCTTCCCTTGAGTCTGCGTGACTTTTCACGCAGCACTCTCCCTTGAGCTTGCGTGACTTTTTACGCTGCTCTTTTCCTTGAGCCTGCGTGACTTTTCACACAGCTCTTCCCTTGAGTCTGCGTGACTTTTCACGCAGCACTCTCCCTTGAGCGTGAGTGACTTTTCACGCTGCTCTTTCCCTTGAGCCTGCGTGACTTTTCACGCAGCACTCTCCCTTGAGCTTGCGTGACTTTTCACGCTGCTCTTTCCCTTGAGCCTGCGTGACTTTTCACACAGCTCTTCCCTTGAGTCTGCATGACTTTTCACGCAGCACTCTCCCTTGAGCTTGTATGACTTTTCACGCTGCTCTTTTCCTTGAGCCTGCGTGACTTTTCACGCAGCTCTTCCCTTGAGTCTGCGTGACTTTTCACGCAGCACTCCCCCTTGAGCGTGCGTGACTTTTCACGCTGCTCTTTCCCTTGAGCCTGCGTGACTTTTCACGCAGCACTCTCCCTTGAGCTTGCGTGACTTTTCACGCTGCTCTTTCCCTTGAGCCTGCGTGACTTTTCACACAGCTCTTCCCTTGAGTCTGCGTGACTTTTCACGCAGCACTCTCCCTTGAGCTTGCGTGACTTTTCACGCTGCTCTTTCCCTTGAGCCTGCGTGACTTTTTACGCACGCTGCCTTGTGTAAGCCTGCGTGACTTTTCACCCACGCTGCCTTGTTGTGCGTATGCTTTTGACATTTTATTAGATATTATATGCCCATTTTATATCCTTACGCCTTTTGTCCCGAGCATGATATGAGCACTAATGTGACCCCGGAGAACAAAGTGTTCCTACCCGATGCATGTACCTGAATGTCTCAGTTCTTGTTCAGGCTCGACAAATGACTCGTAACTCCACGTGGCGTATTTGCAATGATGCATTACACTAAGGAGGGTAGCACATGTTGACATACTGATTGACATGGATCCTCACTTAGGGTACTCGTACTAAAGTACGACTTTAGGAGGATAATCATGCAGGCCACAGCATGAGAGTCCAAGATTTCACCTAGGGTTAAACTAGGCAACTAAATATACTAGATGCATGGGGAGGGCAGAATCCCGAGATCGTGTTACACTAGCCGCCTTGAGATATTGTCTTGGCGCGCCGGCTGGTCTCCACGGATACTGTGTCATCCGTAACGAGCGGATGACTGTATCTGATTAATTCCTGCTATATATTACATGTCTTGGCAAGGTGGCCTCACGAGGGACCTGTGCTCCATGACACCTGTCTACGCGAACCCCTGGGTTGGCTAGCCTTGCTGGAAAAATACGATCTGAGGATTTTCTAATAACATGACGCGAGGATAACCTCGTCCCACTAGAAACTCGTAGACTTGATTGGCCGTAAAAACGACTTGCTTGTATCCTATTACCTTCCACGAATAACCGAGGGAAGCGGACTGTTGTGGTACGTGATCCAACCCATGTTCTTGTTTGATTGTTGGGTTGGTTATCGTACTATGACAGGCTGTGGACCGAAGTTATGAACGGAAGACTTATTCTGGTTGTGAAGTACTACTTCTGTGAATGACTGAGGAACATGGTCTATCATGGTACATGATCCAACCCATGTTCTTGTTTGATTGTTGGGTTGGTTATTGTGCTGCGATAGGCTATCGACCGAAGTCACGATCAGGAGATTTTATGGTTTATACCTTTTTAACTTATGTGAAACTTATAGAGTACGACACGTCCCGACTCCATGCGGCACCTTTTGTCCTTGTTTGGTTGTAAGGGTGCCATATGGGTTCGAGGATGTCGTGCTACCCTAATAGTAGCATAAGTATTACTATTATCAGTCATTCTATTAGTTGGCTTTTTAATCTTAACTCTTGTGCCCCTTTGGCGGTACTTGCTATTCGGGGCTGACCCCGCTGGTTTTGTTTGGCCAGATCTCGTAGCAGAGCCAGAGGACACGATCTTCCTCCTTGACATCCATGGTGCATACTAGGAGCATGGCGGTTCGGGGACTCGAGTGGGTTTCTTCTCTACCACTCCTGCTTATACTTTTGCGGCGTTTAGCCACCGGCACCTGTTAGCCGGATTACTTGATATTTTGTGTCAGTACATAATTGTAATTAAACAGACTGCAGCTGTGTATAATTTTGTACTCCTGACTCTCTGAGATAGCAAAATTATAAAGCTAGTCTCTCATGATCATTTTGATGAAGCGTCAGGGACGCCTTACTGCTTTATCTTTAATGTTCATTTAATTGCTGATTTGACTTAATTGATTGAGACATAGAACTCTGTGGGACCATAGGAGACTTGATTGTAGCATGTATCCCCTAGTCTCTCGACAGCCACGATCGCCGTATGACGTTACGTACCTCATATGGAGTAGCTGGCCTAGTCCGTCCCCGTATTTCGGTACTGGGGCGTGACAAGAGGCATGAAAGCATTTTGATCGATGTCATCCTGAATTTGCTGTGGAGCCTAGGAATGTTCGGCTGGCTTTATGTTCTGATGGATTCACTCCTTTCGGACAGTCGGAGGCTCAGTACTCTTGTTGGCCGATAATTTTTATCCCTTACAATCTACCACCGTGGATGTGCATGAAGACTCCTTATATGTTCTTAACACTTATCATACCCGGTCTAAAAAATCCAAAGAAGAACATTGATATCTACTTGCAGCCGTTGGTGGACGAGTTAAAACAATTGTGGGAGTTCGGTGTTCAGACATATGATATATCAATGGAGCAGAAATTTCAGATGAGAGCAATGTTAATGTGGACCATCAATGATTTTCCAGCATACAGAATGTTATCGGGGTGGAGTACTCATGGTATTATGTCTTGTCCGATATGTATGGAAAAGAGTAAGGCATTTTGCCTTCAGAATGGAGGAAAAGCTTGTTTTTTTATTTCCATCGTCAGTTCCTTCCTATGTCGCATCTATGGAGAAGGAATAGGGACGCCTTTAGAGATGGTAAATAGGAACTAACTCCTCCCTCGTTGAGATTGACTAGAGATATCGTTTGGGCAGCGGTAGAGGATTTGCCGACTGTAAAGGAAGATCCGAGTTTGGGCCATCAATTAGAAGGATTCGGACACAGCAATAATTGGATGAAGCGGAGTATCTTTTGGGACTTACCTTATTAGAAGGACAATCTCGTAATACACAATCTTGATGTCATGCATATTGAGAAAAATATATTCGATAACATCTTCAATACGGTGATGGATATCAAAGGAAAAACGAAAGACAATCCCAAAGCAAGAATGGACTTGGAAATTATATGCAGGCGTCCAGAGTTGCATCTATCACGAGGATCCAATGGTAACTAGGTCAAGCCCTCAGCACCATTTACACTGAGTAGAGATGATAAATTAATAATATACAATTGGATTAGAAACTTGAGATTCTCTGATGGTTACGTGTCGAATCTGGCAAGATGTGTCGTTCTCAACGAACGCAAGCTGATAGGGATAAAGAGTCATGATTGCCACGTGTTCATGGAGCGTTTACTTCCTATCGCTCTGAGAGAGATATTGCCTTCTCAAGTATGGGGTCCGTTGGCCGAGTTATCTATATTCTTTAGAGACTTGTGTTCAAGTAAGTTGACGGTGCAACATATGTTTGAACTTGAGGAGAAGATTGTATTGACATTGTGCAAGTTAGATAAGGTATTTCCTTCCGGCTTTTTTGATAGTATGGAACATTTGCCGATTCATCTTGCATACGAAGCACGTATCGGTGCTCCCGTCCATTATCGTTGGATGTATCCATTTGAGAGGTATAAAATATTTATTTATCTAGTACTAATAGTTATTTTTTCAAACAGATCTAATATTGAATATATTATTTATAGATATCTACGTCATCTGAAGAAGAAGGTGGGCAATAAGGCCCTGTAGAAGCTTAGATATGCGAATTATATATTATTGAGGAGGTCTCAAACTTCCGCTCAATCTACTTTGATACTCATGTCAGAACAAACTGGAATAGAGCACCAAGAAATGATGAAGATGAGGTCGATGAATCGAATCGTAGAATCTGCACTATCTTCAATGTTGGTGACAAGCCTACAAGTGCTTCTAAGTTACGGTGGTTGGAGGACGATGAGTTTGAAGCCGCTCATCGGTATATCTGCCAAAATAGTGGTATAGAGGAGATGGAATATATAGAGAAGTAAGAGACATAATTTTGCTATGTTATACTCAAATTTTACGATATACTTGTAAAAATTTCACTAACTTTTCTCGTTTTTATCACAGTATTTTTAGAGCTGAGATAAAAATGGAGAGACCTAACATTGATGATGATGATTTTAATAGAGTGGTTGACAGAAAATTTCCGTCGTGGTTCCATAACTATGTAAGGATTAGTATCATTTAATTATTCTAAATTTAATTTACCGATGAAAGGACTTTTGTCCTAATGACGTTATGATACATGATGTTTTAGGTTTTTCGTCCTGGCACACAATTGACCGACAAAAGACTTCGAGCACTAGCTATCGGACCAAGCAAGAGGACAAAATGTTGGGATGGATATACCATTAATGGCTTCAAATTTAGAACAACTGATAAGCCTATCAATCACTTATTTGTCGATGAGGAGGCTAATTTCATAAAGAATTCTGGAGTTTGTGTAAGGGGTTCAGCCTACGACACCGATCCAGAATTTGATTATTACGGTGTTCTAAGAGATATTGTAGAGTTGGATTACTCTTTTGATATCCAAATTGTGCTGTTCAAATGTGATTGGTTCGACACAACACCCAAGCAAGGATAGAAAATTGACAAACAGTTTGGATTTATTGATATAAAACACGAAAAAAGATATATAGGTTTCGAACCGTTTGTGTTGGCTAGTCAAACGGTCCAAGTGTACTACACGAATTATCCTAGTCGACGACGCACGACTTGTGATTGGTGGACTGTATGCAAAACTAAAGTAAAAAATACATATAATATTGGAGATCAAGCATACCAGGAGGATAAGGTAGTCATGCCTCAACCAACATATATAAGTTTAGCCGGCATTGATGACATGGAGGTTGACGTTACTGTAGAGGATGATATAGTTGACGAAGAGCGTGACATAGAGGACTTACCTCATGTAGATGAGGAGTCTGAAATGGACGTATTGGATGAAGAGGAAAAATTTGAAGATGACGGTGAAAGTGGAAATAATAGTGAAAATGAAGAAGATGAAGATGAAGAAGATTCAGATTACGAAGAAGAAGAAGAAGATTAGTACGTATTACCTATTAGATTTGCATTGATTATTTGTATCAACACACCTTTATTTAATTTCTATTAGATTTGTATTGATTATTTGTATTATCACATCATTTTTTTCCTTTCAGATTTACATATGATGGGACAAGGTCGTCCACGTCGACTTCGAGGATCTGGGTCGACCCGTCCTCCTACTCCTGCTCCTCCTAGTACTCCGGTTGCAGATCGCAGAGGAGTTAGCGATGACGATTTGGTTGATGAGGAGGATGGCTTATCTCCGTCGTTCACTCGTTCTTCAGTCGGTGGAGGTAGCCCTGATATTCCTTCAGCATCTAATCCTACCGGTGTTGGTACCCCGTATTCTATGCCAGAGACTACACCTGTCGCTCCTACTGCGATGAACCCATATCCTAGCCTTTTGGTCGACCGTGGAGTGTACATACGTCGACCAGGATTTGCAGACCCTCCTATCCTGCCAGAGCGGCCAGTCAATATTACTCGTACCGAGCTGTGGGCCGATGGAACGACGTAAGTATACTAGTGTTAGTAGACACATTTATTCATACTCTATTTATTATCTAATCATACATTGTTTTGTTTATTCCAGGTTCTTTTCGGTCCAGGCTGGTAGAGATTTAGGGGAGTTGATGCGTCGACAATTCCATGGTCCCTATCTGAACTTCGGGGACATCCCAGTTGATAGACGATTCATTTGGCTCGAAATGCTTGAGGTATGTCTAAATAATATCGTCTTTGTTTACAACATTTCTTAAATATTTGCTCATTTATTTTATTTGTCATTATTTGCAGAAGTCGTACTGGTGGCCGGCGCATAGAGATCAGGCAATCTGGAAGTGCTACAAGTCTGTCGCCAGCAAGAGGTTGAGGGATATGGTCAACGACCAGAAGGTGTTGGCTACACTAAATAGCGCTCTTCGTAAGGAGTGGTTGAAGGAGGAATTCTGGGAGGAGATAAAGAAGAAGATGGACACTCCGGCCTATAAGGCCAAGTGTGAGAAGGTAAAGGCTGCCCATGCTAAGGGTGGTCACCACACGGGTGGATCCATCCCAATTACAGAGCATTATCGACGGCGGGTGAGTATTCTTATTTGTTATTTCTTCAATTATTGAAGTTTAATGTTTAATTATAAATTGATGTTTTATTGTTACAGTGCGAGGAGGTCGCCAAGGCAGGCGGAGATCCGAACGCCGTGGACTTTCCTAAAGTTTTCGAGCGTACCCATAAGCGAAAGAATTATGGGAAGCTCGTAGATGATCGGGCGGCCAAAGTCTATGTAAGTTTTCCGAGTCCTATATCTATTTACATTTTTTTTCTTTGTCTTTACGTACTTAACTATATTTACTTTAGCGAAATAGTTAGTATGAACTCTAATATAAATATTAACACTAAATCATAACCCTAAGTAGCATTATAAATCAAAGAATAGTTTAGGAGACGTATGAGAACGTAACCATAACAATACTTACATCGAAAATAAAATACCAATATTAACTCTAAATCTATCACCTATATAAATATAGGAGACTTATGAGACTTTACAGAGTTGAGTCGGTGAGGGAGGGACTGCCGAGGGGGAAGCTGGGACTAGCCAGCCACCGTCGCCGACTGTGAGGAACGACTTGTGGATACAAGCCGTAGGTAGAAGGAAAGGGGGCAGCGTGTACGGTACCAGATCATTGGCATCCCAGTCGTCCGTTTATTCCAGAGCTCCTTTATCTCCACCATATTTACCTCCACAGACCAACGATACTGCCGATGCCTACACCTTGCGGCAGATTAAATAGATTCTGGTGGCCCTCCAGGGTCATGTGGGGCAGATGAGTGGAGCTCTGATCACAGCAAGTCTGATGCCTGCCCCAACTGTACCGGCTCCAGCTTCGACCACAGTGCCTCTGCCAACGACCACAGCGCCTACTGTACCAGCTCCAGCTTCGACCACAGCGCCTCCGCCAACGATTGCTCCTCCGACCACAGTGTCTCTTGTCGTGCCGCCAACTCTTCCAGACGTCGTTTCTGCCAAGGACGTACAGCGGATCCTCACTTTGGTCCTAGGACAGTTATATTCATGCGGACGGCCGCTTATGCCTCCGCCACCTCCTCCACCTCCACCACCATCAGTTTGAGATTTGTTTATTTTTTTGTTGTATTTGACAATGAGTTTGTGTATATGTACTATTGCGACTGTTGGACGTGTTTTTATCATTTGACTGTTGGAAGTGTTTGTATATGTACTATATTTGACTAATGAACATATTTGATTGTTGGATGTGTTTGATCGAGATACTTGGGTTTATTTTGTATATATTGGGGTTATAGAGTTCATGTATGACTGTTAGATATATTTGGGGTTATAGAGTTTATGTATGACTTTTAGAATGACTGTTGGACATATTTGACTTTTGGAATGTATTCCCAGGTTTGAGCAAAGCTGGAACAATTTAATGTGGTATAAATAAAATGATTAGCGACTAACCAGCGATGGATTAGCGACGTAAGACTGGAAATTTGTAGGCTAGCGACTAACCAGCGGTGATTAGCGACGGAATCCTGGAAATATTTTCAGGTTAGCGACGAGTCAGCGACAGAAATTTCCATCGCTGAGCTTCTGTCTGATATCAAAACCATATCAGACGAGTCAGCGATAGAAATTTACGTCGCTGAGCTTCTAAAAATTTTGAAATTTTGACTCACTAGAAAATGTTGCTAACCCGTCGCTAATATGTCACTGTGATTGCCGACGTTTTGAATTCGTTGCTAATCCGTCGCTATATTTGCGTCTGTAGTTCCGTCGGTAATTCGTCGCTATAGCGACGGATTACCGACGTATTTTCTATAGCGACGTTATGTTTATCGACGTCAGTTATCCGTCGGTAATCTAATTTAGCGACGGATTGTTCCGTCGCTAAATACCAATATTTTAGTAGTGTTTACTGACCTCTTAGGGGATTACATAAGACTGCGTAATAAATATCAGATCTCTAAGTAGGTACTCAAAAAGTACAAAGGTGAAATAGGAAGACTTACCGACCTACTAGCTGAGGTTAGAAGTAGTAATTATTCTAGTGAGGAAGGTGAGCTTTCTTCTGTTAAGCTGTTATTACACGAGACCTAAAGACTATCCGAAGAGAAGGACAAGACCATTACCCAATTAAAGGAAGACTTACTCAAAGAGAAAAAAAAGTCTCCAACAAGCTACTGCTAGAAATGATGCACTCACTGCTAAATATAGCTTGTTATATGACACCTCAAACAAGTTAGAAATTATGATAGGAAAACAGCCTGAAGTTGTTGCTTTCTACCCTAACACGTGTCACTTACCGAATCATCGGAACACGGTCAAACCCAACACTGTCAGACCTAACCTAACCAAACCAAACCATTGTCCAAGAAGACAAATAGGCATGCATTCTTTTACACTTGAAAACCTATACCTACCAATAATGCACAGCACTCTGCTTTCAACACTCAGCATGCTAAATGTCACTATTGTGGCACCATTGGTCATATTTCTTCTTCATGTAGAGTTAGAAAGCTTGTTGATTTGAAAATCTATGCATGGATACAAAAAACTAACCTTCCAGGACCCTACAAGAAATTGGTACCAAAGTTTCATCTACAAATTCTTTTGTAGGTGAAACGCCCTTCACATGCTAGAAGCAAATGGTTCTTCGACAGCGGTTGCTCCCGGCATATGACCGGTGATGCTTCATTATTAGCAACACTGTCAAAGAAAAAAGAAGGATATGTCTCCTTCTGTAATAATTTGAAAGGGTACATAATTAGTATTGGTAATATTGGTAAGGCTCCCAACCTTGTGATTAAAGATGTCTGTCTAGTTACCGAGTTAAAACATAATCTGCTCAGCATAAGCCATTTAGCTGATCACGGTTATGGCATTAACTTTGTCAAAGACAAATGTACTATAGTTAATAGCTCAATTGGTAGTACTATCTTTGAAGGTATCAGGGAAGACAATATATATGTTTTATATCTGTTAGAAGATGCTAACAAAGCAGGTAGATGCTTGATGGCCAAAAGTGATAAGAGTCAACTATGGCACATGAGACTCGATCATGTAAACATAGACACAATTTCAAGACTATCCACAAAAAAGCTGGTACGAGGCTTACCGGACATTTCTTTCAAGAAGGGTACGGTATGTAGCAAATGTGAAAAGAACAAAGCTACCCGATCTGCTTTTAAATCCAAGAACGCTATAAGTACCAATAGACCTCTACAATTGAGGCATATGGATTTATTTGGACCTAGTAGAATTGATAGCCTAGGTGGTAAGTTATATGCATTTGTAACAGTAGATGATTTCTCTATATACACGTGGGTATATTTTTTTGCACGTAAGAACGATGCATTATTAGAATTCGTCACATTTTGCAAGAAGGTTCAAAATGAAAAGGGTTTCACGATCACTCGTATTCGAAGAGATCATGGCGGCGAATTTGAGAATGTAGAGTTCAAGAAATTTTGTGACACACACGATTATTTGCATGAGTTCTCTTGCCCTAGAACTCCGCAACAAAATGGAATTGTGGAACGTAAGAACAGGACTCTATCCGAAATGGCTAGAGTAATGTTAAATCAGTTTAGTCTACCTAAATACCTATGGGCTGAAACTGTAAATACAGCATGCTATGTTCTCAATAGGGTTCTAATTCGACCTATATCGAAGAAGACTCCCTATGAATTATGGTTTGATAGAACTCCCTCTGTTTCTTATTTCAAAGTATTTGGTTGTAAATGCATTATTCTTAATACTAAAGATAATTTGGAAAATTTTGATGAAAAGGTCGATAAAGGTATATTTTTAGGTTATGCGGGGAAAAGCAAAAGGTAGAGAGTCTCCAACAAGAGAACGATGATCATTGAAGAAACAATAAATGTTAAATTTGACGAACTCAATCAACATTTTGTCGATGATGATGATGAAGACATAAGTACACCTAGTACTGCTCCTACAGAACCGTCACGCATAGCACCAGCTGAGTCTCCAAGCAAATTACGTACAGAACCAGAAGTCGGAACCAGCAATCCAGAGGATATGCCAAAAGAAATAAGATTTTTGGCAGACCATCCAAATGACTTGGTAATTGGTGAGATTACCAAGGGTGTAAGTACTCGTACCTCTAGTAAAGATATAGATTCAAGTTTTGCAATTATTTCACAGCTTGAACCCAAAAATATTAAAGAAGCATGTAGTAATAATTTTTGGTTAGATGCTATGCAAAAGGAATTGAACCAATTCGAACGGAATCAAGTTTGGGAACTTGTTCCCAAGCCCATTGATCATCCGGTCATTGGCACCCGCTGGATATTCTGAAATAAACTAAATGAGAATGGCTTAGTGACTCGTAACAAGGCTCGACTTGTAGCTCAAGGATACAATCAGGAAGAAGGTATCGACTATGATGAGAATTATTCCCCAGTTGCGAGATTAGAATCCATTCGCATGTTATGTGCATTTGCATGTTTTCATAATTGTAAGTTATTTCAAATGGATGGTAAAAGTGCATTTTTGAATGGTTTTATAAAAGAAGAAGTTTATGCAGCTAAACCTCCAGGTTTTTCTGATTTCAAAAGTCCTGATTATGTTTTCAAGTTGAAGAAGGCATTATACGGTTTGAAACAAGCCCCTCGTGCTTGGTACGATCGTCTAAGCTCTTTTCTACTTGACAACGGCTTTTCAAAAGGGAAGGTTGATACTACACTGTTTATAAAGTCTTTTAGTGGCAATCTTCTTTTGATTCAAATTTATGTAGACGATATTATTTTTGGATCTACTGATGAATCTCTTTGTCAAGAATTTTCAAAGTGTATGCAGAATGAGTTTGAGATGAGCATGATGGAAGAGCTGAAATTCTTTCTCGAACTGCAAATCAAACAAACCAACAATGGGATGTTCATAAATCAAGCCAAGTACACAAAAGATTTATTAAAAAAGTTCGATCTGGAAGCAGTCAAACTACTTGGCACTCCGATGGCAACTTCAACCAAGCATGATATTGATGAATAAGGCAAACCTGTCAACATACGTAAGTATCAAGTATGATTGGTAGTTTACTTTACTTAACTGCTAGTCGACCTATGTTTAGTGTTTGCTTGTGTGCATGTTTTCAAGCCAATCCTAAGGAATCACATCTGTGTACAATCTTCCAATACCTTAAAAGTACTTCTTCTGTCGGCTTATGGTATCCCAAAACCACGTCGTTTGACCTAACCGGTTATTCGGATGCTGATTTTGCTGGATGCAAAGTAGATAGAAAAAGTACCAGCAACACATGTTATTTCCTAGGTAAAGCTTTAGTCTATTGGTTTTGCAAGAAATAAAATTATGTCGCATTATCAACAACTGAGGCTGAGTATATCGCCGCAGGACGTTGTTGTGCACAAATTTTATGGATGAAACAAACCTTAAAAGACTTTGGCTTACTGTACATACACATACCCATTTTTTTTGACAACACTAGCACTATCAATTTGACTAAGAATCCAGTATGTCACTCTCGCACTAAACATATCGAGATTCGACATTATTTTCTTAGAGATCATCAACAAAATGGAGATATAAACCTTGTATACATAGACACAGAGAATCAATTAGCTGACAACTTCACAAAACCTCTAGCAGATGATCGTTTCAATTATTTATGTCAAAAATTAAAAAATTTAGATGTCAATAATATTAATTAATTTTATTTTATACAATTATTTTTTAATACTCAAAAACTATTTTTGAGACAAGCCTTCAAAGGGTCTGTCTGTCACCACGACTACGGTCGAAGCGAAGCGATATTTAATTGTTCCCCGGTGAACTCCCGTTAGTTGGGACAGCACCCCTACAGCTAATCTGAAACAGTCGATGTGTAACAAAATTTAATTTGTAAAATAATATTAATTATATTAATTATATTAATTAAAATTTTAAAATTACTAAACTTATAATTAAATAATTGAAAGGGGATGATGAAAATGATGCGGCCTACAAAATTATTTTTTAAAAAAATTCATCAAACGAACCCTAGGCGACCTCAGCCCGAGTTCGGCAAGAGTTTTGTTGATGTTATATGTTTTTAAGTCGGAACCCGAGGCCCCCTCCTCTTCATCTATTCCAAACTCCTCCCAACAGCAACAGCAGCCGCCCGAACCCTTCCAAAACCTTAGCTTTTCTCCAACTCCTTGCTCTTAATCCGGTTGAAGATTTCTATCCAAATTTTGGATTCGTGCGGAGAATTCATGTCTCTACAACATACTCAATTTCTGGAAGGTATAACTCTCTCCTTCCATCTCCTTCAATTTCATTAGTTTCTATTCAAATTTGGAAGAAATGCCTAAGGGATTCACTCCTTCTAAGAGAAAGAAGACCAATGCCAGTGAAGAGGCATCATCTTCTAATCCACCAGAGCATTCCCTATTTTTCCTGATCTAATCGGCCGACGGTGCAAATAATAAGTTTTATTTTGAAACTCATGACCAATCATTACTATGGTATGGTGATTTTATCATGCACAACATACTCTGGCGTCCCGATTACGTAGACTGTGTTTTCTGACCATCATCCTTACTTTGAGGCATTAGGGTTACACCGACTTGTCAACGAAAAATTTCCTATAGCTACTAATTCCATTAGATTATTTTACTGCAACTTTGTGTTAGACACTTTTGATGTTAAGACTCGGTCGGAGGTATTAACATCGAGTTCAATGATGTCTTGTTAGCGGAAATCCTTAGTGTTCCTAACGAATGTGCCCCGTTCGATGATATCACTGATTTCTATTTTCCCGATGGCACACTCTTCTCAGATTCAAGAATGATGTTTTTGCACCTGCACGTGTTCGTTCTGGAAAGTTCAAGGCTGCAAACTTGAACTTGTTTAATTATGAGTTACATCGCATCATCTATTCCACTATTCTTCCAAAATCTACTTTGAAATATGATGTTACCAATCTTGAACTATCTGCCCTCTACCACATCATCATGGGAATTCTATTTTCGGTTCCCAAGACTATTATCCAGATGATGGGATGATGCCGTGCAAGGGATCGAAATCTCTTTTATGCGATGTTCATTCTACGCGTATTTCAGTATTTTAACATCGATCTGTCTACTTGTGCTCTGGACCCTGAGCCCAAGTATCTCTATATGTCCCGTCGCAGCACAGTCGCTCCTCATGCTTCTCCTTTTGTACCTGCTCTACCTCCTCAGGGATACCCTATGTCTTTTGAGGGTATTTATCAGCATATCTCTGATCTGCGGACATTCATTACTAACACATCCAGGGAATACGAGTTCTATAATGTGAGTCGATTTCAGGCAATCGCCAACTCCTTTGTCGATCTCCGTTTTGCCCACAATGAACACTCTGCCAGTTCACTTCCCAGAGATCCTGCTGTCTTCGGATACCGCTAAGAGGATGAGGCGGTACACACTCTCTTTCAGCCCGATAATGCTTTTGATTGGTACCGTAGTTCTGGTGCTACTCCACACCATTCTGGAGCTGGCACTTCTGGAGCTGGTCCATCCGGACATGGTGGACGTGCTAGCACTGCTGATGACGATGATGACAAGGATTTGTGATATAGACGTATTACATTTTGTCTAGATGTCACACTTTTTGAGACTTTATTATGTCTTTGTTTACTTGGAAATGCTTCGACATTCCAAGATATCAGTACTTTATCTTTTAGTTTACTTTTTGCATTTGAGATTGTGACTTTCTGAGCTGACGTATTATGAACATCTTTTTATGCTATGCTTAGCATATTATATCATTTTAGTTTAGATTCATATTTCTTGATATAGCACTATCTCTTTATGCTTCAATATTAACTGCCTGTGAATTGTTGTTTTTTTCCCATCTATTATGTTTATATTTCTTCAACGATTGTTTTTTATGCATACATTGCGGGGGAGCTTCTCTCTTTGCAATTATTTTGCTAAGTGACAACGGGAGAGAAATAGGATCTAACATCTTATGCAGGATACAAGAACATTTTTTTTCAGGATACAATACAATTTTGATTCTCTTTCAAATCTTATTGATCGAAGATGTTATATCGGTCAAGGTTTGTCAATTATCAAAATGAGGAAGATTGTTGGCCCATTGGTTATGGTCAAACCTGATTTTAATAATTGATCAAACTCTGTCTCGATATACAGGCTACTTAAAGATGTTTTCGACTCTTAGACACTGCCAAAGATCTGTTACCCATTTTGTTCAAGACCGAAGCTATGTTTGTCACTCGAGTCTGTATTTTCTTTATGTAATATAATTTTTACTTTTATTGAGTCTAGGAACACATTGTACACCGAGTCGTACTGGCAAATAGGCTACCCTAAAAATGTTTTCAAAAATATCCCATGTTTTGAAAAACAGCCCCCTATTTACAAAAAGCTCCTAACTGCTTAAAACAATTTCAAAAAGCCCAAAAATCAAATTACAAAAACCCTGACCAACACTGACAGAACTCGGCCAGAGTTCGGCCAGAGTTCGGCTAGTGGACGTATTTTGAACTTGGTCTCCCTGCAGTTACGGATCCAACCGAGATTTTCTTATAGATTTCTGCCCGAATTCTACCCGAATTCTGTCCGAATTCTTCCAGAGTTCTGCCTTTGGAAAAACTATAAATAAAGAAGGATTTCGATCATTTCAATTCACTCATTCACTTTCATCTCTTCTCTCTAAATCCTAATGTTCTATTCCAAAGAGTTCTATGCTTTATTTTTCAAATCCCATGCCAGTTGCAATCCTCTAGTCGATTTGCCAGTGCGGTACGGTCTAAAAGCTTCAGAGTGATTGTAATCAGAGGCTTGATTGAGGAAAGACTCTTCATAATTGAAGTTGGTCGAGTACTTCGAATCAAAGCTCGCGTTTGTAGAAGTTGCAAAGACTTCGTACAAAAACTTGCAGAATTTTCCAATAGTGGATTCAACTGGAAGCTAGAGTTCTTCCGACTGGACTAGTCCTTACAAGAGGGAAACCAGTATACATCGCCGTATTTGTATTTGCTTTCTGATCTCTGCTTTTATAGTTATTTACTTATGATATATATATTTCTCTGTGATCTTGCTGCTAACTTTTTAAATTAGCTATATTTCGCTGCCCACTCTATTCACCCCCTTCTAGAGTATTGTGCTTTACAAATTCGTTCCTACAAAGACCCTCTCCACCACCATGCAGTTCCTAACCCAAGTAGTTTTTGAGATTCGGAATACTCTGACTTCTCAACCTTTGACAAGGGCACATGTATCTACCAGTCCTGATCCTGGGGCTAATGGAGAGTCAAGTATACCCCCTCAATGGGTATCTTCAGGAACAGATCATCACACTATGCCTCGGACATCAGCTCCTTCGGGTACCGAGCTTCATACTTTACCTCCCTCACCTGCTCCTAGCTATATAGAGCAGCTGGTTGAGATGGTAAGAGACTTACGCGATCACTTTGAAGTACGAACTAAACAGAAGGAACGCTATAAGCTTGGAATTCGACAACCTTATCCTTCCGAATAGAACAAGGTAGTTTATCCCCCTAAATATAAACCACAAACATTGACACCATTTGACGGGAAGGAGTCTCCCCGCCGATACTTGACCTACTTCCAATCTGTGATGGGACATCTTCTGAAAGAAGATACCCTACTTATAATTTTGTTTATTGGGGCACTGAAGGGAGTTGCCTATGACTGGTACTGCAGTCTCCCTGACAACTGCATATCCTCCTTCGACGACTTAACGCATCTATTCCTTGACCAATTCTACGATGGAGGAAAAGACATGACGATGTCGGCTCTGATAGAAGTGGTCCAAAAGGAAAAAAAAGATCGTTCGAGCTTTCATCGAGCGCTTCCGTCAAGCATGTTTAAGGTTACCTCCAAGTATACCAGAACATGTGCTGATAGATTCATGCAGCATGAATATGACGCCCGCAATCAAGCTCTGGCTTGACTCCGCCCAGCCTCCAGATTGGAGTTCGCTAATCATCAGTGCCGAAAGTGCCGAGAAGAATGCACGCGGTGCTCGACTTCTGGGTGTTAGCTCCCTTCATTCGATGACAAGGGGAAATGTGCTGCCAACAACAACAATGGGCACGAACTGAAGGAAAAGAAGGCACTGACTGTCAATGCCTCGAAAATCATACAAGGTCCCGCTCAGAAACTACTGTCCGTACCAAGACTGAAGGAGGTTTACTCCTTCAATGACGACGACACCTTTCAGCTCCTTGAGATGCTGAAGCAAAGCAACAAGATCAAGTTACCTGATCCTAAGCATCCCAACGAGGTTGACAGGATAGGCGACCCGAGCTACTGTCACTACCATCAGTTCGTTAGGCATCCGATCCGAGACTGTTATATTTTGAAGAACTACATACAATGCATGATTAATGCGAATGTCATCTCACTTAATTATGAAGAGAAGACAGTCTCAGTCAATATGGTGTCACTCCAGTTTGGCACCTTGCCACCTACTGAAGCTCAAGATGGCGTTGTTTCTATCTCAAACGCGACAATGGAAGTAATCAACCTTTCCCCAACTCGTGACAATGTGAGTAGACTAATACCACTTACGACATCCCAGGCAGAGATCATGTGGGTCCATCCAGATCTAGCTCCAGAATTGACTCAATCGAGGGTACATCATACCTCCAAAACTAAAGACAAGAAGACCAAGTCTTGTCAAATGGTCACTTCCTTCCCTAAGGAAGCCCTTCCTGTACAGACGCGTTCGCAGAAGAACGTTCAACAAGAGGAGGCTCAGGTCGAAGTGATGCCTCTTATCATCGCACACGACGGGGGTAGGCTACATCACACCTCTGACAACCCAAGATGGTTTAGAAGCTGGAGAGGCTACACACTCTCACTCATCTGAAGCTTTAATTTGGGACTCCAACAGCAGTATTGGTCCAATCTTTAGAAAAGTGTTCTCAGTCAACATGACATCTATACATCCTTCAGAAGAAGAAGACGATGATCAAACAATGGAGTTCTTCGAGGAAGAACCCTGGTCTAAACGCTTAGGTACTCTATAGGAATCTCGCTTCGAGCTACGAGAACCCCCTATCGAAGATGAAGGCGAGAAGATCGACTTATTGAATAAATCCTTCGTTAAAACCATCTTCATCAGCAAAAGCTTGGTAGGAGAAGATCTAGAATCCTTGATTCAACTTGTCAAAGAATACATCGACGCCTTCATTTGGAGCTATGAAGACATGCCAGGGTTAGATCCACAAGTTTTAATGCACAAGCTTAACATCTTGCCTAATGCTAAGCCTGTTAAGCAGCAACAACGACGCTTCTATCCTAACAACATGGACGTCATTGACAAAGAAGTAGATAAACTCATAGACAGTGGGTTTATTCGCGAGGAACAACATCCAGATTAGATGGCCAACATCATTCCCGTTACTAAAAAATAGGAAGATCCGAGTCTGTATCGACTTCCTGGACCTCAACTTCACTTGCCCGAAAGACGAGTTCCCACTCCCGATCACCGATGTAATGATCGATCAACACATGTGGCTTTGAACGCATGTCCTTCATGGATGGGTATTCGAGATACAACCGATCAAGATGTTCCTAGATGACGAAAAACATACGTCGTTCAAGACTCCGAAGGGGGTTTATTGCTACATAGTGATGTCCTTTGGCTTAAAGAACACAGGTGCCACATACTAACGAGCTATGAGCATCATCTTCCGCCAACACCTCCACAAGGCAGTCGAATGCTATGTTGACAACATCGTTGTCAAAAGCCTCATGCGAGGCAATCACCTGCATGATCTGAGGATAGTCTTCGATCTTATGCGGGCACACCAACTCAAGATGAACCCCGCTAAATCCTTCCTTGGGGTTTCCAGTGGTAAATTCTTGGATTTCATCATCACTGCTAAAAGTATCCATGTCGACCCTGAAAAGACCAAGGCTATCCTCGACATAAACCCTCCGAAGAACCTTAGAGAACTTCGAGGCCTACAAGGACGTCTCACATACATCCGAAGGTTCATAGCAAATCTTTTCGAAAAATGCCAGCCCTTTACCAAACTCGTGAAGAAGGGAGGCTCCTACGTCTGGACGGAGGAATGTCAGAAGGTATTTGCCAACATTAAGGCTTTTCTCACAAATCCCCAGTTCTGGTAGCACCGGTCGTCTGTAAACCCTTTCTGCTCTATGTCCGCACAATGGATCATTCCTTCGACGCTCTATTAGCTCAGAATAATGATGTAAGCTATGAGCAGGCTATCTACTACCTGAGCAGGACGATGATCAGGGCTGAACACCGGTATAACCCTGTCGAGAAAGAATGTCTAGCTTTGGTATTTGCTATTCAGAAAACTCGTCATTATGTCTCGGGCCAAACAATCCATGTCATTTTCCGAGTCAATCCACTCAGGGTCCTCATGACAAAGCCAGGAGCACTAAACTCTCGATTAGCTACATGGACAATACTATTGACACCATATGATATGATATTTGTCCCACAAAAAGCTGTCAAAGGCCAAGCACTGGCCGACTTCTTAGCTGCACATCCGATTTCAAAATCGTCCAAACTCCATAAAGACATTCTAGATGAGGTGCTAGAGTCCAAAACTGCCGAAAAAACTCCGTCTGGCGGATGTTGTTTGACGGGGCTTCAGGAACTGGCCCTAAGGGTCAGTTCATCGCAGAAGTAGGGGTAGTCTTGATCTCTTCCGACAAGCTGGTCATCCAGCATACCTATTCACTCACAGAGCTGTGCTCTAACAACATGGCGGGGTACAATGCCCTCGTCATAGGACTACAGTTAGCAAGATAGCTGGGGGTTGAACACCTCGAGTCTTATGGCGATTCGAAACTCGTTATCAACCAGGTCCGAGGACAATACGAAGTCCGCCATGAGGACCTGGTCCCCTATCACAAATCAACCTTGGGCATCATCTCAACCTTCACCGAATTATTTATTGAACACGTGCCTTAGCTAAAAAACTTAGAAGTTGATGCTCTGGCTGGCCTCTCGGCCTCATTAGTAGTACCTATTGGGACTCGACACTTTGTTACAGTGGTTGGCCGAGATTTGGCGTGCCCTAGAAACAATCTGTGTACGTGGTTGAACCATGCCATGCCTGCAGACGCCAATATCAATGTCGGAGATTGGTGGTTTCTGTTCATCGAGTTTGCAGCGTATAGAATCATGTCAGACAATCCAAAGGAAGCAGTCTCTGTCAAATGGTGCTCCCTCCGATTCTACTACGATACAACCACCAAAATGTTGTATTGACGCTCTTACGACGGACTTCTCCTCCGATGTTTATCAAACGAGAAAGCATGCAAAGTTCTTCGGAAGGCTCATAATGGAACATGCGGAGCTCATCAACTCGATCCTAAGCTACAGGACCGACTCTGACGTATGGGCTATTACTGGCCCACTATGATGGCCGACACTACTAAGTTGACTTCATCCATCGACCTTCGGAGCCTCTACGCCCTACGGTTGCCTCCTGGCCATTCGAATCCTGGGGTATGGACATAGTGGGACCAATTACCCCTCCATCATCCAGAGGACATCACTTTATCTTGGCAATCACCGACTACTTCTCCAAGTAGACGGAAGCAGTACCGCTGACAGAGGTGAAGAGCTCGAAGGTGATCAGCTTCATCAAACATCACGTCATCTACCGTTTCGGGGTAGGCCAAAGGATCATCTACGATAACGATCCACAATTTATAAGCCATGCGTTCAGCAGGTTCTGCGATAAGAATCACATACAAAACGTGGCATCAACCACTTACAATTTGGCAGTAAATGGATTGGCAGAAGCTTTCAACAAAATAATCGTCAAACTACTCAAAAAGGTAGTGTCATCTAACAAATGCGACTGGGACGAGAAGTTGGGTGAATGCCTTTGGGCCTACCGTACCATGGTACAGACCCCGACGGGCAACACACCGTTCTTTCTGGTCTACGAGAGCGAAGCCGTACTTCCTCTCGAAATCCAGATTCCTTCGTTGAGAGTGGCTATTACAAACCAATTAACGGAGGAAGACAATCAGCGTCGTCGTCTACAAGAGTTGGAGGCACTGGATGAAAAATACCTCTTGGCTCAGCAACGCATCGAGCTCTACCAAGCTCGTATTTCACAAGCTTTCAACAAGAAGGTCAAACAAACGACTTTCCAAGTGGGTTACCTTGTTCTGTCAGTTAGAAGACCAATGGCGATGACCCACAAAATACCAGAAAAGTTTGAACCCAAATGGGAAGACCCCTTCATCATAGAGACAGTGTACTCTAACAGTGCGTATCGACTCGCAAAACTAAATAGGGACTTGTTCACGATGCCAATCAATGGCAAGTTCCTAAAGAAGAACTATTCTTAAAATCCCTCAACATGTATTTCCATCTCCCTAGCATGAGAACTTATGAAATCGACCATCAAGTCCATCCCCTTGGAAAAGATGTGCTTCTGGAGCCCAGTCGCTCCAGTGTATTCTCTCTCCGATAGAAAACATCCATATCCATATCACCTCTGAGTTGTTTCTCTACATCACCACAAAGCTAAATCCTACATTATATAAGATGATGCTAAAGTCTACGTTTACCATGTCCATATTACCTCTGAGTAAACATTCCATCCAACAACCCCTGTGTTGTTGCACCTCAATCATAGAACATCCACGTCCATATCACCTCTGAGTTGTTCTTTGTATCCCCTGTAGAAGCATGGAAAAGAATAACGAAAGGTTCATGCGGCCAAGGATCCCATGCGGCTCAGAGAGCCTATGCGGTTCAAGAGTCTATGCGGCTCGAATAATTCCATGCAGCCCAGAGAGGAGCCACGTGGCCTTCAACAGCTCTTTTCTTCGTCTTTTGCTGCATTTAATGCCATGACGGCTGACAGCTCTGACAAATGACAGTTCTCACAAAAAGGCGCAATAATGACTGACGTAATGGCGCATCCCTAGGGAAGAGGAGAAAATTTTCTCACAGCTGGCAGAATCCATTTAATCCCGAGGCATGCGGCTGTGGCTGCCCATCTTCATGCGGCTGCATCCATTATGCGGCCGCCCACCAGCATGCGGCTGCATCTCTTATGCGGCCGTCCATCAGCATGCGGCTGCCAACTCTCATGCGGCCGCCCACTCCCATGCGGCTGCCCATCTTCATGCGGCTGTTCATCCCCATGCGGCTGTCCATCTTCATGCGGCCATATAGCCTCATGCGGCCTACTTATCTGCGGCTCTGCCAAGATGATTGAGACACGTGGTGGTCTTATCTTCCTGGAGTTATGGGCGTTAACGAATCCTAATCAGATTTGTTGCAATAAGTGCCCAGATCAAATCAAATCGAGCAAATTAGACACGTGGCAGGCAATTATAAGTTGCGAATATTCATGGCAATCAACATTTATTGTCCACAGAGATTTAATGCAATCATATTAATTGTTTAAATCTATCATATGCAAGATGGACGGCCCAAATTAATTAACTCTCAGGCCGTCGACTTTTGAGAATGGGCAATCATTACAAAACCCTAATGATGCCCCCACTCTTATAAATAGCAAGGTGCCATTCCCTTGCAATAGAGACACATAGAGAGAGGATAGAAGAGAGAGGACCCCAGCCCAGATCCAGAGAGAATCAGAGAGAGAATATACAGAGATCGAAAGGAGAGAGGAGCATATAGAGAGAATAAAAAAAGCATTTCTTTATCAACGCCAAGTACTTCTTTTCTGGAGCCCAGGCTGCATCCGATCGTCCAAGGAGTAAGGCAGAGCTGCCGTCGCTTTCCCGAGCCTCTATTATCACCTCCAGAATCTAAAATAAACAATTGTACTTAGATTGCTGTACCTAGGTTTTCGTCCCTAGGCTTTCTTTGTACAAGCGAGTTTGTATTATGAGTCTAAGTTCAGTCCTCCGATAATTGTTCTGTTCTTTTACAATCAATGGCAAACACGATGGCGACTCTGCTGGGGACAAACTCCTCCACGGCTGAGGAGTTGGTGACGCAATCGGATGCAGCCAAACTTGGCTTCACACAACAGAAGATGGTCGTCCGCTTTGACAGGCGTTTGAAGAAATGCTCTCTGAAGGAAGCGCTGGCCCGGTCCAGAAGCGAACTCGCACAAAGAAAGCTCGCAAGGAGTGGAGGCCAAAGTCATTTACTCCTCCCCAAGCTCTGGATGGAGTACTCTTTGCTGCCCAAGACGGCGAAGGCGACTCTCATGCTGCCCCACTTCAAGCCATAGAGGACTCTGCTGTCCCCAGGTCCGGCAGAGGAAAGCACTACGATGCTGGACTTACAGGGGCAAAGAGTGATCCTATGTGCTCCAGGAAGAAACCAAACAAAGGCACTAGCCACAAAACGAAGACTCATGCGACAAAGATTGCCAGTCGCATGAATGATGACCATGCGGTCGAAACTGCCAGCCAAATGTATAACACTCGTACGGCCAAGATTTTCAGCCGCATGGAGAACACTCATGCGGCTGAGACTTCCAGCCGCATGAAGAAAGCCCATGCGGCTACGACTGATAGCCGTATGAAGATTATTGATTCCAGCCGCATGCCGCCTGCTCCACGCGGCTAAGTCTTCGACCGCCTCTCCTATGGTCCTGATCTCTTGTGCTCCCAAGAAGACATGTCTGACTCTCTCCAGTACCACCTAGACTCTTCCTACTATGTGCCCTTTCGCACTAGAGTGAAGAAGTCTAGGGCAGCACGAGCTTGGCAAGCTCGGTCTGCTGATCCGACCTCTGACCATCCGAGTGTTCCACATACAGTTATGCGGGCCTCTGATGGGAAGTTGTACAGAACCACTCGAGTCCAGCCCCCGGCGGCAAATGGACAGAGAGGTTCCCAAAAGTCTCCCAAAATTTAGGAAGCAAACATAGTCGCTTCAGACCCATCTGACTTGCATGAGACTATCCTCCACAAGCGCAAGGAAAGAGAAGGGGCCTCGGGATGCAACGAGTCCTCCCACGGACGTCACTACACCCAAGTCATCGTCAACTACTGTTGCAATAACGCGGTGGTACGAGAAGACCGGCAGTCCGTCTTCCAAAGACTGCAACAACTATGTTCAGAAGATGAGGCACTTCATGTCGTCTCCTGCAACTCTGCTCAGAAAATCACCGCCGATGGGAAAGGGAAGAAGACAAATGTTTCCAGCCCGAAGATTTCAACCACTATGACTAAGAGACTGTCGTCTAAGCGGGTGCCCACCACCGAAGTTTTCCAAGGTACCCGTTCAAAGACGAAATTTGCTACCGTGGGAGATTTATCGTCCACATCACTGGGGGTTGCTAGAACTGGGGGTAGCACTCCTCCGAGCCTCCACGACAATCTGATGTTCCAAGAAGATGAGCTGGGGGAAACAACTCTCCCATCAGATACAGCAAATTTCGATGTCCTCGAGGACGTCCACGATGCTCAAGACGAGGCAAACTCGGAAGCTGAGGGTACTGTTCCTTCTGAGTCCGAACCAGAGGAAGATATTCCCATATACCCCGATGACTTCTCGTTACAGGGGTATGATTCGGAGTGTACGTCTTCCACCGTCCCTTTCACTTCTCCTCATGTGAGGACGGTATTCATGACAGACAGCAACCAGGAGGGTCCCAGTGATCGCCAACGCATCGACACTCTGGAGGCCATACTGCGCACTTTGGTCAAATCTGTGGACGAGATCAAAGCAGCCCTCCCTACTCTGCAAGAAGGGACGCCTGGCCAAACAAACTTGGGCCCCGCGGTCAATACAGAATCAAACTCAGCGGCACCAAACCTGGGCAATATTCCTCCTGAAATGTCAGCTTCTACCGCTGCAGACGAAGCCAGGGAGACAAGAAGAGAGGTCCAGGAGCTCTGGGCCATGTTCCACGCCCGAGAAAACTGCCAAGACCTCAGGATACGACAACCGTATCCCGCTGCGTGGAAAGATGTCCCCTTCCCACCAAAGTATAAACCATTCCACATCAATCCATATGATGGGAAGACCTCCGCAAGTCGGTACATCACTTACTTCGAGGTCACCACCGACCATCTGCCCCATGATGATGCCATCCTTACACGATTATTCATTGGGGCATTGGAAGGGGTCGCCTTCGACTGGTATCGCAACCTGCCAGACAACTGCATCCATTCCTTCGCCAGCTTCAAGCACATGTTCTTGGAGAGATTCTACGAAGTAGGACAGGACGTCACAATGTCCACCCTCATGGACGTTGTTCAAGGGGAGAAAGAGCTGACAAGGAACTATATTGAGCGGTTTCGCCAAACCGCCATGAAGCTGCCGTCAAGAAATCCGGATTCCTCCTTAATTGAAATTTGCCAAAAGAGACTGCTTCCAACAATCATCCTCTCGATGGGTGAAAGTCAATTCAAGGACTGGAAGACGTTTATTATCAGTGCCACTTGCGCCGAAGAACGATTGAAGAAGGCTCGCCAACTGGGATTGCACATCTCAGAGGGAGAGGACAAGGGCAGGCGTCCTAATGCCAATAATAATAATGGGGGTAGCTCCGCCAATAATCGGAATAACAAGGACAAGCAGGCTATGGTGGCCGACACAGCACAGAAACCTGAGTCAAAATCGGCAGACAAACAATGGCCGAAAATTACCTACTCTTTTGAAGACGGCCACGTCAAGCCCATCTTGGACATGCTCATACAAGGAGACAGAATTCAGCTCTCTCTACCAAGACGGGAACCTCGACCGGCAAAAATGGAGAGCCCAAAGTACTGCCACTACCACCGCTACGTCCACCATGCTACACACGACTGCTACCAACTGAAACAGTACATCCAACATCTCATCGATTCGAACGCTCTGGCCATCGATTTCGAAGAGGTATCTGTAGCAGCCAATATGGTGTCAGTACAATTTGGCAGCTTTCCTCCAACAAAAACTCAAGACGGTGTGGTACCCATCCCTCTGGCAACAATGGAGATTGCTAATCTTCCACCTCCCCGAGATCAGGCTGCTGGTCTAGTGCCCCTCACCACATCACGAGGGAAGGTCATGTGGGTCCATCCAGACTTGGTATCTGAAGTGACTCAGTCCACACCACCTTCCATTCATAAGAATAAGAGTGGAAAAGTCAGATCCTGCCGCACAATCTCGACAGATGTCGAAGAAGTCACGGCTGTCGTTACTCGGTCTGGGGCACAACCCCAACCTGTAGCTGATAACTCAGTTGAAGATCATCAGCCAGCTACTACTGACGCTCCGGGGCCTTCTCAGCCTCCGACGACCGACAAGCCTAGGCCGAAGGAGACTCGCTTCGACAAATCCCTCCGAAAAGAGGCACCGCAGGGGCTGGAGAGGCCCTACAACTTCGACATCTTGGCACAATTGGCCAACACACCGGCCAAATTGTCATTATACGAGCTCTTGAGACTCTCAAAGGATGTTCGTGCGGCTTTGAGCGATGCACTCCAGAATGCCGACGCCTATCTGGCTCGGGTCAACCTCACAGGAGAGAGCCCGCTGCAGATCTCCAAGACAGCGCTTGCACGGGAGCGATGCCCAACATTGTCTTCACTCCGCAGGATATGCTCATCAAAACCAACCTGTACGATCGCCCGTTATATTACACTGGATACATCGGCAACGTAAAGGTGGATCGGATGCACATTGATCATGGTTCTTTTATAAGCATCATCCCGAAGGGTCTGTTACATCATCTCCGCATTCCTATGCATCGCCTGACACCAACAAGCACTGCCATCAGCGGTTTCAATTTGGGCAGGAGCTACCCGATTGGAAAGATTCGCTTGAAGTGCCAAATAGGCGATCTTCACTCAGAAGTAACCTGTTACGTCATAGACGCAGATACTTCCTACAATATCCTCTTGGGGTGCCCTTGGATACACGATTATATGATCGTGCCTTCCACTCTGCACCAGTACTTCAAGTATGTCGACAAACACGACTTCGTGAGGACAGAATTTGCCGACATCGATCCCTTCAAAGGGGTCGAATCCTACTACTCAGACTCCTGCCTATACGAAAAGTCAAAGAGGCACCTTGGTGAAGGAGATGTGCAAGATCGTACCGAGACAGCCACAGGATCAGAAGAACCTCTGACGATCCACCTCCAAGCTCGCAAACCTGGAAAGTTCGCACCCCTTACAGCCACTCTGCGTAAGGACGCAATCAGCCTCTCGGCACATGAAGAGAAAATAATAAATCCGCTGCCAAGGTCTGGCCAAGTGCCAAGACCCACAACGGAGCCACTAACAATCAGGCTGCCTAGAGTCGGCCAACCACAAACGGAGAAGCTCAATCCCTCCGACAAACCAATGATGATACGTCTTCCCAAGAAGAATCGTCACCTCGATGCAAAGTCTGGGGCTTCTAGGGAGCCAACAACTCCCCGCCCAGCATCGAGTACCAAACTGGGGGTCGCTAGTTTACCAACGACTCCACGTTCTGCTCCACCGGCGGAACCCCTGACGATCAAGCTGCCCAGGTCATCCTCTCAGTCTTCATTTATACTGGGGGTGGCCGAAGAAGAACCGGAGCTAGCCAAGTATGTGGCTGCCCACACTGATGTTCCCTTCGCAGATGATGTAATCCCACTAGAAAAGATACCTTACTTCATCAATAATGGGCTATCTTTGAACTACCTCGAGCTTAATAAGCTTTGTACAATATATGCTATGGAACACGGTATAGGCACTCACCTACACACACAGGTGACAAATGTGTATACCGCAAACCAGCTTACTCCAATGGAAGACGCTTACCACATAATCGAGGGAGGGGACCATCCAATCATCTTCGGCCGAAAGAACGACCCACAACCCTTCACCATAGAGAAGGTCGATCTTGAATCAGATGCCGGGAGACTGCCTCTGTATCTTTATAGCCCCCAATCCAAATACCTCATGCAAAAACAGGGGTATGATCTGGAGACTACGTCAGGCTTGAACTACGGCACTGGGCGACGATTACCTTTAAAGCCACCAGTCCCGGCCGACAAACCACGGGACTACTACAGCAAGACCCGATGTGGATTAGGGTATGTTACGTCCACAACGACCCCTGAAAGTTCAGATGAGGAATACGACTGGCATTCACATTCAATCGGGTCACCAACTTCTGATTCAGATACCAGCATCGGAGACGTATTCAGACAAGTCCTGTCAGTCAACATGGCATTCGCCGACGCTTACGAAGAAGATGAAGACATTCCTGAAATCCTCAAATTATAGCTATGGGCCCAACAGCTGGATGAACAATGGGAAAAGTGGTTCGAACAGAGAGAGCCTCCTACTGAAGATGAGGTCATACAAGTGGATCTAGGCAGCAACTCTTCTCCAAAACCAATCTTCGTTAGCAAAAGTCTGACAGACGAAGAGCGAGAATCGCTACTGGAACTCGTCAAAGAATACATTGATGTGTTCGCCTGGAGCTATAAAGACATGTCAGGACTAAACCCCGAGGTTGCCCTTCACAAGCTCAACATTCGGCCAGATGCAAAGCCGGTCAAACAACAACAGCGACGCTTCCGCCCGGGCATCATGGATGCGATCGAAGCCGAAGTCAACAAACTGATATCCAGCAGCTTCATACGCGAGGAGCAACATCCAGACTGGGTCGCCAACATAGTACCGGTCCTCAAAAAGAACGAAAAGATTTGAATCTGTATCGACTTCCACAATCTGAACGAGGCATGTCCCAAAGATGAATTCTTCCTCCCTATCACAGACATCATGATCGACAACACATGCGACTTCGAACGTATGTCATTCATGGATGGTTTCTTAGGATACAACCAAATCAAGATGTCTCCTGACGACGAAAAGCATACATCATTCCGAACACCGATTGGCACATACTGCTACACATTCACGCCTTTCGGTTTAAAGAATGCTGGCGCCACATATCAAAGAGCTATGAGTATCATCTTCAAGGATCACTTGTACAAGACCGTGGAGTGCTATGTTGATGACATCGCCGTCAAAAGTCGCTGTAAGGGATCTCCAGGACCTGAGGATGATATTCGACCTGATGCGAGCACACAACCTGAAGATAAATCCCACAAAATCTTTCTTGGGCGTATCCAGCAGAAAATTCTTGGGTTTTATCATCACCGCCCAGGGTATCCACAAAGACCCTGAGAAGACAAAGGCAATCATGGAGATGGGTCCCCCGAGAAATCTCCGAGAACTTTGAGGCCTCCAAGGGAGGTTAGCTTACATCAGGAGGTTCATTTCCAACCTCTCTGGGCGTTGTCAGCCATTCACCCATCTCATGAAGAAGGGCATCTCATTCGTATGGGACGAAGAATGTCAGCGTGCCTTCGACAGCATCAAAGAATATTTGTCGAACCCTCCGGTCCTGGTGGCCCCGGTTGCTGGAAAACTATTTTTGCTCTACGTACGAGCAATGGAGCATTCCTTCGGCGCTCTGCTGGCACAAAACAATGATGCAGGCCATGAACAAGCTATATATTATCTCAGTCGAATGATGATCGGGCCAGAGCATCGATATACCGCCGTAGAGAAGGAATGCCTCGCCCTGGTGTTCGCCATTCAAAAGACGCGGCACTATGTCACAGGACAAACCATACATGTGATCTCACGAGTCAACCCCCTCAGGGTCCTCATGACGAAACCAGGGGCACTCAGCTCTCGCCTCGCTACATGGGCAATATTACTGTCCCCCTACCATATGATCTTCGTCCCATAAAAGGCTGTTAAAGGTCAAGTCCTGGCAGACTTTTTGGCAGCCCACCCAGGCTTCGAGTCGTCCATAATATATGAAGGAATCCCAGATGAGGTCGCCAACTTGCACGCAACCTCTCACGATGATATATGGCGAATGTTCTTCGACGGCACCTCAAGGACCGGACCTAAGGGCAACATCGTCGTCGGAGTCGGGGTGGTACTGGTTTCTCTTTCCGGATTGGTGATCAATCGTGCTTACTCCCTCACAGAACCCTGCTCTAACAATGTGGCCAAGTACAATGCTTTAGTTATTGGCCTCCAACTTGCGAGAGAGCTGGGGGTAGAATATCTTGAAGCATACGGCGATTCGCAGTTAATCGTCAATCAGATCCGGGGTTCATACGAAGTTCGCCATGAAGACATGATCCCCTATCACCAAATAGCAATCAACATCATCTCGTCATTTGAGGGGTTCTTCATCGAACAAGTTCCCAGACTCCAAAATATCGAAGCCGACGTCATTTGAGGGGTTCTTCACGATGGTGGCAGATGCGATAGACTACGCAAGAAAATGCAAAGCCTGCCAAGTCCACGCAGACTTCATCCACCAACCATCCGAATTTTTACATCTGACGGTAGTATCCTGGCCATTTGAAGCATGGGGAATGGATATCATCGGTCCGATTACTCCACCTTCCTTCCGAGGACATCATTTCATACTCGCAATCGCAGATTACTTCTCCAAATGGACGGAAGCTGTCCCACTTGCAGAAGTCAAAACTTCAAACGTGATCAGCTTCCTCAAGCATCACGTCATCTATCGCTTTGGACTGCCCCGAAGGATCATCCACGATAATGGTCCGCAGTTTGCAAGCCACATCTTTTATCGCTTTTGCGATAAACACCGAATTCGGAATATTGTTTCGACACCATACAATCCAGCAGCGAATAGGTTGGCAGAAGCATTCAACAAAACTATCATCAAGTTACTCAAGAAGTTCGTATCCTCCAATAAGCATGACTGGAACGAGAAGCTTGGTGAATTTTTATGGGTGTACCGTACCATAGTTCTAACAGCCATAGGGAACACACCATTCTCCCTGGTGTACGAAAGTGAGGCAGTTCTCCTATTGGAGACTCAAATACCCTCGCTCCGCGTCGCCCTTACTTACCAGTTGACGACGGACGATAACTACCGTCGCCGACTACAAGAGTTGGAGGCCTTAGATGAAAAGCGCCTCTTGGCTCAGCAACGAATCGAGCTTTACCAAGCACACATCTCTGGAGCCTTCAATAAGAAGGTTAAAATCAGAACATTCCAAGTGGGCGATCTCGTTCTGGCAGTTCGAAGGCCGATGGTCATGACTCACAAAATTGCCGACAAATTCCAGCCAAAATGGGAAGGTCCATTTATCATTGAGGCCGTATTACCGTCTTGCAAAACAAAATGGAGACTTGCTTATGCTACCAGTCAACGGCAAGTTCCTGAAGAAATATTATGTCTAAACGACATTTTCCAGATTATCGAATCATGTACCCGCTGGTACCGCTGAACTCATATTCACAAAAATTCCAGATTATCGAGTCATGTACCCGCCGGTACCGCTGAACTCATATTCCACAACACCCCAGATTATTGAGTTATGCACCCACTGGTGCCACTGAACTCACATTTCCAAATTCCAGATTATCGAGTCATGTACCCGCTGGTGCCGCTGAACTCACATTTCCAAATTCTAGATTATCGAGTCATGTACCCGCCGGTACCGCTGAACTCACATTCCAACTCTCCTAGATTATCGAGTTATGTACCCGCAGGTGCCTCTGAACTCACATTCCGGTCACTCTTTTAGGTAGTAAGTCATGTATGATTATACCTCTGAACTTATTCCTCTGAAAGAGCTCCTCCCTCATGATCCACTACCCGTACTTTCTGTGCACAAAAAGGGTAACGGATCCACAAAATTTCAAAAACGACCACGTCGATGTTACCTCTGAGTCGTTTCACTTCCGCCAAAAACAAATCACCCCTCTACATAGAACTTCCATGTCCTCATTACCTCTGAGTCGTTCTATGTACCCCTTCATGGAGCCCACTCCTGCCATGTCCTCATTACCTCTGAGTGGGAAGGCTCCATCGAAGAAACCCTCATATTTGCCATATCCTCATTACCTCTGAGTAAATATGTTGTTCCTCCCTCGACTTATTATCTGTACCAAAAAAAAACCCAAGGTATGCCAAGGATAATAGGTCCACAAATATCCTCCGTTGAGTCCACTCCTGCCATGTCCTCATTACCTCTGAGTTGGAGGATTCTACGGTAAAACCCTCATACTTGCCATGTCCTCATTACCTCTGAGTAAGTATGTTGGTTCCCGTTTCATCCTATTATCCATATCCTAAGCCAGGGTACGCCAAGGATAATAGGTCCATAAATATCCTCCGTTGAGTCCACTCCTGCCATGTCCTCATTACCTCTGAGTAGGAAGACTCCGCGGTAAAACCCTCATATACTTGACATGTCCTCGTTACCTCTGAGTAAGTATGTTGGTTCCCTTTCATCCTATTATCCGTATCCTAAGTCAGGGTACGCCAAGGATAATAGGCCCACAAATGTCCTTTGCTAAGTTTTTTAGTACAGGCCCATCATTCCTCATCATGCCCCTGGAGCCCAGCTGCTCCATGACATTCTCTCTCCCGATACCCGGAACATCCATAACCACATTGCCACGGAATTGTTCTAGGTATCCCCATCAAACTTGTTATCTGTACCTAAAACCAAGGTATGCCAAGGGTAACAGGTCCATAAATAAGTCCCCCATTCGGGGCAAACGCCACCATAACACCACAAGCACAACAAGCAGTACAGGTAAAGGGTAGAATAAAGCATACTCTTTTATTTGGAAGCTAAAAAGCAGTACATGTTCTGGGACCATGTCCCCCTCAAAAAGAACATAACAAAAGAAGAAAAGGCCGACTATGGTTCGGCATTACATAATTCCAGGAGACGGTTCTTTACCAAGGCGGTCCTCCGGTCAAGTCGCTGCTTAGCTCGGCGCTCCGCTTCCTGGGACAACCGTTCTGCATCATCAAAATACATGTGTGCCCTCCAGCCATCTTCCATCTTCTTCAGGGTAAGCTCCAGATTGGCAGAAGCTCGACTAAGTCTGTCAGTCTCCTGCATAACAAGTCCCTTTTCGGCATGGGCGGCTTCGAGCTCAGACTCCAGTAAGGCCAGCTTTCTCTGGAGTTCGAGGATCTGCTCCCTGGTGTCAGTTATGCCACGGGAGGCGGTCGCTTCCCGAGCCGTACAATCTTCATTCCTACGACTCAACTGATCGTATAACTATGACAGATCACGGCGGTCCTTCAGTATGGTCGGCTTGATCGATTTCCGAGCAAGCCTCACCTTCTCTATCACGGTTATGAGGAAAGTGCGCTCTTGATCTATTACCGCAGACAAATCATCTTGCCACAGCACGTGAAACTGGGTCACAAGTCGATCAGCCTCTAGCAGTTTGGGCTCCAGAAGTGCAGCTAGCCCCGCCCCACCAGGGAGTGTTCTAAGGATGTCGATTTGGCCACCGGCGCACTGACGGGCCATAGCAAAGGGAGTCCCCCTCTCCACAGCTGCCTCGATCCCTCTCTTCAGGTGGCGGTAAAAGCTGTCAACCACATCCTGTGATACTTTATCTAAAACGTCTGTAGAGGACGGCGTCAAAGGAAGTATGGCTGGCAGTGTCGAAGGAGTAGCATCGGAACTTGCCATCCCTGCCACTAAGGAAATAAATTATGTACGAAAAGATGCATGAATAGCAGCTAGCTCCTCTTCCGTTTCCCGAAGAGCTTGGATACTCGGCAAGACGGAAAGGTTAACCCCCGAAACCATATTCGCAGAGGAGGACGCAGGAAGCATTGTTCCCTGCCCCGACTGTGCTGCCACTTGGGCTTCCGAACTCGACCCAGCTGGAGGCCCCTCGATATAGGTTGGAAGAGAAGGAGGCACACGTGCTTCTATCAGAGCCCCTCCGGTAGAGTCCGCCCAGACAATGTCCGTCACCGACAATAAAGGGACAGGACCTGTACGTCCAAAGCAACCATCAATCGATGTAACCCGAAGGATGTGATGATATAGCAGATAGGCCTCCTCACAAGTTAAGATTCGGCTTATCTTACCAGGAGAGGAGCAGGGAGGCCGCAGCTCGCTCGTAGCTGACGTAGTCTCCTCGCCCGCGACTTCCAAGTTGAATTCAACTGGTTTCTCTGCCCCAGCCACCCCTGAAAGGGAGCCAGCCAGTTCAGCATCGCCCCGTTGAAATTCAGCTGTCTCAGGGATAGGTGCAGTAGAGCCTCCGTCCCCATGGGTGGAGGTCTCAACAAGGTGGGACTCCTCGGCCGCCTCCGGAAGGACCCCAGCAGAAATGATAGCGGTGCACATATCATTGACAAAAGTGGTCAGGACCGGATCGACCCCAGTGGTTGGGTCCCAAGAAACCGACTCCTCTGACGCCTACAAAGAGCAAAAGAAAATGATTAGGCCATAGTTTAGAAAAAAGAAGGAAAAGGTAGTTGAAATTCAAATTACCTAAGAAACAGCGCCAACATCATCAATAAATAGCCTGCGGCATCTTACCGCAGCTCGCTTCGTGGAGTAGGTTATGCTACCATCAGCAGACATACGCCTGCTTCGCTTGCACGAAGGACCAGGCACAGCAGACGGCTGCCCCGCAACCATGTCATCCGGCACAATAGGTGGCTGATCCCCCACCTCCTCGTCCGAGGAATGGAATGAATCATCGACATCCTGCTCATCATCCTCTTCGCCCGCTGTCGTGGACTCCGAGTTCGGCACAGGAACCATATTCGCCTTTTTCTTTCTCTTCTTGGACCCTTCGGGCTTTTCTGCCAAGCCAGTACCGACAATAAAGCTGGTACTTATGTCAAAATTAACGGGAGGCTTGCTCGCCGCAACATGATAGAGGGCCGCCATGTACAAAATCTCTCCTTGTATATTAGCATCGGGGACCGAGAAGGTAGCTCGGGTATGAACCGCATTGTAGTAATACCAAGCCCTGATACCATCAAGGACACTGCCCTCAAACCCTAGGCAAGCACTGGGACAATCAAGGAACAGCTGGCTATACCCGAACTGGCGGGAGAACCTGCTGGGCAAGTAGGGCTCCAGGTATACGTTATTACAGTAACGATATACTAGGTACGCCAGACGAATATTGCGCAGCCAAAGGAGCATTTTTTCAGATAAAAGGAGGGGAGGTTCAATGCCATCAACATGTACACCCCTCACTTCTCTAGCGGTAAATTGAGGAACAGACACAAAGAAGTCATGTCCGTCTACTCTCGCCAACGCCCTCCGACAGGCTGGCATGGTATCGTATTCCCAAGGCTGACGATTGTATCGGAAAAGGAAAGCGTCATCATCGGTAATGCCATCTTCTGCTCCGGGCCTCATCAACGACCGATAATGCATCAGTAGCTACCCCATTAGATAATAGTAGGGTAGCTCTATTCGTTCAAAGTCTAGTTTCGTCTCGCGAGCAATGACTTTGGACGAAAAGGTACGGAGGTCGTGGTGTATGCTACACACCATGGCCGGAAGAAGGGCCAGCCTGACTCTGAAGACCAGCTTCACGGCCGGAAGGATGAAGTGGCGGCTGATCCTTTCAATAGAACCCGCCCCTCCCGAGACTACACAGTTTCGTAGCCACACCATCAAGAATCCGGCCAAAAGTGCTTTCTCAGACATTTGTCGGGTACCGTGGTAGAAATAGCTGAAGGAGTCAGTATGACTCCCAAACTTGTCACCGGTAGACCTTGACCTCTTGGCTTTCGATATCAGGTTGTTTATCTCCTCCTGGGTCTGAGGACCTCGAGAAGAAACCCGGCCAGAGGGACTGAATTTGAAAAGATACGAGACCCAGGACGTAGTATGGGGAGCGTTCCCTTCTGAGTTATTGTTCTTCTTGATAGCCGTTTGGTGACAGATACTATGGTGGCATAACAGTTCCCGGTACACGGCAACGAAACCCGAGAATCGTCGATCCAGATCCTCGAATTCTTCGTTTGTCAGGGTGTATACTTCAAAGGCCTCGCCCTCCCATGGCAGCTTAGAAATAGCATACATTTCATGGAGAGCAAGTCCCAACTCCACTCCGGGCGCGAAGAAAGTTCCCGTCCGCCGGTTATACATTTCCAAAAAAGCCATGAACAACGGCTTGTTAATGGGTAACCCATAACAGGTGCCCCGGATGGCATAATAGAGGTCAATCTCCCGAAGGAATGCCTCGTATTTCCTCAGGATCCATGAGGTCAGGTTGACCCACGTAGGGATGGGGTTTATCCAGTTCAACAGCGACAACCTGCCAACAGGATAAGACCCCTTGCGAGCAAGCTGATTCAGGAAGGTATCGGCTAGAGTAAACGTGAAGTTGGGACCAGATACGTTAATGAAGGTACCCGGAATTAGCCCCATCACGCTCCGACTGACCGAGTCCCTGCTCGCACATGCTGACCTAATATTTTTATTATAATGGATGTTGCCCACGAATATCCCCGATTGGGTTGGAGTTAGGGAGCCCACCATCCGTCTGCTCAACGGTACCATATTGAACCACGAGAGGGAAAAATGACATTTCATTTCGGGAATATGGATCTCCACCCCGTCCACAGTAAAGTCCCAGCTCTCAGAAATGTCCAGCACTCGGGGGTTCTTTATGGATAGAGCATCCCCGAAGAGAAAGGCTGGTTTCAGATACTCTCCTTCCAGCATTCCCGAGTTCATCATAGTACAAAGAAAGTGAAAAAGGCTGGTTATTGATGGCGTTCACCCTCTCCAAAGGCTCATCGACGGGAAGCTGATCTGACACACATCGAACCAAGTTGTCGAGCTGAACACCCATGGCATATTGGACTGAACCCACCAAAAGCTCTCCTGCTGGATTGACTGGTAGATTCACTGAAGAAAGAACAAAAGAAACAGGATTAACAAATGGTTAATGCGAAACCACTTGAAGTTTCTTAAAAAAAGCTCATATGAGCCTATGCGGATCGGTTCGAGGTAGCCTTATGCGACCCAATGCAGTTGGGTTTCATGCGGCACTGCTTCGATAGAGCCTATGCGGCCCGATTCAAAGTAGCCTTATGCAGCCCAATTCAGTTTGATTTCATACGGCATTGCTACGATAGAGCCTATGCGGTTCGGTTGAGCTTATGCGGTTTTATTCAGCAGATAAGCTTATGCGGTCCAGATCATCAAGAGCTCATGCGGTCCCGCTCAATGGAACTTCATGCGGTTCAAATCCAGAAGCGCTCCTGCGGCTCAAGCCCTTCTCATACGGCTCAAACACAGGGCATGCCCCATGCGGCTCGGATATGAGAAGGTCATGTGGCCCATACAAAATATGCGGCTTCATCATGTTGAACTTGGGTAGTTCAAAAAAGACGAAGGATGAAGGCTTGTACATAAATTATGCAACAGAACTATGGTTTTTAGGGTTCGAAGCATTCAATATTCCATCCAATCCTTACCCTTAAAAGCAGGGTAGACGTCGGGGTACACGTTAGGTGTCGTAGCCGACGAAGAAGCCACTTTCTTGCCCTTTGCAGTGGCAGCTTTGGAAGACTTGGGGGCCATGGTCGTCCGACGGTCGGAGAAGAAAGACAGAGACAGAAAATCAGGGCAGCAAAAGTTGAAGACGAGAGAGAGAGAGTAAAGAAATCTCTCCGATTAAACACGCTCATATTTATAGGCAAAAATGAGGGCGCTTCGATCCATGTGCGGCATGAAAACCGACTCTTCGGTTATCAAGACGAACTGACTAAGTAAAGGCCAAAACTCTTGGGATCCTGCCCCAAAAAGTGGCCTTGAATCTGACAGCAAATCAAAGGCAATCAACGCAAAAGATTTGCACACATGGTATGAAGACGTGGCAAGGAGCCCATGCGGCTCAGATGGACATGCGGCTGGAACGACCATGCGGCTCAGATGGCTATGCGGCTGAGGGGGCTATGCGGCTGAGACACCCATGCGCCAGAACATCTATGCGGCCAGAGGAGTTTATACATAGCCATGCTTCTAATTCAAAGTATTTCAATTTTGTAAATTAAAAACTTTGAAGGGGGTCTTGTAGAAGCATGAAAAAGAATAAAGAAAGGTTCATGCGGCCAAGGATCCCCATGCGGCTCAGAGAGCCCATGCAGTTCAAGAGTCTATGCGGCTCGAATAATTCCATACAGCCCAGAGAGGAGCCACGTGGCCTTCAACAGCTCTTCTCTTCGTCTTTTGCTGCATTTAATACCATGACGGCTGACAGCTCTGATAAATGACAGTTCTGACAAAAAGGCGCAATATTGACTGACGTAATGGCGCATCCCTAGGGAAGAGGAAAAAATCTTCTCACAGCTGGCAGAATCCATTTAATCTCGAGGCATGCGGCTGCGGCTGCCCATCTTCATGCGGCTGCATCCTTTATGCGGTCGTCCACCAGCATGCGGCTGCATCTCTTATGCGGCCGCCCATCAGCATGCGGCTGCCCACTCTCATGCGGCCGCCCACTCCCATGCGTATGCCCATCATCATGCGGCTGTTCATCCCCATGCGGCTGCCCATCTTCATGCGGCCATGTAGTCTCATGCGGCTCACTTATCTGCGGCTCTGCCAAGATGATTGAGACACGTGGTGGTCTTATCTTCCTGGAGTTATGGGCGTTAACGAATCCTAATCAGATTTGTTGCAATAAGTGCCCAGATTAAATCAAATCGAGCAAATTAGACACGTGGCAGGCCATTACAAGTCACGAATATTCATGGCAATTAATATTTATTGTCCACAGAGATTTAATACAATCACATTAATTGCTTAAATCTATCATATGCAAGATGGACGGCCCAGATTAATTAACTCTCAGGCCGCCGACTTTTGAGAATGGACAATCATTGCAAAACCCTAATGATGCCCCCACTCTTATAAATAGCAAGGTGCCATTCCCTTGCAATACAGACACACAGAGAGAGGACAGAAGAGAGAGGACCCCGGCCCGGATCCAGAGAGAATCAGAGAGAGAATATACAGAGATCGAAAGGAGAGAGGAGCATACAGAGAAAACAAAGAGAGCATTTCTTCATCAACGCCAAGTACTTCTTCTCTAGAGCCAAGGCTGCATCCGATCGTCCAAGGAGTAAGGCAGAGCTGCCGTCGCTTTCCCGAGCCTCTATCGTCACCCCCAGAATCTAAAATAAACAATTGTACTTAGATTGTTGTACCTAGGTTTTCGTCCCTAGGCTTTCTTTGTACAAGCGAGTTTGTATTGTGAGTCTAAGTTCAGTCCTCCGATAATTGTTCTATTCTTTTACAATCAATGGCAAACATCCCCACTGAGTTCATTCCTACCATGTCTATATTATCTCTGAGTAGGAAAACTCTACCATCAATCCCATATTTATTGCGTCCATATTACCTCTGAGTAAATATGTTGGTTCCCTCTTTCAACTTATTATTTGTACCTAGAAACCAAGGTGCGCCAAAGATGATAAGTCCATAAAATCACAAGTTCATGACAAAGTTGAACAAACAAAAGTTCTTTATTTCTTTATCCAATAAACATAAGGGACTACATGTGTATTGAAAAGAAACTACATCGAAAAAACAAAAGGACATATAGGAAACGCTAAGACAAGAAAAGGATATTGGCTTTATTCATTTCCCCCGAGAAAGGCGACTACAAAACGGTCGAATATGAAACCCTATAGCCAGTGATAATGGTTACGTTGAGGCATGTACCACTCCCTCGGCCATTGTACATATGAAGGCTCCAACAAGTTGAGGTCCTCTGCAGGAGCAGGATGACTAGAGCTTCCGGTGCCACTACCTTCCGGTGCTGGTAAACTTTCCAAAAAGTTGCTCCGTGTGGAAACCTAAACTTTCCAATGATACACTTTGCTAACAAATAACAATATAACATAATAAACGATAGGGCTCTTTCAAAATATAAATCTCTTCCATATTGTACCACATCTTGTAAATCTTGATATAGCAAAGGACCTAGATTTTGTTAATGTAAAACACAATTTTGGGATAAAGACTTTGTTGTTGCTGAGGACTTGAGTTAGAAATTTTTGTCAAAACAGAGATGTCAAACATAAATAGTGTTGTCACCACGAACTTCTCCGGCAATGGAAGTAAGAATTTAGGAGGCCTTCTAGGCACATATTTGCAATAAGACATTCTGCCAAGAAAGACCAGGGAAAAATAATGTGATCAAACTTACATCTATCAGCAACAAGTTCTCTTGATCAAAAGCCACACCCGACCAATGTAATAATATGGCCCATGGAGTATCCATAAAGACCCTCCGGCCATGCCATAGATCCCTTATCTGATAGAGACCAGCATCGCAAACGTCTTGATTGATCCGATGGAGAGGAGCATCGGAACAACAAATGCAACATCTCAACCAAGTTGAGAACGCAAAGACAGACAGACCCAAATCTGGAAGCATATGTTCACTTTGGTAATAAAGGATGGGAGTCTCTTTACAGAACTCATAGCTCATCTCATCTGAGAGTTTACAAAATTAAGTAAATGCAGAAAACCTGAAAGCTATTGGATTTGCTTTCTAATTTCTCATGAATAAAAACTAACAATCCAGAAGTAGTACACATGATAAGGAATAAGTGTACAGGACCTCACTATCTTCATACTAAATGGACTAACCAAAACTGTCGAGGTACCCAGGTGATTCTTGCCAATACCTGCACACGCATCAGTCGCCCCTCTTCTTTTCCTTCTTCTTCTTGTCTTTTTTCTTGCTTGCTACTTCAGTTTCTTGATCTTTAAGGTCGCTACCATCTTCCGCATCTTCGGTCTGCTTCCTCTTCTTCTTCTTCTCTTTCTTGGTGGGCTCCTCGGTTGCTTCCTCTGTAATTTGATCGATATGGACTTCTTCCTTCTTCTTCTTCTTTTTCTTTTTCTCACTGCCTTCATCTGCTTCGGCATCAGCAATCTGCTCCTTATCTGGTAAATCAGTGCTCTCTGCCCCAGCCTTCTTTTTCTTCTTCCTCTTCTTCTCCCCATCGTCTTCAGCAGGAATATCCTCTGCTGTTTCTACTTCCTCGTGCTTCCTCTTCTTCGCTGGCACTTCTGGAGTTGTCTCCGGGTGCTTATTAAGTACTAAATCAGATGAAGGATTGTAGGTCTGCAAAGACAGAGAAAGCATTAAATGCCAACTAATTTAATAACCTCATTTTTTTTTTGAAGTAACCATAGTTTGTTATCAATCCATAGTATAAAAACCAATACCTTGGCAGTAGCAATAAGAGCTCCAGCCCCTTTCTTCCGGTCTTTGTCATAAACCTCAATCTTGGGTTTACCCTTTGTTGAACCAGCAGAGTGACCCAATTCCCTGCCCTCGAGAACCCTTAGACGTGTTTCAAGCTATGCAAAAAACAAAAAAAAGGTGAGATCAACGAGAGCCATACAGGTTATATTTTTCTAGAATACTCTGTTGTACACATACAATATATCTATACCTTAACTCGATGCTCAAGTCCCATGGAGTTGTCTTGGCCATCGCCAAGGGCATCGCACCGAATGGCAAGTGCAGTTTTAGCAGCAAGAGACCGAGATATTTTCCCCTTCAGCTTGGGTGCTGCCTGTCCAACTAAGGATGCATGAAAAATAAGCCCATACTTTGGTGTGGCATGTTTTGTCTTGAGAGCTCTAAAGAGGGCCTGCATGTAGATTAAACATAGATCATGGATATTAAGGTTTCTGAAGTATTAGATACTATAGGTTGCATCATGCATATAGATATTAAGCAGCAATGTAAAAGATGAACTTTGAACAATGATGCGAGATTACATCATGATATGGGCAATAATGTACAATTCAGTTTATTCTCTCCACTAATTTGCTTTCTTGCAAATGTGGAGAAAATATACTAACACTCAGATTGCACCTGCCAACTGATAAAACCTAGGTAAGATTCCAAATAGTGGATATCGAGTTCACATCTAGAATCAAGGCTTAGCCGGATATTTGGATAGGTGTTTGTATACATTTGTAAACAATGTATGAGATCGGAATATCCGGAACTCCAGCTATACCAAATAAATATAAAGTTTATACATTATAAAAATAATCTAAATACAATGTCCCCGATGATCTTAAATGCCCTAAATACACATGCAGTCCTGTTCAATAAAATAACTACGAGGCATCCATATTTGGTAATTTTATCATCATACAAAGGCAACATATTCTTTATGCTTCCCTACGTGCCTCAAGCCGTTGCTTGTGATCGTCACCTGTCAATGTCATCATTGTTTGTTGCTAGAAGATGACAGGAGAGGTAATAGATGTTAAGGTATTGGTCCGAAATTGATTGATTGGTTTACCTTCACTAAATATGTATTGTCTAGCTGGTATATAGTTCTGGAAAATTGTCCAATTCCCGTACCTATGGCTGTTAACTCAATCTGAATTCAGTAGAGCTCGGTTACTAGAGATCAAGCTATATTTAGGAAAATTGACATCGGTGGACTGCATCAGTATGTTTTTTTGTCAAGACTCAAACCAACATGTCGGTAAACATTTAGAACATTGTACCTAGGAATGGCAATTAAACACTAGGAGCACTGGGCACTAAAAAAACAATATTGTGTCCAGTTACCAGTTAGTAGACGAAATAAACATGTCAGAATCAGTTCCATCATGTTACCATTTTTATATACAATGTTCGAAATAACGGATATCGGGTTCATATTGGTTTGGGTTTTGAAAATTCAGATGTCAGAGACAGTGAAATATCATATATCAATAAATATATAATATATTATATAATATATATAGTAAATGCCCTATCAAATTCAAATTTCTGTATGTTCTAAATGCCCTAAAAGTCTAAAACTAAGTAACTAACTAACAAAAAACATTTAATATAACATCATAACATGGTAAGAAGCTAACAATTATAAATTACATGTACAATTAAAAAAAACTAGCAATAGACCCAACCCATAAAATTGTTGTGGAGAGAGGAGGTTTCCTCACAGTCCTCTTGCGGCTCGACAAAGAGAGGAGATCCACTTGCAACTCGAGAGGGGGGGAGGGAGGGCGGTCCTCTTCAGCTCGAGATCAAGAGAGTTGAAGTTTTTAATTTTCAGTTAATAGGGTTAACGTGTAAGACCCAACCCGACCCAAAAACACATCCACCGCCCTCAAATTCGATTTTTTTTTAATATATCGGATTTGGACCGATATATCGAACTTTGACTAATATATCGGCCGATATTTTCCAAAACGATATAGTATGTAAGGCCGATATATATCAGTTTAGCACTATCAGCCGATATCACCTATATCTATAAGACAACCTACATAGGTAACCAACTCAACTTATGCAAAATACTTCTAGTTCTAGAGTACAATTGTTGGCATGTTTAATGCCAGCATTCTAAACAACATCCTCCTCTAAGTTCCATCCCGTACATAAATTTAGTTTCAGATGTGTGATGTCCCCTAAGACCATGTATTAGCCCGGCCACTTACGACAGTAATGTGAAGTGTAAACATTGTCTTCCTAACTCAGCAACTTTGATATTTGAAAATTTCTCTCATGTATGTGAAAACCTTGTCCATCGGTAAAGCAGGACAGGAAATGGATTCATGTAGCGAACCCAACAAAATAGGGTAAAGGCTTTGTTGTAGTTGCAGTATATGAGAAAAGAAAAAGTTGGGAGATTAAAAAGCGATCAAAAGTTATAATAATTAATAAAGATTAAGCTTCGATAAAATCAGGAGATCTAAAAAGTTGGCACATGGTATCTTGAGAGCTTAGATCGGTAAAGCATGTGCAAAATGGTGTCCAATTATTGGTCTAATCACTGCTTAAATAGTAATGAATCAAGTCATCACCTGACAAAATGAAAAACAAGCAAGCCCTGCGCATGCCTCAAACTCTCAGAAAACAATACATGGTAAATTCAACTCCCAAACTATGCATTTGAAGAAAACAATTAACTCAAGTAGCAATATAGGCGTAAATAAGTAATCCCACTATATAGAATCACTTTCATCAAAGGGGATAATTACTGTCTAGGTCACATAATCCGATTCTTCATTACACTCTGAGATACAACCTTAATAACTCTATGATTCTTAAATGTAGCATATAACAAAATAATCCTAGCCAAAAGAGGAAAACAAAGAACACTTTCACGAGAAGGCTATCTTTATGAGAAGTTCAGCATCTTAACTGAAAGTGTGACTCAGAGCTCTCTTAAACCAACACACAGACTCAAGATACTTGTTAACTTCAAAAAGACTTTGTTAAGATAATTGGAACTCCTTGTGAAGACTAAACTCAGTAAGTTCTCTTATGAACAGGCTGCCTTTATGAGCTGAAATTCAAGAAGGAACTTCAATCATCTAAACAAGAAATAAAAGTGTCGTGTCGATTGCTTTTAGGGTTTGTTTGGTTACTATGAACCAGAATTCTAAGAATTGATAGAGTTCATGGAATTGAGAATCAGAATGGCAATTTCAACCCATGTGTTTGGTTGGCATTCAACAATTCATTCCAATGAATTCCATTTCCAATTTTCTTCCCATGTAATTGAGAATCATAATGGCAATTTCAATCCCATGTGTTTGGTTGGCAATCAATAATCATCATTCCAATGAATACCAGTTTTCTTCCCATATATCTAGTTTAAGTATAAGGTCTCAATAAGGTAATCGTTTTGGTTTGAGAAGTGTCTTTACTTCCACTACATTAATTAGTAAACACAATATATTGGTATTATGATCTTTCAATTTGGAGGGGTAAAATCCAGTAACATGACAGTCCTGTGAGAGTATGAGGTGATGTTTTCAATTAATGTGTAATCTACTCATAAACTGGGTTCCCAAGTTGAATTGCTGTTCTCAAATACTGTTTGACACAAACAATATTAATGCTCGAATTCATGGAATTCTAATTAAGTTAACTGCAATTCAAGAAAGGTTACCATAATGTCCTTCAGGCAACTAAAGCTCTAACAAGAATGTACATGCTAGTCAACAAAACTGAGTTTCCAAAGAACATGGTCTTATGAAAAGGATGCCCAGACAATGTCTATCAACATCAGTATGATACTAGATAGGCATCAAAAGAATTGATAATAAAAAGCAAACCATTGGCTCCATACTCATCATACATTGAAAAGGCATAGACATCATGTGGTAATTATGCTATTTATCATGACTTTAGAAGCTTCATTTCGAAATGGGCATTTCGTTCAAATATTAAATCATAGTCTCATCCTCTTTTGCATATAAAGGCACATGCTCCAAACTAACGAGATAAATATATTCTTTATCATGACTTTCACGTGATTCCTTTTATAAATATTAAATAGACTTTATACTCCAAATAGCTGAAGGTACTGATAATTTTGAGAAAACATGTAGGTATATTCCTTAAATTTGGCTATGATATTGTCTTCTCCATGCATACATATAGTGTCCATTAAATTTGGACTTGAACATTGTCAAAATCTAAGAAAAAACACTTGCACATATCATTATGTCCCTTTTTTTCTTATTAAGATGGGATTATGATCAGGTTATGGGTTTTGCTTACATCTATATTTGAGACATGCAGAACTAGGAATATTGGTGCCAATCATGCACATATATAGATATATGATTCAAATAAGTGTACATGCAATTCATGAATTTAGTTTACAAGTAACAAGGTATGCATGAAGGTTTGGCAGTACAGGTCAGCAGGCCAAATCACCAGAAAATGGGACCTAACCTTGTGCTAGGAAAGGGGGTCATCTTGATACAAACAACGCATAGAGCTAAAAGGTACTGAGCAGTGTACCTTCTCTGCACCAAGAATCTGAACTGTGCTCGAAGGTTGCTTCGCCAAATTCAACAAACTACCACCATGAGCTATAAGACGTGCCCCAACAAGCTCCCCAACAAGAGCAGTCAAATTTGGTGCTATGGTATTCATTCTGCTCCTCAAGTAGTCATACAACTGAGCCCTGTACTCTGAAAGTGCTAAAACTTGATCACATAGCTCTTTAATGTTTAGCAAATCTAGTTCACTAACTTCAGTTCCCATGGATATAACTGCTGCTTCTTTCAGCTCTGCCTCAACTTCTTCCGACAGAAACTGTTTGTACAAATAAAAATGAATAGGTATACTTAGCATTAACATAATGCATTCTCAAATAAAACAAAAAAGTTGATAATGTCGTGCCTCCGAAAAATCAAGGCCCACTGCATTCACACGATCTCCCATCAGCTTCACAGCCTTCGCGTACTGAATATTATCCTGAATAATTTTAGCAAGCTCCGGGAAATGCCATCCATACCATTCACGTACTCTCATAGCATATGTATTGAGCTCCTTGTCAAGATCATCTAACAAGCCGATGGCTTGAATAATCATAGTATCCACCTGAAAAGCACAAGTGAGCTTGTTTTAGGATGACGCAGAACCTCAATAAATACAACAAGAAACACACAACATAAGATTCAAGGCAAGACTGTAGATTTCAACAGTTATTCTACAAAAGCATAAATTTTTCAGAGCAAAACATATAATCAAAGACATAAATTAACCGGTTGTTCAGTTGCCTGTAAGTAGTGCTGCTGCAACATTTACCAAGACCTCCCTTAAACATTGTAACTTGTGTCGATGCCAAAATGGCTTCAACACTATTTCCTCTCCATTCTTCACGTCATGTCACAAAGTCACATCAAAACAACTACTCTCTATTTAAAGAGACAAATGTTCCAGCTAAAAGTCCTATTTGCATCACTCCAATTTTGTGGATCCATTCTGTAATATCATTTATGGGCAACCAAACACTGTGTATTTGCAACATCACTTATGGACAAACGCACGCTGTACTGAGATTAATGGTTTGCAAGCTACAAAGTAAATTAAAATTCACCTTATCCGGGCTGAACTTCAACTTGTATCTCGACAAGCTATGCGACAAACCCAAGCTCATCGGGGCCAGATCTTGCACAGCCAGACCAGAAATAAGCTCCGTCAGCTGACTCCTCAGCCCCCTCATCAACTCCATGACGGCATTAGAATGGAGACAATCGATTTTCTACAAACACGGAACACGTGTCAATATCAAAACAACTTAACACAACCATTCCAACGCAACCAAATGCGCTTACGAGTTTCTCCTTGATGGCATTCCCGAGCTTGGAGTCTGCAACGGCCAAGGTCTCGCCGTCGCAGTGCTCGCGCAGGAACTTCCGGAGCCCCTTGCTGGGCTTGCTGTCGATGAGCAAGGTCGCGGAAGACAGAGCTTCCGAGGTGTTGTCGAACTTGCTGAAAGCTTTCAGCTTTACCAGCTGGTGAAGAACCAAACACGGTTAGAACATCACAAACTGAAGATCTAATCGAAACATACGAAGATTCTTTTACGGAATCGCGTACTTTTTGAGCCGACTCCGTCGTCGAGAACTCCTTGAACAAATCCTCGACTTTAGAGAGCTTGCCTTCGTCTAGGACTTTGAAGAGGGCGAAGCCAGCCGGGGTCTCGAAAAGCACCAACATTTTGATTGCGGTTCTTCAAAAACCTACAATCGGAACACAAATAAACACTGTAAAAATTAAAACTTTTCCAGGTTTACGAACTACTGGTGGGGATCTGATTCAAAGGTACTAACTTTTCGAAGGACAATATTAGGGTTGGGATTTTGGAGAGAGAAATTAGGGTTAGGGTTTCACCTTTGGCGCTCGCGCGGAAGAGAAGAAGGAGGCGCTGAGAAGTGGGCGAATAGGGGTTTTGAGGGGGGTTACGGCTGCTAACGGGTCGGGTTCGGGTCGGATCTATGCAATATCCAAACCTTAGATGGGCAAATGTTTCGAGGTGTTTTGTAGGGGTGCAACTCGGGCGGGCTAAACCCGAATCCGATTGGGTAAACCCGTTAATGGGTTGGGTTAGGGTTGAAGATATTCGGGTTTGGGCTTGGGCTCGGGTTAAAATATTTGAACCCGATCAAAAATCGGGTTGGACTTGGGTTCATGTGTTGGGTAACCCGAAGAACCCGAAACCCGACATACATATAATTTATATATATATATTGTTTCATACTACTTAAATAAAAAGTTTAAACTATAATTTTTTTCACCCGAACTCTTCAATTCCTTGTCATAAATCTCATTTCAGTTTTATTTTGTAATGATTGAGGCTTGATTATGTATTTAATATTACTCTTGTTTAAAATTATTTCAAATATCATATTAGAGTCTGATAAACCCGAAGGACCCGACCCAACCCGAGCCCAACCCGATCCTCCGGACTTGGTCTTGGGCTTCATATGTTGAACCCGAAGTCGGGTCGGACTTGGGCTTGGGCTAGGCTTATGATCTATCGGGTTGGGCTCGGGTTGACCTTAAACCCGATCCAACCCGCCCGAGTTGCACCCCTAGTGTTTTGGTTAGGGGTGTAACTCGGAAGGGTTGGGTCGGGCTTGAGGTCAACCCGAGCCCAACCCGATGAATCATAACCCTAGCCCGAGCCTAAGTCCAACCCGACCTCGGGTTCAACATATGAACTCCAAGACCAAGGCCGGAGGCTCGGGTTTGGTCGGGTCCAGCGGGTTTATTGGGCTCTAATATAATATTTGAGACAATTTTAACATAAGTAATATTAAATACATAATCAAAGAGTCAAGCCTTGATCATTAAAAAAACAAACTGAAAGAATATTTAGACAATGAGTTCAATAGTTTGGGTGGAGAAATTTGGGATTTAATATATATATATATATATATATATATATATATATATATATATATATATATATAAGTCGGGTTTTGGGTTCTTCGGGTAACCCGACACATGAACCCGAGCCTAATCCGATTTTTGATCGGGTTCAAATATCTTAACCCGAACCCAAGCCCGAACCCGAGTATCTTCAACCCTAACCCAACCCAGTAATGGGTTTATCCGATCGGGCTCGGGTTCAGCCCGCCCAAGTTGCACCCCTAGTTTTGGTCAAGTTATATAATAAGTTCTAATGGGTTAGGGTTCCGAACTACGACGAGTACAACTACAACAATAACAAACTCTTTAACAAAATCTTTATCCTGTGGGTAGCGGAAGTGGCGGAGACCATGTCGCATTGGTGACAAAAGTGAGTTTGATGAGTGGAGAAGAGTCCCAACAAAAACTAATTTAGATCCCGTTTGGTTCACTGTAATGTAATCGTAATCGCAATGTAATTAAATAAAAAAAATTCTATTTGATTACATTACGATTACAATTACATTACATTGTACCAAACGTGGCATGGGTTTGATGTTTGATAAATGTCGGACACATGAAAAACTGAAGTAACTAATAGAGATTCACTTGGATACTAGTTGGTCTTCTCATCAACTTTTGTTTTCTCTCATATGCTAAAAATTAGGAAGAATTGTCATGGATGACGAAGGATAGTACAAATGGTCAACAGACGTCAAGTCAAAGACGTCGATAAATTTTGGTTATGGCAAGATAGACTCACAGGAAGAATAATTAGTTATAGTTTTGTTGGAGTTTTTATCTTTTAACGTGTTATTGGAGTAATCCCTTTTTTCTAACTCGGACTTTTTTTGCAAATCATCCTTAATAAACACAAGATTTTGTTCTAATTATTTTTTCCATCCATTAGGGCACATCGACTTTTCATCAAAAAGAACGGGTTTCGTCAAATTTGATGGATTTCGGCCGGTCGCTTAGAGAGAAAATCCAGACTATTATCCTCTAAGACTTGTCGAATGTGAGCCAACAGAAAGGTAAAGCCTAGAGATAGAACCGTATTTGATATTGCTTATTGACAAATATGTGTATTAGGTCACACATATGCCACATTATTACCTTACAAAGTAATTACTCGGCAGATGGTTTGAGAATAGGGCAAGGTCATGTCCTAAATTGGAAGATCATAAAAGAGCCAAGGTAGGAGACGAAAGCAACAACAAGAGAAAGAGCAGGAACTGCAACTTCTGGTCTAGCAAGCTCCAAGCCATCGATGCCTTGTTAAAAGACTAGTTGTCATGCCCCAGTACCGAAATACGGAGAGTAACTAGGCCAGATACTCCATATGAGGTATAAAAATGTCATACGGCGATCGTGGCTGTCAAGAGACTAGGGGGTGCATGCTACAATCAAGTCTCCTATGGTCTCACAGAGCATCTATGTCTCAATCAGTCAAAGCAAGAAACAACAATTAATGAGCATATGAGATAAAGCAGTAAGGCGTCCCCGACGCTTCATCAAAATGATCATGGAAAACTAGCTTTATAAGTTAGCTAGCCCAGAGAGTCATAGGTACATAATCGTATTCAGCTGTAGTCTGATTTAATTACAATTATACAAGAAGACAAAATATCCAAAATAACCGGCTAAACAAGTGTCGGTGGCTAAACGCCAAAACATAAGTAATGATATTAGAGTGGTGGAGAAGAAACCCACTCAAGTCTCCCGCCAGCATGCTCCTAGTATGCACCATTGACGTCATGGAGGAAGGTTGGAACCTCAGGTTCTACTACGTAATCTAGCCAAACAAAACCATCGGGGTCAGCCCCGAATAGCAAGTACTACAAGGGAGCACAAAAGAGTGAGATAAAATCCAAACATAAAGATAATAATAAAACTTGGCTTATGAGTTATAGGGTGACGAAGCATCATCGAGTCCATACGGCACCATTATGACCAAACAACGACAAACGGTGCAAATATCGAAATGAGATGAGACTCCACCTATGGTTATGGTCAAGTTATAAGCTTCCGGTCGTATCCTCGGTCCACAGCCTATTGTAGCACAATAGCCCAACCCAACAACTAAACAAGGACATGGGTTGGACCACGCACCATGACAGTTCGTATCCTTTGGATACAAATGGAAGGCACAAGCAAGTCATTTTTCAAGCGGCCAATCATTCCTACGACTTTCTATATTTGGCGGAGTTATTTCCGCAATGCTAGTTATAGGAATCCTCATATCGTGTCGTTCCAGCAGGACTAGCCAATCCATATATATATATATATATATATATATATATATATATATATATATATATATATATATATATAAACACGTAGCACATGGATTATGCACCGGTCCCCGTAAGGCTACCGCGCTAAAACATATAACACATAGCACATAGGAGTGGGATACAGTCATCTATCATGGGCGGATGAAACCATATCCGTGGCGGCCAACCCGACACGTCAAGATGGGACCTGGGGTGGCTAGGATGGCACGATCTCGAGATTCTTCCCGTCCAATGCATCTACCAGATTAGTTGCCTAGTTAATCCCTAGGTTAATCTCGGAATTCACATGTCGTGGTCACATGCTCATCCTCCTAGATGTCGTACATAGTACGAGTACCCCAAGTAGGGATACGCACTGGCTCATGGAGTCATACGTAAGGATCCCTTCTTAGTGTAATGCAATACGCAATACATACCACGCCATTACTACCGACCATTCATTATGTAAGTGTTGGAGACTTTGGATGTACTGACATATATCGCGTAGGAACACTTAGCACATGAGATAGCACTTCGGTGCTCACATAGATTGTACCTCAGTACACACATAGGATTAACTAGCACACGTATAGGTAGTCAGGAAGGGAATGAAGGTCAAGTCACGAGATAGAAAAGAACTAGAAGGCATAGTTGTCAAGTCAGGTCGTCGCATGTTAGGTCAAGTACAAAAATATGCCAAGAAGATCAAGAACTATGAGTAAAAATATCAGTCGCATATGAACTCCAATTAAGGTGAGACAAGAAGATTCTTAAAGCCAAGACGAAGATCTACAACTTTCATATTTTGAGTTTTTCAAGATTCTAGCTATAAATAGCTCAAACGGACAAAAACAGTCATTTCGGGTGATTCGCGCACGGGTGCGCTACGCGCACGGGCAAAACTGCCCACAGTGCATGCAAGCACGACGCACGGTCTGCACATTGCATGCAAAATGCACTGCGCACGTAGACAAAACTGCCCTCGATGCAAGGCGCACGCAAGCACGACGCGTGGTATGCGCACTACGCGTAAAATGCACTGCACACGCAGACAAAACTGCCAACGGTGCACGGTGCGCGCAAGCACAGCGTGCGGTGCGCAAAACGCGCTACACGCGCGAGCAAAACTGCCTACGGTGCACGGAGCACGCAAGCATGGCACACAGTGCACGACGCACGACCAATGAATGGCGCGGGCATGCGGCGTGTAAAATGCACTGCGCATGCGAGCAAAACCGCCCACGGCGCACAGAGCGCGCAAGCATGGCGCACGACGTGCGACCAATGAATGGCGCGGCCGCGTGGCACGCAAAATGCACTGCCCATGGCGCACAGAGCACGCAAGTACGGCGTGCGACACGCAAAGTGCGCGCACGGCACTGTTCATCATCCCGACAGCACCGAAGATGTGTCGGAACCCATGAATACAAAAATGCCATAACTTCCTCATACGAAGTCGAAATCAAGCGGTTCAAAAGCCAAAATTGGATGAAATCAAATTCTTTACAACATGGAACAACTAGTTTTTGAAAACAACTAAGTTTGATAAATCAAAACCACGAAATCCATAAAATTCTAGTTTTAGAAACTTAGATCTACACAAAATTAACCATTAAAATCAAAAACTCTAAGAACTAAATGTGTAGAGAATGAAGAGATGAACAATCTAGACTAATAATATCAAAAAAATAACAAGAAATGAAAATTGCAAGTGGTCTCTTATTTGTGCAAGATGTACTTGCCTAGGTGGGTTGGTGGGAGGAAATGAAAATGAAAATGAATGAGGAGAGAGAGAGAGAGGGGGGAAGAGAATATATATAGTAGGATTAGTGGGCTCTCATGAAAGCCCTAATCCTAATCATGCTCTAACCATTTAACTAATGACATGATTAAGGGCTATATGCAACAACTAATAAATATTAAATTAAATGGTGCACATGTACAATTACCAGATACCATATACATGAATCAAGAAGCAAATACGTATATCAGGAACGGGTAGTGACACTAGTAGTGCAAAAGATCCTCAAATCTCTATGTCAAATAACATAACATAAATTGAAACTAAAAAGGTATTTACCTAAGATGAAGTGCCTATAAGCATAATAACATTCAATTATCCCAATAAATTTGACAACTAGCATGTCCTTCATTATAAGGGAGGATTAGTGTCACGCTCCGGTCCCGTAAGACCGATCGTCCTCGCTAAGGCGTGATGTCGCACGAGCCTAGATTGCGCTCGTACAAGACGGGTTTCATAATGGCTGATTACAACAGCTTGCGACAGGATCGTCGCACAGAAATTCTAAGCAGAAACATTGAATATATAAGACAACACAAACATTGAAACAAAATCAGAGTCTTTATTGATAATGAATATAAGATTACAAAGGCACGTAGTCAAGATTACAATCACTTAAGCTCACTTTTCTCTTTGATTACAAGTCACTCGGCTCTCTCTCTCTTCTCTCAATACAATTTAACGAGCCAGCGGATGCTTCAGATAGACGATGTCCATACATTATATTCCGTATAAGTTCAGACTCCATGCGGTCGCACGCCTTAAAATGCCAAGAAACTTCGTACCTCGACGCATCCAAACGAGCTCCACGCCAACGAGCTTCTACATGTGCCTGCACATGGAAACTCTGTGGGTGTCAGTACTCAACTGTACTGGTGGAGTGAGCTCCTTTTCCACCCATACAAAACTAATACATTCATTTACTTTGTGCAATATAATCCCTTATGATTGTCTTTCTATTCTTGCATTATGATCGATTTTAGAATATAGACTCTTGGCCTATTTGTGTCTCTAGACCATCACCATGCAATTGTACCGATAACTTGCTTATCGTTGTGCCTCTAGACCATTCTTGTGCTAACAGGATCAAGTACCGACTCATGCTTGTCTTTCGTGCCATACTTCGAGACGCAACATGTTTCGTGTCATCGACTTGGTCCGTGCTTCCAATATCGAGGTCGTGCCTCACAATTCAACATGACATGACCAAATATTTCCTTACGACCCTTCCCGACTTAACTCGAGATGACTCAATCCCGATTTGTGGAACTTGTGTTGACGACTCAAATACGATGCCACATTCGTGCCGAAGTACGTGTCCTTACTATAGCCAAATCTTAGGCTCCATAATGGTGTTGTAATCGTGCACACCATCTTAACTTAATTTGTGCCATGCTTGTACTTTCTTTGATTTGATCGATACCGTATATACGAATTGTCGCTCAGCACACCAGCTTATCTATATGAAAAGGTCACTAGCAATGTCAAGCTATCTTGGACTTATAGCTGGGTTAGACGATGATCCTTTTGCGTGCATGCAAAAGTTTTCGAATCACCCACGTCGATTCATTACTAACGTAAGCCAATTCATTGTTGGCATTTGCTATAACTCGCTTCTTCCGGGCAGACATGATCTCGATGCTCCGGCGATCATTCGAGAAGACTACACCTTGTGCACAAGTTGTCTATGACCATCCAATAGTGCCTACCTAACTCACCATATGACTCAACTTGTGTCTTCTTTAATCTTGACCATGCTTTCCGTACTTCTTGAGAGACTCCCAAGCCACGGGACCGATCTCGGCGACAAACGGTCGCGTGAACTTTTCTATTCTTTGAAACCAAGGGAACGGCTACTGCATAGCCTTCCAGTTTGACCTGAACAAACATGTTCCTTTATGTCCCACAGACCATGGCATACTTATCCTTGAACCAATCGTGGCTCATGCCTTAAACCAACTTGTGTTCTGCATGACACTACCGTCCAAGTCATATACTTTATATGACGAGCCTTGAGATCGTAGGACTATGTTGTTTTCCATAAAGAAATTCTCTTTATTTGTTGTGTTTCTGGGAAAATTACAACTGTGGGAATCCGATCTAGAAGACGATCGCTTTATCCCTTGGACTATGCGAAGAAGAAAAGCTCTCAAAATTTTGACAGTAGATATCAGTGTATCTGTACAATAAATAAGAAAAAGAACTCTATTTATAGAGTCGAAAAAATAAAACTGAAAAGATAACTGTCTTCACAGCCTGTGCTTAGTTGAAAATCACGCAGGATTTAACATACGCAAGGTTGTGAGCAGTTACTGGACGTGGCCTGTAACTGTTGGACACATGGCGATCATGCATGAGTCGTATGCAAGTTACAGGACACGCAGGTGAGAGATCAGTGGCATGGCTGCCACGTACTCCAATTTGATGAAATCTACGCAGACTTGTTGAAGACGAAATTCACGCAAACTCGGTGTAGAAAGCTTCAAAATCTACGCAAACTTGGGGCAAGAAGCTTCAGGATCCACGCAGACTCGAGGCAAAAAGCTTCAAAATCCACGCAGACTTGAGGAAAAAAACTTCCGAATCCACGCAAACTTGAGGTGAAGAACTCAAAGATACACGCAGACTTGAGATAGGACTGCCAGCTGTCTTGATTTGGCGTGTCTTGACTGACACAAAATCTCTGACAGTGATTGGTTTGTCAGTCGTATTAAATGACAAGAAACTCTTTTTGGTACGCCAACTCGATGAAGGCTGAGTCTTGCTGAAGAAGATTTCGAAAGTCACGCAATAGACGGCGGTGATCTCTCGAGTTCTGTGCATACGTGGCATACGAAGAGACATTCTTCGACTGTCGTGCTGTTAGTCATAATGACTCTCTGACAAATGATGAGCTGTCTTCCAGCGTGATTTGTAAAATTTTGTCTGGATCAACTGAGCGTGACTTTTGACTCTGTCTTGATCAACTCAGCGTGACTGTCATTTTTAAAGGTCTACAAAACCCCCTTCAAAGTTTTCGAAAAATGATAAATTATTTCGAAATACTTTGAAATAGGGATGATAAAATAGAATCAGTCACGCTGATATGACTTCAAAATTTTTTTGAAAGTCGAAAAGACTTCGAAGTTCTTTAAATGTCATGATGACTCTTCATTTTTCGAGACTGATTGTATCCAATTTATGGTAGAATATGAACCGCCGGCGAACTCCGTTATATAAGCAGGGAGAAGATTTATTTTTAATCTTCATCTTACGTCAATATGACACCAAAGGAGAAAGCTGAGGAAGAAGCACGCAAGTTGGGCTTTTGTTCCCATGGTGATCCCACTTTTGAGGGTAAAGAACCGGAGCCTCTGGTTTTCGAGTTCAAAGACGATCCCATGCATTTAGCCAAGAATTTCCTGAGCTATTTTGGTCTGGATGGCTCGTCTTCTTCTGATGGACGCAGCCTTGTAGAGCAGCGTGAAATGTTGAAGGCTCTGTTACACCGCATGGGGGTTAAGAGCGTAGAAGAACTGGGCACTAAGCTCAGCCATTCTGGGAAATAGAGCGTGTCTTTCATGCTCTTATTGCACTCTTTTTGTTTTGTCTTTTGTAAGGCCATCAGTGCCTATCTTGAAGAATGTAGTACAACTTTTGCATTGAACAACGTGCATTTAATGAAGAATATTAAGTGGCACTCTTTGACTGTTTCCAATGTTACGTTGTCTTCCAAAGCACACGTGTCATCCATTCCATGGTTTACGAACGCTATTTACGCGGATCTTTTCCAAGAATAGACTCGTACTTTGTCCTTTAAATAGGCAGCTGAGTTTCAAAGATACTCATCTCTCATTCTTCTTCTTCTTCTTCTTCTTCTCTGAGAACGAAATTTTTGAGAGATTTCATTCTCAAACAGGAAAGCAATGCCTTCTAATGTTCGATTTCTGCATACTGTATCAAACATGAGTTTGCCAATCCTTAGCACCAAACTTGAAGGTAAGTCCAGTATAGTACGCGTATTTTTTTTGCTGTTGAAGATAGGCTTTCTGTTTCTGATTGAACAATGCACGCTTGACCAGCCAGTGCGTGTCAAATGACATTTCTGTTGATTAATTCTCTTTTTCTTTGCTGTTTTCTGCAGAAGCTCGGCTAAAGATTTTCTTCAGAACTGGCATTGGTGATGTGGATGCTGTGGAGAATATCCTGCTGACACCTACATCAGGGAGCTCATACGCCTTTGATGCGTACATCAGACAACTCAGAACTCTTCGTGGGATAGAAGGGTCTTCCTCAGATGGTAGGAAGAGCCTTTATACACGAGAGTTGGATGGTGGAGTCAACTCTACCCCGAGAAATCGGGTAGTAGAGTTCCTTTCACGGCAGAACTAGGAATTGTATCCCAAGGTTTGGATACATTCCTGTCTCCTCTGAAAGGCCGCTGCCAATCCACCAGTTGTATTGGCAGCACCACGACTTCGGGCTGCCATACTCTGTAGTTCTTCTCTCGTCTGAGAGAGAAGACCAGAGTTTGATTTTTGCTGATCTGGTCGTGACTGGGACCCAGACAGTCAGGAACTGCCACCAACAACGAACTTGACGGAGAAGGTCCGACGGAGAAGATCCAAAGAAGAAGATAGATCTCTATTAGGTTATTGTTGTGGTGTAGAATGAAAATCCAAGATTTGTAATAGATTTCCATTATGATTTGTAAGAAAGTCTAAGAAAATGTAATAGACTTTTTTGTGGTGAAATGAGAATGGAAATGATAATTCTTCTATGCTCAAAAATTTGTATTTGTGGATGAATTGTGGACATGATAGATAATGAAATCTTCTTTTCTGTTTTAGAGTATATGATATTATCAGAGGTATTATGGACGTGATAATATGTAGGAACTCAAAAGAAAATAGATTGATTTTTATGCAGAGGTCAAAAAGAATGACAAATGAGTAAGTAGATTCGAAATTGATTCAGAGGTTATGAAAACATGATCAATAACGAATCCCCACTTAATAAATTTGATAGAAGATTATGAACGGACCAACCGTTAGATGAAATGAACGGATGAACCGTCGGATGAACATAATAAATGAACGGATGAACCGTTAAGCATTAATGAACGGGCGAACCGACTGATGAATGTGAGAAATGAACGAATGAACCGTCAAGCATTAATGAATGTGTGAATCGTCGAATGGATATGACGCTTTATTGTTTGAGGAACTTCTGCCTATAAATATAGCAGAAATCTGACAAGAACGAACGCTTCTTCTTTCAAACATAAAAATGTCGTCTGAAGAAGCATCCAAGAAGGTTGAAATCGCCATGAAGGTTCAGAAAGGCACTGAAGAACACCCTGCTGATCCAATTCAATCGAAGAAGGTGGAAGCAGGCGAAGGTTCGTATGCACCCAAGCCACCAAGGGACATTCTGGACTTCCTGCTCGAACCAGGAAGGACTGAGGGAGAAGAAGCCATGAGGATGGCAGCTTGCAAATTTCTTGTGGGTTCCAGCAAGGAGATCCTCAACTCTTTTGCTGATCACGTCTTCGAGAAGGATGGCAGTGGCCCACGTCCAAATGTAGAAAAGGATGATAGTGATCTTCCTTAATATCATGTATCATCATTCATGATTAAAAATAAAATAAAAATTTTATTTCTAAACATGAAACTGTCTGATGATTACAAACATTTATACATAGTACTTTTTAAGGAATTTGCCATTAATAGGCATCAAGACTTTTCGACCATCCAATTCTGAGAGTTGATAAGCTCCATTTGAGAAAACTTTGCTCACAATATAGGGACCTTCCCACTTTGCGTCAAATTTGCCCTTGCTCATATGAGTCATAGTCATAGGACGTTTGACTGTTAGAACAAGTTCTCCTTTTTGATATGCTCGAACTCTGACTTTCTTATTAAAAGCTCTTGAGATCCTAGCTTGATAGAATTCAATATTCTGTTGAGCAGATAATCGCTTTTCATCCAGAGCTTCTAATTCCTGAAATCGAAGACGATCATTATTTTCAGCAGTGAGTTCATTAGTGATTGCTATCCTTAAAGAAGGAATTTGAATCTCTAATGGAAGAACAGCTTCGGAACCATACACCAGAGAAAAGGGTGTACATTTAGTAGCATTACGAACTGTAGTGCGATAAGCCCACAAACATTCACCGAGTTTGTCACTCCAATTACGTTTGTTAGTAGAGACAAACTTCTTTAGGAGTTTGATGATGGTCTTATTGAAAGCTTCTGCTAATCCATTAGCTGCTGGATTATATGCGGTAGAAGCCACATTATTGATCCGATGGTCGTCGCAGAATCGAGTAAATTTTTGACTGACGAACTGTGGACCATTATCATGAATAATGCGTCGAGGAATACCAAATCTGTAGATGACGTGGTGCTTAATAAAGCTGATGACATTGGATGTCTTAACTTCAGATAAAGGAATGGCTTCGGCCCATTTGGAAAAGTAATCGGTTATTGCAAGAATAAACCGATGACCTTTTGATGATGGCGGATTGATTGGACCAATGATGTCCATGCCCCAAGCTTCGAAGGGCCATGATGCTGCCGTCGGATGTAGAAATTCTGAAGGTTGATGAATAAAATCCGTATGGATTTGACAGGCTTTACACTTCTTTGCGTATTCGATGGCATCAAATACCATAGTGGGCCAATAATAACCTATACGTCGAATACGGTCTTGAAGTTTTGGTCCAGGCTGATGTGCACCACAAATTCCATCATGTGCTTCGCGAATGATTTGTTGAGCCTCGTCACCGGCAACACATCGAAGAAGTAAACCATCATAAGCTCGACGATATAAGGTCTTTGTTGTATAATTGTAATAGAATCTGAGTGATCGTCGTCTGATAGATGCTGCTTTATTCGGATCATCTGGAAGAATATCGTACAATACTAAATCTAAGAAAGGAAGTCTCCAATCTTTATCCGTATTCTGATTCTCGGCCAAGTTACTGAAGATGAATTCCATACTGGAATCAGAAGAAGATGACATCAATTTACGACTGAATCCAAATCCTCTTGTTGTATTGACATCATGAGATGTTGATTCTTCAATGTCAACTGGAAGTCCTAGGGTCAGATTGTTTTCGAGATGAAATAATTCTCGATTGCGAACAACAATCATTTGTTGACGTCTGATTGGAATAGCCAACACCGCCGCAAGATTGGCAAAAGCATCAGCTTCTGTGTTACATGCTCGTCTAACATGTTCAATGAAGAATTCTTTGAACGAAGAAGCCATAGATATAGCCGATCTATGATAAGGAACCAAATCTTGATGGCAAACTTCATAAGTACCCCTTATCTGATTGACAATGAGTTTAGAGTCTCCGTATGCCTCCAAATGTTGAATATTCAGATGTTTAGCGAGTTGAAGACCAATAAGCAATGCATTGTATTCAGCTACGTTGTTTGAACATGGCTGATCAAGAGAATAGGCTCTTTGGATAGCAAGACCTTCTGGCGATACAAGAACGATTCTAACTCCAGCGACAATATCACCATTAGGACTAATTCTTGAAGCTCCATCAAAGAATAGACGCCAAGTAGAATCTTCTTCAGCAATTTGATTCGAATCTAGGACTTCATCTGGGATTTCATCATAGAGTTTTGAATTTTCTGGAATTGAGTGAGCAGCCAGAAAATCAGCTAAAGCTTGTCCTTTGACTGATTTCTGAGGAATATAATGCATGTCATATTGAGCAAGTAGAATTCCCCAATTAGCCAGTCGAGAATTCAAAACACTGGGTTTCTTCATCATGATCCGTATAGGATTGATCCTGGAGATGACATGAATAGTCTGGCCCATAATATAATGTTGTGTCTTTTGAACAGCGAACATCAAGGCTAGACATTCTTTTTCGACCGGTGAATATCGAGGTTCAGCTCCGGTCATAGTGCGACTGAGATAATAGATGGCTTGTTCATGACCATTTTGATTCTTTTGAGCAAGTAATGCACCCAATGAATGACTCATTGCTCGAGTATACAGAAGGAACGGTATTCGTGAGATGGAAGGTACCAATACTGGTGGGCTTATCAGATATTGTTTTATATCATCGAATGCTTTCTGACATTCATCATTCCAGACAAAAGAGATACCTTTCTTCATAAGTTTGTTGAATGGTCTGCAGCGTCCTGATAAATTAGAGATGAATCTCCTGATATAAGTGATTCTTTCTTGAAATTCTCGTAGCTCTTTTAAGGAGCGTGGAGGATGCATCTCTTGGATGGCTTTGATCTTCTCAGGATCCACGTGTATACCTTTAGCGGTAATGACGAAGCCGAGAAATTTACTACTAGAAACGTCTAAGAAGGACTTAGTAGGGTTCATCTTTAATTGATGCTTACGCATTAGATCAAAAATAGTCTTCAAATCTTGGATGTGATCCTCCTTTTGTCGACTTTTAACTGCAATATCATCAACGTAGCATTCGACTATTTTTCGCAGATGTTCACGGAATATAGTGCTCATAGCTCGTTGATAAGTTGCTCCTGCATTCTTGAGACCAAATGGCATAATTGTATAACAGTATGTACCAATCGGCGTTCTGAAAGAAGTGTGCTTCTCGTCGTCTGGAAACATTTTAATCTGATTGTACCCTGAATACCCGTCCATGAATGACATCCGTTCAAATCCACAGGTATTATCGATCATGACATCAGTGATTGGTAGAGAAAATTCGTCTTTAGGGCATGCCGCATTGAGATTGCGGAAGTCTATGCAAACTCTGATCTTGCCAGTCTTTTTAAGAACAGGAACTATGTTAGCCACCCAATCGGGATGTTGTTCCTCTCTAATAAACCCGGAGGTAATGAGTTTATTGACTTCAGCTTCAATTGCATCCATAATATCTGGACGAAATCGTCGCTGTTGTTGTATGACCGGTTTAGCATTCGGCAAGATATTGAGCTTGTGAGTTGCAATTTATGGATCAAGCCCTGGCATATCTTCATAACTCCAAGCGAAGACGTCGATGTAATCACGAATGAGTTTGATCATGTCTTGCTTATCAGCTTCTGAAAGACTTTTACTGATGAATATTGGTTTGGGAGATCCCTCTTCACCAACATCTATTTGAACAAGTTTATCTTCAGTCGGAGATTCTTTTTGCTCAAATCGGAACTCCCATTGATTATCTAACCTTTGGGCCCATTGTTCTGATTCAGGTGAAATTTCAAATTCTTCTTCGTCTTCATCACTTTCTTCAGAATGATCAATAGAAACCATGTTGGAAGACAGAATGTTGCAGTAGAAGTCTCCGATACTTGTATCGAAATCCCAAGAAGTAGTACTAGAAGAATCAGATCTTTTATCTTCGTCAGATTCAGGATCTTCATGGATAATATTGATGAAAGGAGTAGGAGTAATATAGCCTAATCCGCATTTCGTCCTCCCATATTTCAGAGGAGGAATACGAACATGCATTTTTCTTCCTTTTCCACTATTGAGGCCAGTCCTGAAGTCATAGCCCATATTTTTGATGATGTCTTTAGATTGCTGACTATAACGGCGTAGTTGTAATCTTCCAGTATCATCATTTCTGTCATCATCTTCTAAATCAGAAGGACTTTGGGGCCCTTTGTAGAAGAATATTGGAATGTCTCCCGGCTTTCTGCTGGGAACTAGAAAGTATGAAGATTGTACAGGTTCTAGGGATATATCTGTATGAACAATCTGTACAACTCCAATGGTTATTGTGCTCAAGTCATCTAACAGATGTAAATAACTATGAACATAATTGCATACATCAGCGTACTGCAAAGGTGGAGACTTTTTATTAAATGTAAAAGCAGCAGTATTTACATTGGGAGAAGGCTGGGCCTTAGAGATTTTAGCCAAGTCAATGACTAAAGGGGGAGAAGAAGAAGAAGAAGAAGCTTTGTTTCGATTAAGATCCATAACAAATGGCTCAGAAGAGGTGAGCTCCCTTGAAACTTGAGATGGAAGAGTAGTCCGCCCTCCAACAGGAATGATCAGAGTATCTTGAGTAGATGACTGAGATAGTGGAGAGATCCGTCCACTCACTGGAATGATTAAAGAACCTTCTCCAGAGAGTTTGGGAGATTGTTGTTGAGTAGTTCGACCTTTAACAGGGATTATTAAGGTCTCACTTTGTGAATCCTCTTTCTCCATGGCTTGTATGATCCTTGTATACTCTTCTTTGTACATCCGGGAATCATTGAAATAAGCTTCAACCCCATAGAAGGGATTTATATCAGCAACTTCTTTTTGTACTCTTCCATTGCTGTCAATGTACTTAAAACACTGATGAAGAGTAGAAGGCACCACATTATTTTCATGAAGAAAGGGCCTCCCCAGAAGAAGATTATAGGATCCCACGATCTCAATCACATAGAAAGTGACTTTAGATCTGAAATCACCTATCTGAAGCTTCAGATGAATCTTTTCCAAAGGCTCGCTTCGGCTTTGATTGAATCCCAGGATAGTAGTAACCGTCTTGGAGAGCTTGTGAAGAGGGATTTTTAGTTTATCCAATAGACTCTTTGGCATTATGCTTATAGCAGACCCTGGGTCGATGAGGATACGATCTATCTTCATTGTATCGATATAACCGGTGTAATAGAGAGGCCGATCATGTCGATTGTCTTCCAGTAGCATGTCGTCTTGTGTAAAGGTGATATTTGGGATAATCTCCAGTACACTGTTGCAATGTAAGCAAGTGGCAGGTTCTGCATCTGGCTTCTTTAATTGAGCAAGACAATAGTCAGCTTGAAGAAGTGCTTCACTTAACGTCTCTCGAGTCTCTTTGGAAAGACGTAGAAGTTCAAAGAGGGACATTCTAGCTGGAGTATTAGCAAGCTGAGCTAAAATGTCAAAATTATAAGGCTTCTGAAGTCCAAGAGGAGGAGACTTCTTGATTGGTTTATCAAACCGAGCCTGTTGTTTGCCTTTCTCCAGAACTGTAGGCTTGGGAGGAACAGGTTCAACCGGTGTAGTTGAAGGAACAGGTGCAGTAGATGATTCTTCTTCAGGAGGAACATTAGGAGCATCTTTATCAGCTGGAGGGATATCAGGAGTATCTTCAGGATTCTTGGAATAATCCTTTAGATAAGGTTTCCCCGTTCGAGTAGCACTAACAAGTGCTTCTTCATTACCTTTTGGCTCTGTGTCAGAGGTAGATCCGAGAGAAGTCATATAACATGTTTTAATCTTTCCAGACTTCTTGGACTTTTGAGGAGAAGGAGATTCAAAGTCTGCCACTAGATCAGGATGAATCCACATAATTTCTCCAGTCTTCAAAGTGATTGGCACCAATCCTTCAGACTGTGGAGGAGGAATATTCACTATTTCAAGAGTTGCCTTGGGAATAGGAACGATCCCACTTTCAAGGAGTTGACGAATATTCACTATTTCAAGAGTTGCCTTGGGAATAGGAACGATCCCACTTTCAAGGAGTTGAGGAGGGAAATCTCCAAATTGTATAGAGACGACGTTGGAAGTGACGGTATTCTCTTTTGGAGTAAGAGAGATAGCTCCAGACTTAATCATTTCTTGGATCTTTCCTTTCAGTACATAACATGTACGAATTGTATGACCCAGCATTCTGTGGTATGGACAGTATTTGGGATGATCTGTCTTACCAGCTTCATCAGGTTTCTTGATTTCAGGTAATTGTATTTTATTACCTTTCAGCAGACATTCAAAGATACCAAGGACATCGTCGTCGTCAAAAGAATATTCTTCTTTGGGGCGAGGTGTTCTTGATTGTTGAGTTGTAGAGGCAGGAGTTTGAACAGTTGATGCATCTTTGCTCTGAAGATTAACTTCAAGAGTTTTTTTCCCTTGCGAGCATTATTTTTATTGTTAGCACCTTGACCTGTTTCTTTAGGAGTCATCTGCACTCCTAAGCCTTTGAAGGTTTCAGCACTAATTTCTGCAGCTTTGGCACTAACTATGAAAGAAGGCCAGTCTTGAAATTGGGTGGATCCTGTCCACATGCTGATGATTGGCAACAAGTTTGATTTGCATGTGTCAATGGTGACAGCATCAGGAGTTCCAAGAGGCATCTTCAGAGCTTCTCTTCGAAACCGTTCAATGTAATCCTTTGTAGTTTCATTATTTTTCTGCTTGATTCTAATAAGAGCAGACATAGTCATGTCATTGAGCCCTTCATAGAACCGTTCAAGAAACATCTGTTTGAAACCGGCAAATGAAGTAATGCACCCATCTGGGAGACTTCTATACCATTCATAAGCAGTTCCCTTGAGACATCCAATAAATACCCGAGTAAGGAGAGCATCACTTGGTTGCAATTGGTCAGTCATCACTTCAAAGTGATTAATAAACTGACTTGGAGAAGTGGTTCCATCATAGAATGAGATAGTAGGAGGCTTGTATTTAGGAGGATACGATACTTGCTTCCATTCTATCGGATAAGGTTGCTTGATGCCTAACCTTTGTAAACCATCTTTCTGTTTGAATGCCTCGAATTGAGTTTTGAGATTCCTCAATTCTTCATTAACAACTCCGGAGGATTGTGGAGTTGTAGCTTGTAGAGAATAGTTGGGAGGGGGAACAGCATTGTAAGCACTACCCCCAGCTCCAGAGAGACTAGGAACTAGTTGAACTTGCCCAGGAGTATTGGACTGGACTGCTGGAGGAACATGTACTGGACTTACACCAGTATCAATTGGTGTAGCTTCTGGTACAGTCTGTTGATTTTGCAGTTGGGCTGCCATGAGTTCGTACATTGACTTCATATTATCAGCCATATACCTCATTTGCTGTTCCAAAGAAGCAATTCTTTGTTCTTGAGGAGTCATGGAAGAAGAAGGTTCGTCAGTATTCCCATCAACCATATATGTTGTGACTGTACGAGGGATTATTGATAAACTTATGGATATTGTATGCTCTGAATCACTGCTTCGTGCATCAAAGTCAGTTAGAGGAGAACTACCCCCAGTAGGAAGAGGTGGGAAATTAGATTCTCCCAGAAATTCAGAATCATCTACAGAGATCAAATTTCTTTGACTAGAAGCCAGGACTCTTGATCTGGTACCTCTATATACTCCATCTGGACTATTATTTCTACCCCCAGTATCCCGAGAGGTCATGTTGACAGAAGCAAACAAAGGCTCATCTTCATCAGGCATAGGTTCACACTGAATCCGATTAAAGACAGATTGTCGTTTAGTTTGACATCTGCATTGCATTGTGATTCTCGCCTGGAAGTCACATTCATGATCACCATGGTTTTGAACCACTGATTGACATCTGTACTGAATTATGACTCTTGGATAGAAGTCACATTCAGCATGATCTTTTGTCATAGAATTATTCCTTCTCTTCTGTTGAAGATGTTCTCGTAAATCTGTTTGTGAAGATTGAGGAGTATATTTCTTGTTCTTGGGTCTTGATGGCTCTTGATTATACAGAGAGTGATTAATATGAGCCACATAGTTTCTTGCATACTCTGCATCTGGATCTCTTATCCATGTTTCCAACTGGTATAGTTTTTTAACGCCAGAAGTGTTCAGTTTTGTTCTTAGATCAGTTGTAGGTAACACATGGAGTTTTCCTTCCATTGATCTGGATATTTGTAGAGAAGGAAGAGTTGAACCATCCCTTTGATTAGGAGTTGGTAACAGACCCTCTTTTATGGACAAATTCTGTGTCCAATTTGAAGAAGTCATAGAAGAAGACATTAAGGAATGTTTCTTCTTAGACTCATTCAAGTTTTGAGACATAGAATGTCCAGAAGGAAGAGTAGTCAAAAGACCATCTCCTTTCCTTTGACTAACAAAAGTGTCAGTCAAAGCTGTTCCTGAAGTAAAAACTACAGGAGCAGAAGAAACAACTAAAGAGTTATTCCTTTTCGAAGGGACTTTGTGTGGAAGACCACCCCCAGTTCTAGGAGAACTTGGTAAAGAAGAAGAGATAGCTAAAGAGCCATTCTTCTTGGATGAAATACACGCTGAAACAGACTTGGTTAAAGAACCATAGCTGTTAGCGTGACTTTTAAATTTAGAATTACACGCTGAAACAGATTTGGCTAAGGAGCCAGTACTGTCAGTGTGACTGTTGAATGTGGGATTACACACTGGAATAGATTTGGCTAAGGAGCCAGTTCTATCAGCGTGATTTTTAGAGTTGAATTTGCACGCTGGAACAGATTTGGCTAAGGAGCCAGTACTGTCAGCGTGATTTTTGGGATTGAATTTGCACACTGGAACAGATTTGGCTCAAGAGCCAGTACTGTCAGCATGACTTTTGATTTTAGAATTACACGCTGGAACAGATTTGACTAAGGAGCCAGTACTGTCAACGTGATTTTTGGTTTTAGAGAGACACGCTGGAACAGATTTGGCTAAGGAGCCAGTGCTGTCAGCGTGACTTTTGGGTGTGAGATTGCACACTGGAACAGACTTGGTTAAAGAACCAGTGCTGTCAGCATGACTTTTGAATGCTGTCATCTTCGAGCGCACAAGAGTGTGCGTGCTTGCAGTAGAGTTCTTGCCAGTGTTAGGAGTAGACACTGTGGCAGAGACTTCACCATTGACTACCAACTGATCCTTAGGGACATAGACAGAGTGTCCCTTCGATTTGGCAGTAGTAATGGAGGCTGGAGTGGGCTTGCCACCCTTAGCACGCTGCATTTCTTCATAGGCGAGTTGATCGAGTTTGATCGTCATCACCTTCTTCGTCGAGCCGATTGACGAAGTGTCGCATTGAGTTGTTGCCATCTCAGGAGAGGAGATGGTTTTCCCCAGCAGAGTCGCCAATTTATTTTCCATAAAGAAATTCTCTTTATTTGTTGTGTTTCTGGAAAAATTACAACTGTGGGAATCCGATCTAGAAGACGATCGCTTTATCCCTTGGACTATGCGAAGAAGAAAAGCACTCAAAATTTTGACAGTAGATATCAGTGTATCTGTACAATAAATGAGAAAAAGAACTCTATTTATAGAGTCAAAAAAATAAAACTGAAAAGATAACTGTCTTCACAGCCTGTGCTTAGTTGAAAATCATGCAGGATTTAACATACGTAAGGTTGTGAGCAGTTACTGGACGTGGCCTGTAACTGTTGGACACATGGCGATCATACATGAGTCGTGTGCAAGTTACAGGACACGCAGGTGAGAGATCAGTGGCATGGCTGCCATGTACTCCAATTTGATGAAATCTACGCAGACTTGTTGAAGACGAAATCTACGCAAACTCGGTGTAGAAAGCTTCAAAATCCACGCAAACTTGGGACAAGAAGCTTCAGGATCCACGCAGACTCGAGGCAAAAAGCTTCAAAATCCACGCAGACTTGAGGAAGAAAACTTCCGAATCCACGCAAACTTGAGGTAAAGAACTCAAAGATACACGCAGGCTTGAGATAGGACTGCCAGCTGTCTTGATTTGGCGTGTCTTGACTGACACAAAATCTCTGACAGTGATTGCTTTGTCAGTCGCATTAAATGACAAGAAACCCTTTTTGGTACGCCAACTCGATGAAGGCTGAGTCTTGCTGAAGAAGATTTTGAAAGTCACGCAATAGACGGCGGTGATCTCTCGAGTTCTGTGCATACGTGGCATACGAAGAGACATTCTTCGACTGTCGTGCTGTCAGTCATAATGACTCTCTGACAAATGATGAGCTGTCTCCCAGCGTAATTTGTAAAATTTTGTTTGGATCAACTGAGCGTGACTTTTGACTCTGTCTTGATCAACTCAGCGTGACTGTCATTTTTAAAGGTCTACATATGTGACTTTGACAACCGTAGAAAACATGGGACAGTGCTTGCTATGACTTCGATAGCCCACTTGTCTAACTTAATCGTGCAACAATTTAATGAGCAAAGGTTATGTCAAGACCTGCACCGTGGGAACGTGTCGTGCACACGTTCAACTTGAAAAACCAAGTTCTTTGGATTCCTAGACTTATGCCATAAGTCGTACGATACAACTTAATCCATGAGACGAGCAAAGGCCATGCCAAGCCTTAGATGATGGGACCGTGCATGCTTTATCAAGCATTTACACGTGTGATGCCTATGATTTAGGCTAATTTCAAAGTGGTGTGGCAACTTAGACCAACTATCCTTCTCCCAAGCCATGGGATGAAGAACCGAGTGTCATTTTTGAAAGCACGCTGTGCGATACTTCTAAGCCGACCGTGGGACCTTTCCATGTTCTAACTCAGTCTGACCCAAGTTAGGATTATTCCCTTAGCTATATGGATTTGTCTCTTTTATTATCAAGCCTACTTATGCATTTAAAAACTTTCATTTTATTAGTGTGAAGGCCAAGCTAAGACAAGTTCACCGAAGCCACCCACCTGAGCAAGGAGTCGTCTCGACCGAGTAGGACTTCGAGCAGGCCGTCGTATGGCTAAGTCCGAACGCCGTTGGTATTTTGATTCCTCCGATTGAACTGAGCGGGACGGGACATTATATTATACACCACACAGAAAATGTTTCGTCCTCGAAACTGACTGAGTTCACACTTATCGGCTTACCCAATTTTCGAATCCTGACTTGCATCAATGCCTCAATTTATATTCAAGTTCATTTCAAATCCAACGGTCGCACAACCATCAATATTTTCTTCGTAACACATAATCACAAAATCTTCGATACCCTTACGTTCTTTGTCTCACTTGAATTCAACGTATCATTTAGTTGGATCGTGCACATATTTAGGGCATCTCTAAAATACATGCATTTCAACCAAGCCTCGTGATAGAGAATCTGCCATTTTCACTCGAGTCGGATCGTGCACATATTCAGGCGTCCCTGAAATATATACATTTTAGCCAAGCCTCGTGAGTGGGGTTTCCATATTTTTGAATCATTCTATCTACTGGTATCCTATTCTACTGATCCTCAAGATCAATCGTATCGATTCTAACTCTCGAAACATGGACGTTTTGCCTAACCGCTAGGCCATCTATCCAGGCTAAAGTCATCCGTCAGTATTGGAATCACAGTTTCCAAACAATAATATCAACAATGACCCCAATCCTAAGGTCAAACCAAAGTTGATAGTACGAAATTTTCTACCCAAGCTCGCCTCACTCTGATTTTTAAACTTCGAGCATAGATTTCTCCTATTCGCATTCGCAGCGTTCAATCCAGGGGTCCGGGTCATTCAGCAAAGCCGTCCTATCGTAAATTCTACTCAACTAAATCTTTTGTATATTTCTATCGCACATCCAAACTAGCAATTCAAACATGTTCGATATAATCCACCTATCCATTCTTCCCAAGTCAAGCACGCTACGACACGATTTGTCGCTAAACCATAATTCTTATTCTATATTCCCCAAGTCGTTTATCATAATTTACGTAATCGATCACAAGGTCGTCTAGCTTAATAATATGTCATGCCCAAATCTCACGCAAGTCCGATCATCCATGCTGGACATGAAATCATCATGCATTCATGAAGGATAATCATTCTCATCGGAGCGTAACTCTTGCTTTGAGTCTAGACAATTCATTCTCGATACGTAGATTGGACTACTCAATCCTCAAATTTACTCAATCGTCAATTACAAGTTCGAACCATCCTCGAATTCACTTTCATATCAAACCACAAGTCGAAGCAATCCAAATTGCCACGTCCTGATCTCCCGAGTTCGATCATTCCTGCTGGACATGAATCACCATGTCAGCGCTCACACGGAACGATCGCCCCAAATCCGACGTGATGCATGTGCGAGGCTGGAGTTGCACTCGCGCAAGACAAGGTCGTCGACGTTGTAGTTATCATCGAACAATCAAGACACTTTCCTTTCATCTAACATTCATTTCTATCAAAATCTCAAGTATAGCATCCATCAAAACAATAACACTTTACACGATCGTCATTCCTCTAATCAGAGTACCCCTGAGTTATTGCATATTGATCTTTGATACGCCTCAATACCATCGATGATATACGTAACCTGACGAACTTCATTTGCAACAAATTTCGAGCCGTGCAATTGATGCTATCATCCGAATTGGATATACCACAATCTCCTTGATATTCAAGACAAATTTTTTTGATCATTAATCCCTGAACTAGTCACATGATCATTTTGTTCAAACCCATAATCATGTATGTTCATCCGTCTATATAAATCATCGAGCAACATATTTTCTCAAAACGCATCGATCTATGCTAACTCAAATTATCGAACAACATCTATTCCAATCCTTAGAGTCATTCTCAAATATTCAAATCATTTCCATGCACGCTATCATCCAATCGTGCTAACTTTTCGTATACGATTCATATCGACTTCCTCGATCGAGTCCTCCGTTCGTACACCTTAACTTTTTCTTGATTCAGTTTTCCTACTCAATCATTCTCGCGTTTCATACTTGTACAATCCCAATCCCATGTGTGTCATTTCTAATTCGTTCAAATCAACTCGTTAAAATCTTCAAGATTACCACTTACTCAATGATACTCAATCTAAGGCTTGGCATATTACGACGCTTGCTGATAGACTCATTGGCACCCCGTATCCTCCATCGATCGACATCTCCGAGGCTATCCCATACACCACTCAGGGATAAAGTCATTCGACCAATCCTCAAAATAAGTTTTGAATCATAACTGATTACTTTAAATTTTTGTTCAAACCATTCCTCAAAATCCAAGCACGCCCATCTATATCGCATCGATGATAACATCGTCTGATGGCACCCCTATCGATAGGCATCCCATATTCTATAAGTCAAGTCAATTTTGATCACATTTGAAACAATTCGAGTTTCCCATACGACTTTTTCTAAGGTCGACGCAATTGTTCATGTATATGCCCAGCCCGACTTAGCCAACCGTACTTATTTAAAGTTAACTTTGTTCAACCAATTTTCTTAGTGATACTTTTCAAAATATATTGACTTATTATATGGACATCCCATGGGACATCTGAGAGAGAGCGCCAATTTATCAATCGTGGCAACAAGATCAGAGTGAACCAACATCGGAGTTAAAGAATTCAATCAAAAGTCCAAGGACGTAAAGCTGTGCTCTGATACCATTATGTAATGTTCCGGTCCCGTAGGACCTATCGTCCTCGCTAAGGTGTGATGTCGCATGAGCCTAGATTGCGCTCATGCAAGACGGGTTTCATAACGGCCGATTACAACAGCTTGCGACGAGGTCGTCGCACAGAAGTCCCAAGCAGAAATATTGAATATACAAGGCAACACAAGCATTGAAACAAAATCATAGTCTTTATTGATAATGAACATAAGATTACAAAGACGCGTAGCCAAGATTACAATCACTCAAGCTCACTTTTTTCTCTGATTACAAGTCACTCAGCTCTCTCTCTTCTCTCAATACAATTTGACGAGCTAGCGGATGCTTCAGATAAGCGATGTCCATACATTATGTCCCGTATAAGTTCAGACTCCATACGGTCACACGCCTCGAAACGCCAAGGTACTCCGTGCCTCAATGCATCCAAACGAGCTCCGTGCCAATGAGCTTCTACATGTGCCTGCACATGGAAACTGTGTGGGTGTTAGTACTCAACTGTACTGGTGGAGTGAGCTCCTCGCCTACCCATACAAAATCAATACGTTCATTTACTTTGTGCAATATAATCCCTTTTATGAATGTCTTTCTATTATTGCCTTAGGGTCGATTTTAGAACAGACTCTTGGCATATTTGTGTCTCTAGACCATCACCATGCAATTGCACCGATAACTTGCTTATCGTTGTGCCTCTAGACCTTTCTTGTGCTAGCAGCATCAAGTACCGACTCGTGCTTGCCTTTCGTGCCATATTTCGAGATGCAACATGTTTCGTGTCATCGACTTGGTCCATGCTTCCAATATCGAGGTCATGCCTCACAATTCAACGTGACATGACCAAACTTTGCCTTACGACCCTTCCTGACTTAACTCGAGATGACTCAATCTCGACTTGTGGAACTAGTGTTGATGACTTAAATACGACCACATTCGTGCTGAAGCACGTATCCTTGCTATAGCCAAACCTTAGGCTCCATAATGGTGTTGCAACTGTGCACACCATCTTAACTCAATTCGTGTCGTACTTGTACTTTCTTTGATTTGACCGACACCGTGCATGCAGATTGTCGCTCAGCACACCAGCTTATCTATATAAAAGGTTACTAGCAATGTCAAGCTATCTTGGACTTATAGCTGGGTTAGACGACGATTCTTTTGTGCGTATACAAAAGTTCCCGAATCATCCGTGTCGATTCATTGTTGACGCACGCCGATTCATTGCTGGCGCTTGCTATAACTCGCTTCTCCCGGGTCGACATGATCTTGGTGCCCGACGATCATTCGAGAAGACTACACCTTGTGCACAAGTTTGAAGTACGTGTAGGCAATTCTAGAAGGGGTGAATAGAGTTTGTGTCGATAATAACCAAATAAAAATTAACTCTTTCACCAACAGAATAATTAATCAGAGTATTAATGCGGAAATAAAAGAGATCAGAAAAGCATACGCAAACACAACAGTTTTAACCTGGTTTTTCTCGTGGAGGACTAGTCCAGGCCTGAGAACTTTTGCTCAGGATTGAAATCCACTATTTATGAAATAGAGGTACACCACGTACCTTTACTCAGAAGAGCACGCCAACTTCTTACACTTTTACTGAGGCGAAAGTTGGAATTGTCCAAGCGACTACTTTCAAACTCTTATACAGAACTTCTAGCTGAATTGTACTGAGCACCTTGGGGCTTAGGAAGTTGTGTGGCTAGTAGATGGGAAGAGTAGGCTTAGTATGTATTAAGTTTATAGAAGATGAGATGAAGAGATGAATGAAAATAAAAGAAATCATGCCCTATATACTAGTCCAGGGAGGTAGAGTTCGGCCAGAACTCTGTCCCAAAATTCAAATTTTTGACCGTTGGACAACTAGCAACCAGCAGACCCTAGAAAATATGATCCTTAAATTAAGGAACCAGAGTTCAGCCCGAACTCTGCCTAGGGAAGAGTTCGGCCTGAATTCTATATTCTTCGGCCTGAATGGATAATGGGGCTAGGTTGTTCAAATGGGCTTTGTTTGGTTTGATGATTATTTGGTGGAGCTTTGGATAAGTTATTCTCGGTTTAAGACACTCAGTGCTACTCAGTGTACATAATCCTAGACTCAAATAAATGTAAAAATTACAGACACAAAATACAAGTAATAGCTTCATATGTTGATGACGTCTTGTCTCAAACCGATATGTGATGATGTTCTGACTTTGAGCTAGATGTGTCATATTTGATCATAACAGATATCATTTTTGTCAATACTCAAAATTAGGTTGACTGTGATCCAGTTTGTGTCAACAATCTCCCTCATTTTGATAATTGACAAAACGATATTTGTATGCCCCAATGTTCATACCTGGACACATGTTGTAGGGAGTAAAAGCAAATGAATGGCATAGAATGAATAGCTCCCCGTATATGGATATTGTAGAAGCATGGAAAAGAACAGAAGAAGCCCATGAGGCTCAAAATAGAAAAAGTCCATGCGGCTCAGGAATTCATCAGAGTCTCATACGGCTCAGAAACCCTTCAATAACCTCATGCGGCTCAGGAATTCATCAGAGTCTCATACGGCTCAGAAACCCTTCAATAACCTCATGCGGCTCAGGCGAGAATCACGTGACCCTATACAGCTTTACAGCTGGCCATGAAGTGACTGCTCCCATTAAATGATCTGACATAAAGCAATAACTCTGACACTAAAGCTGAAATGATGAACTTCGATATGACGGCATATTTCTCGAAAAACGGAGAAAATCTCCTCTACAGCTGGCACGATCCACCAAATACAAAGCCCCCTATGCGGCCGCCACCATCCCATGCGGCTGATGCTCGCATGCGAGTCGGAGCGTGAAGACCCTTGTCATGCGGCTCAAATTATGAACAGTCACCCTATGCGGCCGCTGTTCTCATGCGGCTCGGGTCATAAGGATCATCTCCATACGGCTCACGCCCATGCAGCCTTGACACGAGGCAAGTCGTATGCATCTCAATTGAAAACCACCCCCATACGGCTCAGATTTCAGAGATTTCACCTATGCGGCAGCCACCTTCATGCAATCCAAAACCTAAGAAGCTACCCTCATGCGACTGTGGCTCGCGATTATGACACGTGGCAGAAGATCAGTTTCCCACGTGGCACTAAATCAATCAAGAGTTATCAACAAATCCCAACAACCTGATTTAGTACAATCATCATAATTATCCAAATCAAAACAGATTTATGGCAATCACATGGATTAGACACGTGGCAGGAGATCCGAGCTTCCCAAGATTCATAACAATCAGTATTTATTGCCCATACAGATTTGGCACAATCAAGAATTAATGGCCCAGATGTGATACAATCAAGATTAATGGTCCAGATGATTGGCCGCCGACTTTTCAAGGGGGGTCATTGCAAACCCTAATGATCACACCCCCACCTCTATAAATAGCAAGGTGCCATTCCCTTGCAAACAGACGGAAAAAAGGACGAGAGAATTCAAGACAAAAAAATATAGCAAGGTGCCATTCTCTTGCAAGAGAGATCCTCTCCATCCGGCTGGACACACACAGAGAGATAAAGACGCGCACAGAAGAGTCTTCCCATCTCGAGAGCAGTTCTTCCCTGGAGCCAAGGCTACGTCTGATCGTCCAAGGAGTAAGGCAGAGCGGCCGTCGCTTTCCCGAGCCTCTACCGTCATCCACCAGAATCAAAAATAAACAATCGTACTTAGACTGTTGTACCTAGGTTTTCGTCCCTAGGCTTTCTTTGTACGAGCGAGTTTGTATTGTGAGTCTAAGTCCAGTCCTCCTATATAATTGTTCTCTACTTTTACAATCAATGGCAACCACGATGGCGACTCTGCTGGGGAATAACTTCTCCACGGCTGAGGAGTTGGTGACGCAATCAGACGCAGCCAAACTTGGCTCCACTCAACAAATTCTGGTCGCCCGGTTCGACCAACAGGCGTTTGAAGAAATGGTCTCCGACGGGAGCGCTAGCCCGGTCCAGCGGCAAGCCTGCACAAAAAAGGCCCGCAGGGAGTGGAGACCCAAAAATTTTGCTCCTTCCCAAGCTCTCGAAGAAGTACTCTCTGTTGCCCGAGACAGCGGAGAAGTCTCGCTTGCGGCAGAAGAAAATACTATGATGCTGGACTTGCAGGGGCAAAGAGGAACTCTGTGCAATCTAAGCCGCATAAGGGCGCCAACCGCATGGGAAAAGCTCATGCGGCCGCAACTGTCAACCGCATGGAGAAAACTCATGCGGCCACAAGAGTCAGCCACATGCAGACAGCCTGCACAGCCATGACCTCTAGCCGCATACAGAAAGCTCATGCGGCCACAAAGGATAGCCGCATGCAGACAGCCTACACGGCCACCGATCCCCGCCGCATACTATCTACTCCATACGGCTCGCGATCAGTCTTTGACCGTCTCTCATACGGTCCTGACCACGAAGGCTCTCTTGAGCATATGCCAGACTCTGTTGTGACTAGCTTGGACTCTTCCTACTACGCACTCTCAGGTGCTAGAAGGAAGAAGTCTCGGGCAGCGTGGGCTCGACGAGCCCAGTCGGCTGTCCCAACTTCTGACTACCAGGGCGTCCCGATGACTATTACTCGGGACCCTGATGGGAAGTTGTACAGAACTACCCATGTCCAGCCCCCGATGGCCAACGAACGGGGTAGTTATCAAGAATCTCCTAACAAGGATCAGGGCGAGTACTCACGCCACCCCCACATCAGCGAGCAGGCAGGAGGCCAACGCACTCATCAGCCCACAAAGCAGGTGACCCGCGCAACGTAATTCTTCACAAGCGTAAGAAAAGAGACGAAGATTCGACGTACAAAGAGTCCTGTCAAGGATATCAACGCACCCAAGTCATAGTCAACTGCTGTTGCAACAAGGCAGCAGCACAGAGAGACCGGCGGTCCATTTTCTAAAGGCTGCAACACCCAAGCTCAGAAGACGAGGCACTTCTCGTCGCCTCTTGTAATTCTGCTCTGAAGATTCCTGGCAGCGGAAGAGGGAAGAAAACAAATATCTTCAGCCCGAAAATTTCAACCGGCGTAACCAAGAAAATTTCTTCTAAACGGCTGTCTACCGCCGTTGCAGGAGGAGTTTACCAAGGTACCCGCTCAAATACAAAATCTGCCGCATTGGGAGATTCGTCCACATCTGTGGGAGACACTGGAACCGGGGGTAGCATCCCTTCAAATATCCACAATAACCCGGTGTTCCAAGAAGATAGTCCGGGAGGGATGGTTCACCCAACAGATGCAGCAGATCCCGACGTCCCCGAGGACGTCCATAATTCCCAAGACGAGGCGAGCTCTGAAGCTGGGGGTACCACTCTTTCTGAGTCAGAACCAGAGGAGGGCATTCCCACATACCCGGATGACTTCTCTGTACAAGGGTATGACTCAGAGGGCACGTCCTCTACCGTTCCTTCCATCTCTTCTCATGTGAGGACGGTGTTCATGACAGACAGCAACCAAGAAGGTTCCAGTGATCGCCAACGCATCGACACTCTGGAGGCCATACTATATGCTTTGGTCAAGTCTGTGGACGAGATCAAAACAGCCCTTCCAACTCTACAAGGAAGAACGCCTGGCCAAACAAGCTTGGGTCCCGCGGTCAATGCGGACTCGAACTCAGCTGCACCAAACCTGGGCGATAGTCCTCCTATAATATCGGCTCCTACCGCTGCAGACGAGGCCAGGAAGGCAAGAAGAGAGGTCCAGGAGCTCCGGGCCATGTTCCATGCCTGAGAAAACTGCCAAGACCTCAGGATACACCAACCGTATCCCGCTGCGTGGAGAGATGTTCCCTTTCCACCAAAATATAAACCGTTCCACATCAATCCATATGATGGAAAGACATCTGCAAGTAGGTACATCACCTACTTCGAAGTCACAACCGACCATCTGCCTCATGACGATGCCATCCTTACGTGGTTGTTCATCGGAGCCTTGGAAGGGGTCGCCTTCGACTGGTACCGCAACTTGTCGGACAATTGCATCCACTCCTTTACCGGCTTCAAACGTATATTCCTAGAGAGGTTCTATAAAGTAGGACAAGACGTGACAATGTCCACTCTCATGGACGTTGTTCAGGAAGAAAAGAAGCTAACAAGAAATTATATCGAGCGGTTTTGCCAAACCGCGATGAAGCTGCCCTCTGGCAACCCTGATTCCTCCTTGATTGAAATTTGGCAAAAGAGACTGCTTTCCACAATCAGCCTCTGGATGGGCGAAAGTCAATTCAAGGATTGGAAGATGTTCATCATCAGTGCCACCAGCGCAGAAGACTAGGTGAAGAAAGTCCGCCAACTGGGATTGCACATCTCAGAAGGTGAAGACAGGGGCAAACGCCCTAACGTCAACAACAACAACGGTGGTAATTCCTCCAGCAACTGAGACAACAAGGGCAAGCAGGCTATGGTGACCGACACAGCCCCAAAGCCCGAATCAACGCCGGCAGAAAAGCAGTGGCCTCAGATGACCTACTCCTTCGAGGAGGGCCATGTTAAACCCATCTTGGACATGCTCCTACAAGAAGATAGAATTCAGCTCCCTCCACCAAGACGGAAACCTCGACCGACAGAAATGGAGAGCCCAAAGTACTGCCATTACCACCGCTACGTCCACTATGCTACACACGACTGCGACCAACTGAAGCGATACATCCAACATCTCATCGATTCGAAGGCTCTGGCCATTGATTTTGAGGAGGTAACCATGGCAGCCAACATAGTGTCCGTACAGTTTGGCAGTTTTCCTCCGACAGAGACTCAAGACGGCGTAGTACCCATCCCTCGGACGATAATAGAGATTGCTAATCTTCTACCTCCTCAAGATCAGGCTACTGGTCTGGTACCCCTCACCACGTCACGAAGGGAGGTCATGTGGGTCCATCCAGACTTGGAACCTGAAGTGACTCAGTCCGTACCACTTCCCATTGGCAAGAAGGAGAGTAGAAAGGTCAGATCCAGCCGCACAATTTCGACAGATGTCGAAGAAGCCACAGCTGTCGTCACTCGGTCTGGTGCTCAATCCCAACCTACACCAGATAACTCAACTGAAGAACATCAGCCGGCTACTGCTGACGCTCCAGGACCTTCTCAACCTCTGACGACCGACAAGCCTAGGCCGAAGGAGACTCGCTTTGACAAATTCCTCCGAAAAGAGGCATCTCATGGGCTAGAGAGGCCCTACAACTTTGACATATTGGCACAATTGGCCAACACACCGGCCAAATTATCATTATACGAGCTCCTGAGACTCTCGAAGGATGTTCTCACGGCTTTGAGCGATGCACTCCAGAATGCCAACGCATATCTGGCTCAGGTCAACCTCACGGGAGAGAGCCCGCCTGTAAATCTCCAAGACAGCACTTGCACAAGAGCGATGCCCAACATTGTCTTCATGTCGCAGGATATGCTCATCAAAACCAATCTGCATGATCATCCGTTATACTATACAGGATACATCGGTGACATAAAGGTGGATCGGATGCACATTAATCCTGGTTCTTCCATAAGCATCATCCCGAAGGGTCTGTTACATCATCTCCGTATTCCTATGCATCGCCTGACGCCAACAAGCACCGCCAGCAGTGGTTTCAATTCGGACAGGAGCTACCCGATTGAAAAAATTTGCTTGAAGAGCCAAATTGGCGATCTTCAGTCAGAAGTGACCTGTTACGTCATAGATGCGGACACTTCCTACAATATCCTCCTGGGGCACCCTTGGATACACGATTACATGATCGTGCCTTCCACACTGCACCAGTACTTCAAGTATGTCGACAAATACGGCTTCGTGAGGATAGAATTTGCCGACATCGATCCCTTCAAAGGGGTCGAATCCTACTACTCAGACTCCTGCTTATACGAAAAGTCGAAGAGGCACCTTGGTGAAGGAGATGTACAAGCTCGCACTGAGATGACCACAGGATCAGAAGAACCTATGACGATCCACCTCCAAGCTCGCAAACCTGGCAAGTCCGCACCCCTTACGGTCGGTCTGCGTAAGGACGCAATCAGCCTCTCGGCATAAGAGGGAAGAATGATAATCCGGCTGCCAAGGTTCGGCCAAGCGCCAAGACCCACAACAGAGCCACTGACAATCAGACTGCCTAGAGTTGGCCAGCCACAAACGGAGAAGCTCAATCCCTCCGACAAGCCAATGACGATACGTCTTCCCAAAAAGAATCGTCAGCCCGATGCAAAGTCTGGGGCTTCTAGCAAGCCAACCAAACTGGGGGTCGCTAGTTTGCCAACAACTCCATGTTCTGCTCCACCAGCGGAGCCCCTGATAATTAAATTGCCCAAGTCATTCTCTCAGTCTGCATTTACATAGGGGGTGGCTGAAGAAGAGTCAGAGATGGCCAAGTATGTGGCTGCTTACACTGATGTTCCATCCGCAGACGATGTAATCCCACTGAAAAAGATACCTTATTTCATCAATAAAGGGCTATCTTTGAATTACCTCGAGCTTAATAAGCTTTGTACAATGTATGCCATGGAACACGGTATAGGCGCTCACCTGCACACACAAGTGACAAATGTCTACACCGCAAACCAACTTACTCCAGTAGAAGACGCTTACCGCATAATCGAGGGAGGGGATCACCCAATCATCTTCGGCCGGAAGAATGATCCACGGCCCTTCAAGATAGAAGAAGTTGAGCCCGAACCCGACACCGGAAGATTGCCCCTTTATCTGTATAGTCCCCAATCCAAGTACCTCATGCAAAAATAAGGGTATGATCCGAAAACTACACCGGGCTTGAACTACGGTACTGGACGGAGATTACCTTTACAATCGTCGGTCCCGGCTGGAAAACCACGAGACTACTACAATAAAATTAGATGTGGGCTAGGTTATGTCATACCCGGGACGACACCTGAAAGCTCAGATGAAGAGTATGACTGGCACTCACACTCAACCGGATCACCTACTTTCGATTTAGATATCAGCATTGGAGATATGCTCAGGCGAGTCTGGTCCATCAATATGGCACTTGTCGATGCCTACGAAGAAGATGAAGACATTCCCGAACTTCTTGAGCTAGAGCCATGGGCACAACAACTAGATGCACAGTAGGAGAAGCGGTTCGAACAAAGAGAGCCTCCTACCGAGGATGAGGTTGTACAAGTCAATATAGGTGATGAATCCTCTCCAAAGCCCATCTTCGTCAGTAAGAATCTGACCGACGAAGAGCGAGAATCACTACAACAACTTGTCAGAGAATATATCGACGTGTTCGCCTGGAGCTACGAAGATATGCCGGGACTAAACCTCGGGATTGCACTTCATAAACTTAATATCCGTCCAGATGCAAAACCAGTCAAGCAACAGCAACGTCGGTTCCGTCCTGACATCATAAATGCTATTGAAGCCGAGGTAAACAAACTGATAGCCAGCGGCTTCATCCGTGAGGAACAGCATCCTGACTGGGTCGCCAACATAGTTTCAGTCCTCAAGAAGAGTGGAAAGATTCGAATCTGCATCGACTTTCACAATCTGAATGAGACTTGTCCCAAGGATGAGTTCTCCCTCCCTATCATAGACATCATGATCGATAACACCTACGACTTTGAACGTATGTCATTCATGGATGGCTTCTCGAGGTACAACCAGATCAAGATGTCTTCCGACGACGAGAAGCACACATCATTCCGAACACCGATCGGCACATACTGCTACACAGTCATGCTTTTCGGTTTAAAGAACGTTGGCGCCACATATGAAAGAGCTATGAGCATCATCTTTAGAGACCACTTGTGCAAAATAGTAGAATGCTACGTTGACAACATCACCGTCAAAAGCCGCTCCAAGGAAGATCATCTGCATGATCTAAGGACAGTGTTCGACCTGATGTGAGCGCACAATTTGAAAATAAATCCCACAAAATCTTTTTTAGGTATATCCAGTGGAAAGTTTTTGGGTTTTATCATCACCTCCCAGGGTATCCACGTAGACCCTGAGAAGACGAAGGCAATCATGAAGATGGGTCCTCCGAGAAATCTCCGTGAACTCCGAGGCCTTCAAGGGAAACCAGCCTACATCAGGAGGTTTATCTCCAACCTCTCCGGACGATGTCAGCCATTCACTCACCTCATGAAGAAGGGCGTCTCATTCGTATGGGATGAAGAATGCCAGCGCGCCTTCGACAGCATCAAAGAATATCTGACGAACCCTCCAGTTCTGGTAGCCCCGATTGCTGGAAGACCATTCTTGTTCTATGTACGAGCGATGGAACATTCTCTCGGTGCTTTGCTAGCACAAAATAATGGGGCCGGAGCATCGATACACTACCGTAGAGAAAGAGTGCCTTGCTCTGGTTTTTGCCATTCAGAAGACGCGACACTAAATCACGGGACAAACCATCCATGTCATATCACGGGTCAACCCCCTCAGGGTCCTCATGACCAAGCCGGGTGCACTTAGCTCTCGCCTTGCTACCTGGGCAATTTTTTTGTCTCCCTACCACATGATCTTCGTTCAGCAAAAGGCTGTTGCAGGTCAAGCTTTGGCAGACTTTTTAGCAGCTCATCCAGGTTCGGAGTCAACCCGAATAAACGAAGAGATTCCAGACGAGGTCGCTAATTCAAATATGGCCTCCCATGGTACCATATGGCGAATGTTCTTCGACGGCGCTTCTAGAACTGGGCCCAAGGGCAACATCGTCGCTGGAGTCGGAATAGTACTAATTTCTTCCACCGGGTTGGTGATCAATCGAGCTTATTCCCTTACGGAGCCCTGTTCAAACAATGTGGCCGAATACAATGCTTTGGTCATGGGCCTTCGACTTACAAAAGAGTTGGGAGTAGAACACCTTGAAGCATACGGCGATTCCCAGTTAATCGTTAATCAGATTCGGGGTTCATACGAGGTTCGCCACGAGGACATGATCCCCTACCACCAAATAGCGATCGACATCATCTCGTCCCTGGAGGGGTTCTTCATAGAGTACGTTCCCAGGCTCCAGAATATTGAAGCCGATGTCCTAGCAGGCCTTGTCGCTTCCTTAGCAGTTTCGAATCATGCTCATCATCTGGTTGACATCATAGGCCGTGAGTTGGTCTGTCCCAGAAATAATGTACAGTGTGCCGAGAGTTACTCCGCTCTGACAGACGATGAAGTACTAGACTAGAGACAACCGTTCATTGACTTCGTAGTCTACGACATCCTGTCAGAGGATCCGAAGGAAGCCACTTCTATTAGAAGACGTTCCCTCAGATTCTTCTATGATATAGAGACTAAAATGCTATATCGGCGATCATACGATGGATTACTGCTTCGATGCCTGTCAAATATAGAAGCCAAAGAAGCCGTACGTGAAGCTCATGATGGCATCTGTGGGGCCCATCAGCCTGGCCCTAAACTATAAGATCGCCTTCGTCGAATGGGTTACTACTGGCCCACAATGGTTGCAGACGCAATAGACTATGCACAAAAATGCAAAGCCTGTCAAGTCCACGCAGATTTCATCCACCAGCCATCCGAGTTTCTACACCCGACGGTGGCATCCTGGCCCTTCGAAGTGTGGGGAATGGACATCATCGGTCCGATAACTCCGCCTTCGTCCCGATGACATCGCTTCATACTCGCAATCACAGATTACTTCTCCAAATGGACGGAGGCTGTTCCACTTGCAGAAGTAAAGACTTCAAACGTGATCAGCTTCCTCAAGCATCACGTCATCTACCGCTTTGGACTACCCCGACGGATCATCCATGATAATGGTCCGCAGTTCGCAAGCCATGCCTTTTATCGGTTCTGCGATAAACACCGCATCCAGAATATTGCTTCAACACCATACAACCCAGCGGTTAATGGTCTGGCTGAAGCATTCAACAAAACAATCATCAAGCTTCTTAAGAAGTTCGTGTCATCAAACAAGCGCGACTGGAATGAGAAGCTTGGCGAATGCTTGTGGGCATACCGCACTACAGTACGGACGACCACTGGGAACACACCATTCTCTCTAGTATACAGGAGTGAGGCAGTTCTCCCGCTGGAGACTCAAATCCTCTCACTCCGCGTGGCTCTCACATACAGATTGACGACGGATAATAATCACCATCGTAGACTACAAGAATTGGAGGCCCTAGATGAGAAGCGCCTACTAGCTCAACAACGAATCGAGCTATACCAGGCACGTATCTCCGGAGCCTTCAACAAGAAAGTTAAAATCAGAACATTCCAAGTAGGCGACCTCGTTCTGGCGGTTCAGAGGCCGATGGTTATGACTCACAAAATCGTCGGTAAGTTCCAGCCAAAGTGGAAAGGCCCGTTCATCATCGATGTTGTATTCTCCAATGGAGCTTACCGCCTCGTAAAATAAAATGGAGACTTACTCATGTTGCCCATCAACGACAAGTTCCTAAAGAAGTATTATGTCTGAAATGACATCTGCTAGGGTGTTGAGTTACGTACCCGCTGGTACCGCTGAACTCATATCCCGCCTACAAATCTGCCACAGCAATGAGTTACGTACCCTCTGGTACCGCTGACCTCACATCTCAAAAATAAATCTTCCGAAGCAATGAGTTACGTACCCCCTTGGTACCGCTGACCTCGCATCCTTACTACAAATCTTCCAGAATGACGAGTCATGTACCCTCTCGTACCGCTGAACTCACATCCCGACTACACATCCTCCAAGATGACGAGTTATGTACTCTTTCGTACCACTGAACTCACATACCAACTCCGACTTTTCTATATTATCGAGTTATGTACCCGCAGGTACCGCTGAACTTACACTCTGGTCACTATAGATAAATCTATATCGCCTCTCCTAGGTAGTAAGTCATGTATGATCATACCTCTGAACTTTCATCCTAAAAGAGCTTTCTCCTTATGATCTAAAACCCGCACTTTCAGTGCACAAAAAGGGTAACAGATCCACAAATTTCCGAAACAACCACGTCGATGTTACCTCTGAGTTGTTTTCCTTCCATCAAAAATAAACTGCCCCTCACATAGAACCTCCATGTCCTCATTACCTCTGAGTTGTTCTATATTCCCTTCATGGAGCCTACTCCTGCCATGTCCTCATTATCTCTGAGTGGGAAGGCTCCATCGAAGAAACCCTGATATTTGCCATGTCCTCATTACCTCTGAGTAAGTATGTTGGTTCTCTCTTAACTTATTATCCATATCCAGAACCAGGATACGCCAAGGATAATAGGTCCATAAAAAATCTCCCATTGGGGCAACTACTACAAGCAAAGAATGGAGCGAATGTATTTCGGCCATTCAAAATCGGTTACTTTCACATGACTACATCTCACGAACAAGCCAGAAAGGTTCTCTATCATTTCATTCAGACAAAAGGGAAGAAGATTACATCAATGTCCAAAAGAAGCAAAACACAAACCGCAGCCAAAGACAGACAGAAATATCAAGACAAAAGACGGACATTTGTGAGAGCCCACGAATCCTAGTTACGAGGGCGCATATACCAATCCCTCAACCATTTTGCGTATGAAGGATATACTTGAGCAAGATCCTCGTCCGAAATAGAAAGATCAGAACCCTCAATACTACCGCCGTCAGACTGAGGCTCCTCCTTTACAGCAATGGGCGCCAGCTCTCCTTTCTGTTCCTCCGCTTCTAGTGTTACCTCCTCCATAGCAAGCGATGATTCTTGTTTGAAAGGGGGCAGCGACTCTTCCTTCACAGTGATCTCAGCCTTCGGCAGGGTTGCTGCAAGAATCAAAGATAAAAAGAAACAAAGTCAAAAGATGGTAAGGGCCTTATGCGGCACAGTACAAAAAGGAGCTCATGCGATTCTGTTCAAAGGGGCTTCATGCGGTCCAATTTGTGAAGCGGCCACTGGACGACCCCCATGCGGCTCGGACATGGGACGCATATGTGGCCCAAACAAATTGAACAGAGTCGACGAGAACGGGAAACACATTAAAGGCTTGTGCATAAAGCATGCAACAGAGCCATCTTGGTTTTAAAAGATACGATCTGCTCCAAACCATTACCAGCAATGGGAAGATGAACGTCGGGGTGGACTTCAGGCGTCGGGGCTGACGAAGAAGCCACACCCTTTCCCTTCGCAGCGGCTGTGGAAGCTTTCGGGGCCATTGTCGATGATGATCGGAGGAGAAAGGAGAGTAACAGCTTAGGGCAAGAGAAGAGGAAGACAAAGGAAAGCAAAGAAATTTCTCTATCCTAACAGTACCCTATTTATAGGCCGACATAGGGGGGACGTGGACCGATAAATCGCTTCGGGTCGTGTGCTGCAGGCAAAACTGACTCCTCGGATTTTGCCCCCTCTCTCTCATAAAGAAGATTCATCAAAGCACGAAATCCCAATATTTAATGAACCGACTCTTGGGATTCCCCCCTAAAGACGGCTCCAAATCATAACGAATCAAGAGCAATTAATGCCGCCTACGTGGCAGAGAAAACAACATGCGGCCCAGAGCAGTTCATGTGGCTAGGGAGTTTATGCGGCCAGACAAGCCATGCGGCCAGACAAGCCATGCGGCCAAGAACATCCTATGCGGCCAGCGGAGCTCATATAGCCATGCTTCTTATTCAAAGTATTCCAATTTTTCAAATTAAAAACTTTGAAGGGGGTCTTGTAGAAGCATGGAAAAGAACAGAAGAAGCCCATGCGGCTCAAAATAGAAGAAGTACATGCGGCTTAAGGCAGAAGAAGCCTCATGTGGCTCAGGAATTCATCAGAGCCTCATGCGGCTCAGAAACCCTTTAATAGTCTCATGCGGCTCAGGCGAGAATCACGTGACCCTATACAGCTTTGTAGCTGGCCATGAAGTGACTACTCCCATTAAATGATCTGACATAAAGCAATAACTCTGACACTAAAGCTGAAATAATGAACTTCGATATGACGGCGTATTTCTCGGGAAACGGAGAAAATCTCCTCTACAGCTGGCACGATCCACCAACTACATAGCCCCCTATGCGGCCGCCACCATCCCATGCGGCTGATGCTCGCATGCGGCTCGGAGCGTGAAGACCCTTGTCATGCGGCTCAAATTATGAACAGTCACCCTATGCGGCCGCTGATCTCATACGGCTCGGGTCATAAGGATCATCTCCATGCGGCTCACGTACATGCAGCCTTGACACGTGGCAAGTCCTATGTGGCTCAATTGAAAACCACCCCCATGCGGCTCGGATTTTAGAGATTTTACCTATGTGGCTGCCACTTTCATGTAATCCAAAACCTAAGAAGCTACCCTCATGCGGCTGTGGCTCGCGATTATGACACGTGGCAGAAGATCAGTTTCCCACGTGGCACTAAATCAATCAAGAGTTATCAACAAATCCCAACAACCTGATTTAGTGCAATCATCATAATTACCCAAATCAAAACAGATTTATGGCAATCACATGGATTAGACACGTGGTAGGAGATCCGAGCTTCCCAAGATTCATGACAATCAGCATTTATTGCCCATACGGATTTGGCGCAATCAAGAATTAATGGCCCAGATGTGATACAATCAAGATTAATGGTCCAGATAATTGACCGCCGACTTTTCAAGGGGGAATCATTGCAAACCCTAATGATCACACCCCTACCTCTATAAATAGCAAGGTGTCATTTCCTTACAAACAGACGGAGAAAAAGGACAAGAGAATTTAAGACAAAAAAATATAGCAAGGTGCCATTCCCTTGTAAGAGAGATCCTCTCCACCCGGCTGGACACACACAGAGAGATAAAGGCACGCACAGAAGAGTCTTTCCATCTCGAGAGCAATTCTTCCCTGGAGCCAAGGCTACGTCTGATCGTCCAAGGAGTAAGGCAGAGCGGCCGTCACTTTCCCGAGCCTCTACCGTCACCCCCCAGAATAAAAAATAAACAATCGTACTTAGACTGCTGTACCTAGGTTTTCGTCCCTAGGCTTTCTTTGTACGAGTGAGTTGTATTGTGAGTCTAAGTCGAGTCCTCTTATATAATTGTTTTATACTTTTACAATCAATGGCAAATAGATATGTCGGTTCCCCCGTAAATGGATATGTCCTGAGACAAAATTCTTATCCAAGCACAACATGATCATATATAATCAAATATTTATCCCCCTTTGTCATTTATCACAAATAAATATCGAAGTACTCCCCCATAAACAGATAAATGATTAATAAAGAGAAGAATTGCAATCACACAACCAAGAAAAATAGAACTAGCAGTTTAGAAAAAAATACAAACTAAGCCAACTACCAGTCATACAATAAAGAAGAAGCATAGTGCTAAAAGTAGGAAACTACAATGCATAACTAAAACATAACTAAGTCATCATCATTGTAGAAGCATAAAATGTTTTTAGCAAATGAAGCCCCATGCGTCCAAGCCAGTGTAGTTCCATGCGCCCAAGTTAGTGTAGCTCCATGTGCCCAAGTCAGTGTAGCTCCATGTGCCCAGTCAGTGTAGCTCCATGCGTCCAGTCAGTGTAGCTCCATACGCCCAGTCAGTGAAGCTTCATGCGCCCAGCCAGTGTAGCTCCATGCGCCCAAGACTAACTCGCCTAAAAGGAGGGCGCATAGTCTGAGGCGAAGTTGAACCTTCTCCTCCAGTATTACGGATGGCAGTAGCAGCAGTACAGTTACCCCGGATAGTCAAGAAGTTTTCAGATATTTTCTCAGAAGAGCTTCCAGGGATGCCGTCAGAGCGAGAGATCGAGTTCACCATTGACTTGATTCCCGGGATAGCCCCAGTGTCAGAGAGAGTCTACAGGATGACGCCGTCAGAGCTAGAGATATTGTAAAAGATGATTGAAGAACTCAGGACCAAGGGATTCATTCGTGCTAGTGGATCGCCTTGGGGAGCCCCGATGCTTCTTGTGAAAAACAAGGATGGTACGTCCAAATTATGTGTAGATTATCGTACCTTGAACTCAGTGACAATCAAGAACAGATACCCTCTCCCGAGGACAGATGACTTGTTTGATCAACTCAAGGGGGCAGCAGTATTCTCGAAGATCGACTTACGCTCAGGATACCATCAGATCAGAGACAGAGAGCAGGACATCCCGAAGACAGCTTTTACATCCCGGTATGGGCATTGGGAGTTCCTTGTTATGCCATTCGGAGCAACCAATGCGCCGACTGTGTTCATGGACCTCATGAATCGTATCTTCATGCCTTATTTGGATCAGTTCATGATTGTGTTCCTATACGACATCTTGGTCTACAGCAAGAGTGAGGTGGAGCATGAACAACATCTTCGTGTGGTTCTTCAGACTCTCAGGGAGTACCAGTTGTACGCCAAGTTCAGTAAATACGAGTTCTGGCTCGATCACATTTCATACTTGGGTCATATCATCACCAGAGGAGGAGTAGAAGTGGATCCCCAAAAGATCATGGCTATTGAGTCGTAGCCAGTACCCAGCACAGTTGCAGAAGTTTGCAGTTTTCTTGGCTTAGCCGGCTACTACCGGCGATTTGTTTCAGACTTCACTCGAATCTCAGCACCATTGACCTAGTTGACCCGCAAGGATGTGCGGTTTGCTTGAACAACAGAGTGCCAGAGTTCTTTTAAGAAGTTGAAGCAAGGCTTGATGATGGCTCCCATTCTCACACTTCCAGATGGATCGGAAGATTCTCAGTATATTGTGATGCTTCAGACAGAGGCTTGGGATGTGTTCTGATGCAGCATGGGAAGGTAATAGCAGATCTTCAAAAGATGGGTATAGAAGTTGTTCTCCCTTCCAGTGTGGCATTGATGGCCAGCATGCGAGTTCAGTCCAGTATAGTCGAGAGGATTCGGATGGCACAGTCAGCAGATTCTAAGCTTCAGCAGCTTAGAGCAGAGTACGAGGCAGGACGAAGGCCAAAGTTATGCATTCATAAAGACGGTACCCTTCGACATGGAAAGCGTCTTTGTGTACCCGATGGAGATATCAGACAAGAGATCATGGCAGAGGCTCACAGTTCGTAGTATTTCGTCCATTCCGGTAGCACGAAGATGTATCGTGACCTCCGTCAGCACTTCTGGTGGAATGGCATGAAGAGGGAGATAGCCTGGTTTGTCTCTCGATGTTTAGTTTGCCAACAAGTTAAAGCTAAACATCAGAGGCCAGATGGACTTCTTCAGCCCTTGCCAATTCCAGAATAGAAGTAGGAGCATGTGACCATAGATTTTGTGACTGGATTACCTAGATCCCCGGCTGGCAGAGATGCTATTTGGGTTATTATAGACAGGCTCACGAAGGTGGCTCACTTTCTCCCATTCAGAGTTGGTCAGTCGACGGCTCAGCTAGCAAGGATGTATCTCAGGCAGATAGTCAGGTTACACGATATACCAGTCAGTATCAGCTCGGACAGGAATTCCAGATTTACATCGTACTTTTGGCGTAGCCTGCAGGAGAGTTTGGGAACCCACCTCCAGTTCAGCTTAGCTTATCACCCGCAGACTGATGGTCAGTCGGAATGCACGATCCAGACTCTTGAAGATATGTTGAGATCTTGTACACTCGACTTCGGTGGTTCATGGGAAGATCACCTGCACCTGGTGGAGTTTTCGTACAACAATAGTTTCCAGGCCAGTATCCAGATGGTACCGTTCGAGGCACTGTATGGCAGGAAGTGCAGATCCCCGCTAGCTTGGGACGATATTGGAGAGAGACAGATGCTCGATTCGAAAATGATCGCCCAGACAGTTGAAGTGGTCAGAAGAGTCAGAGACCATCTTCGAGTTGCTCAAGATCGCCAGCGTCATTGGGCCGATTCTCATCGGCGTCCCCTTGAATTCTCGGTCGGCGACCATGTATTCCTGAGGATTTCGCTTAACCTTGGCGTCATTCATTTCGGCGTACGAAGAAAACTTAGTCCTAGGTATATAGGACCATTCGACATTCTGGAGCGAGTAGGTGATGTATCCTATCATCTCGCTCTCCCGCCGTCGCTACGTGAGGTGCATGACGTGTTCTATGTATCCCAATTATGACGGTATATCCCAGACCCGAGCCACATCCTGAATTATTCGGAATTGGTTGTTGGTACCAACCTTTCGTATGAGGAGATGCCCCTGTCTATATTGGACCGGAGAGAGAAGATGCTCAAGAATAAGACTATCAAGTTAGTCCGAGTTGCTTGGGGTCATCACTCTTTGGGTGAGTCAACATGGGAGCGTGAGGATGATATTCGATCGCGATTTCCTGACCTGTTTGACTCGTGAGGTATAATATCTTCCTTATGCCTCATGCATTCGGTTTCTTGCTTGAATGAGTGATTGCTTAATTGATTGCCTAGCTATAGTTTGCTTATGATTAGTATAGCTTGTCCTTGTCCCTCTAGCCTCTTAATAAAATTCCGAGGACAAAATTCTTTTAAGGTGGGTAGAGTTGTAATGCCTGTGATTCGTATTACGTATCTTGGTATGCGTGTACGTATTTTATCTTGTATTGTATGATTTCTTGCTTGGCTTATCTCGGTATTTTATGGCTTGGTTTATTTTGGGTTGGTTCGGCTAGGCTTGGGTTGCCTTGGTTCATCATGAACCAAGGAGAGAACCCTTACCTACCACTACCATCTTTATTTATTAACCCATTCCCTAACTCTCTCTCTTCATTACTCTTCTTCTTCTTCTCCACCATTACTTCTTCACCTACCAGGGAAGAGAGCTTAGGCAAGTGCAGTTTCTTCATAGAGGAACCCAAATTTTATTGTTCCATTTTATTCTCCACGAGATTCTAAAACACTTTAATATTTAGCATTCCTAATTTCTATGGTTCAATTCGTATAGACCTAAGTTATTGTATTTTCGGATTTCCTAGGTTTTGATCTATTTAATCTTGTTATTTCCAAGTTTTGATGGTTCCATGTTGTAGAGCATTCGATTCTGCCCCATTTTGACCTATGGAAGTTCGAATTTGGACTCTGGATGAAGATTTTACGAAGCTTGGAAGCCATGGTTGCATGGTTCTTCTTCTCAAGAATAGAGAAGAAGAATAGTTCCCTGTCGCATGATTCTTTGCTGGATGAACTTAGCCGCATAGCCTTTATGCGACAAGTTCTTCTTTCAGCCGCATGTGCCCTGACTAGATCCAGCCGCATACGCAATTGCTTGGACTCAGCCGCATAAGTCTTTTCTCCCTGACCGCATAGACCATGGATCACCCTGAGCCGCATATGGTTCCCTTGCCGCATGTGCCCTGAACCCTTGAGCCGCATGGACTCATTCCAGCCGCATAAGACTCAGTGAATTCTCAGCCGTATATGCACCCATCTCCTTGGCCGCATGAGACCCTATTATTCCATGGCCACATATGACTGGTACTTTCCTGACCGCATAAGGCCTTGCTCCCCGTGAGCCGCATAAGACCTTCCATCTCAGCCGTATGGGGTCGCTCCATTCCAACCGCATAAGGCCTATTCCCCCTTCAGCCGCATAAGCTCCTAAATCCCTCGAGCCGTATGGATTTGAATTACCAGCCGCATATGCACCCATCTCCTTGGCCACATGAGACCCCGTTATTCCATAGCCGCATAGACTTCCCTCCCGCTGCCGCATAAGCCCGATTCTCCTGAGCCGTATGGGACCCTTGCGCTCTCCTGAGCCGCATGTGCCGTTCCTTCTCAGCCGTATGAGCATATATCTCTTAGCCGTATGGCTCCTTTCACAGTCTTATTTTCTTTTATTATTATTATTATTATTAAATTGAAGTGTCACATTTATATTATGTAAATCCTGGCATATTTCTTGAACATAATAGTGGCCCGCCGTGGCGCACTCTTGACAAGTAAACCTGACATGATATATCTCGGCATGCTGCTACGACAACTAACCTGACATGACAAGTATGAATGATCTGGACACCGTGGGCGATTGCGTTTGCACAAATAAACCAGTACTGTCTTGTATCATGTCTAGGATGGGATCCTTGAGTACCACGGTCAGGGATACCTACTGCAATTGGCTAAGGCTAATAAACTAGAATAATTCAGTAGTCATGAAGAGATTTCCCAGCTACAGGCAATCCCGTTATATGGGCGCACCGAGTTGACTTGTAGCCTACCGACGAGTAGGGAACAATTCCAGCACACAGTTATGTGTTGCATCCTTCATAAATGAACATTCGACCTGGATAACCTGGATGGTCTGCAGGGCTTATGGCTGTTAGGATAATCTCACTGCATCTTGCTAGTAACTAGGCCTGTGATAACCCTAGTTAGTTAAAGTATCAAGTCGTACTCATTGCTTGGCCGTGATTGATTGGATGGAGTCTAGCCCAGCTTAGCCTCGTCTTGCCCCTGTACAAGATAGTGGCATGACATGATTAATTATGCTTGTCTTTACAATAACGATCAGGGGTCCAGTTCTGTTCAGGCGAAGGGATACAATCCTGGTCCTTGTTTGGTTTAAGGGTTGTAACCTGGCTTCCAGAGCAGTTTCGTGTCCTCTCTTTATTTATTAACTTATTGCTCCCCATGCCATACTTGTCATGTTTTACCTTACTTCAATAACATGATTACTTATGCTTGCCTCAACAATAAAGATCAGGGGTCCAGTTCTGTTCAGGCGAAGGATTACAATCCCGGTCCTTGTTTGGTTTAAGGGTTGTAACCTGGCTCCCGGAGCAGTTCTGTGTCCTCTCTTCGTTCATTGTCTTATTTTACCCTATGTCAAGCTCATCATGTTTTGCTTTACCAACAAGTAGTTGAGACGGGTTTCTATTCAGGTGAAGGGTCCCAACCCCGGTCCTTGTTTGGTTTAAGGATTGTGATCTGGCTACTTGAATGGTTTCCTCGTACTCAGTTTACTGTTGTTATCTCTATTATTATCAGTTCTTTATTTAATCATCTTTAATATTCTCTTGTGTTATGCTGGTTTTAGTCCCTAAGTGAAGCCTCCTTTGTGGCACTTGCTCTTTCTGGGGTCTGACCCAGCTGGTTTTGTATGGCCAAATATTGGAGCAGCACCAGAGGATCTACCTACCTTCCAGCCCAATGGTGACCACCAGGCGTAACCAGGGCAACGAGTGGGTTATTTTTGTCTCTCCTACTTTATTGTAAAAATATTCTTTTGAGGCGTTTAGCCGGCGAGCACGTGTTAGCTCGTATTACACCTTTATTTACTGTCTGCCTACGGGCTGTAACATGATTGACAAATCCTAGGGTTGATCATGTATGACTTAAACTCTTGCTAGTCTTGACATTTTGTACGACTAGCTTCATGATCATCCGAATATGTAAAGTATGGGATGCCTTACTATTGTATATTTGGTGCTCTGATATCTTGTGACTATTATTTCTTGCTTGAGATTGAGACAATAGGCTTGTTCATGACCACAGGTGACTGATGGATTGTAGTTAAACTCTCATGCATCTAGACAGCCGTGACCGTATAGCGAGGTGGGTTGCACTTCAATATACGTAGCTGGCTATGTACCCCCCGCTCTCCAGTATTCTGGTTCTGGGGCATGACATGGTCGCTCGCCTCGACACCATCTCACACAAAGACAAGCTTCAGAAGATGGGGATGTCTCAATCGTATCCTCCTAAATGGGAGAACGCTACTTGCCCTCCTAACTACAAGCCGCTGACGCTGAACTCATTTGACGATTTGACTTCTTCTCGTTAGCACATGACGTACTTCAACACGCAGACTCTGTACTTTTCCAGAGACGATCCGTTCCTGTCGAAGCTGTTTATTAGCACCTTGCAGGGGGTAGCCTTCGAATGGTTCTGCAGTCTGCCTGACGGGTGTATTAATTTATTCAATGACTTGGAGAGGTTGTTCCTCAACAGGTTTTACGAAAGCGGCATGCATGTTAGTATGTCCACCCTCATCGAGACCAAGCAAAGGAGGACTGAGTCTGTCATCGCCTTCATCGAACGCTTCAGGCGACTAGCACTGAAGATGCCCTTCGACATACCAGACTCAGAACTTATGAATACTTGTCGACATAACTTCCTTCCTACAGTGTAGTTTTGTCTAGGTATACATAAGTATGATACATGGCCTGCTTTTATTGGGGCCGCTGATGCTGCTGAAAACGACGTTCCTAACTTGGAACTACTGGGGTTGAAGACACCCAAACCCGAAGACAAGGGCAAGCACCCTCAAACTATCCCTGTTCGTGGGGATAAAGGAAAAGAAGTCCTGAAAGTCGACACATCCAAAGGAGCTTCCAATTCTCAGGGTGCCTCCTACAAGCCTAAGGAGACCTTATCCTTCGACGAAGATGATGTCATTACCTTCTTCCACACATTGACGAAGGACAATAAGCTGACATTGCCTCCACCACGACGTCCTACAGAGGCGAGCCAACTCAATGATCCCAAGTACTGTCTCTATCATCTGTACGTGCATCACTCCACCAAGGACTGCATCGTCCTGAAGAAGAAGATACAACAGCTTATCGACAGCCAAGTGATCAACCTCGAAGCTGAAGACAAGGTCGTATCTGCTAACATGATCTCTCTTCAGTTTGGCGACTTTCTCCTACAGAAGTCCCAGACGGCATGGTCCCGATCCCCAAGGCGATGATAGAAGTCGTCAACCTACCACCAACTCGCAACTCGACCTTGGTTCCATTCACAACTGAACACGGTAAGATCATGTGGGTCCACCCGGACCTTGTCCAAGAAGTGACGCAGGGGTAGCACCTCCCAAAGCAAGAAGGGGCAAGAAATTCAAGCCATGCCATATGGTATCCTCCCCCATCTATGAGGTTCTATCTGGCGAGATGCGATCGGGGAAGACTTATCTTCGGACGTACGATCCCGTACAAGAAAAAGCAGTACCTCCTCAAGCTCCTATTGCCCTCACAAGCTCAGAAGCCGGTCCATCCAAGCCTCAAACCACGGACAAATCCAAGCAGAAGGAGACGCGGTTTGAAAAATCTCTAAAGGCACCAGCTCCTGAAGGCATGGATCGGCCCTACAACTTTGACATACTGGCTCAGTTAGCCAACACACCTGCCAGGTTGTCTCTGTTCGATCTATTGCAATTCTCCAAAGAAACGCGGAAGGCCTTAAGTGAGGCATTACTACACGCCGACTCTTACCTCGCTGAAGTCAAAGCCCCCGTTGAAGATACTGTCTCCTGTCCCCACTGCCACAGTACTATAGAAGTGGTGCCCAACATCACCTTTGATGGAACTGGGGATTCCCAGGACCCTTCCTTTGGTGTGCGTATTGATCGATAGAAAGTTAAACAGATCTAATACGTGTTCTAACCCTTCATAGGCGGAAACTAGGGTTCACAAATTATACCTGCGGCGGAAAGAAGACAAGTAATTTCGGGTAATCTCGAGCGGACGACCCCAAGATCTTCTGTACGTATTCCTTCCTCGAGTTGGATGTCGTGTGGGCGACGATCTCCCAACCTTTTCTTCTCCTTGGCAGCCCTCTCTTTCTCTCCTTACGTGAATCACGAATTTAAAGAAAGTTTCAGATTTCTGATCAGTAATCTGGCAGCCAGAGAATAGAGGATATATATATGCTACGGCAGGGACCATGAGGAGAAATTAGGGTTAGGCCTCCTAACGGATCTGGATATCCCGTGTTCAGTCCGAACACACAATCCAGGCTCATAAACAATAGCTCGGTCCACTAATGAGCTATTGTTGCACTACCTCCATAATCCCAAATTATGTTTGTGGGCTCCTTTTATTATATGCTCGTTTGGCTCCCCATATTAAGATATCGTATGTCCGTCGATCAAATTAAGTTACTGACAACTATATTGATTCGACATCTTTTATCCTTAAGTAGTACCGCTCAACTTTATTTGTCATGTCAGATATAATCTACCTGCAGGGTTTACATGACAATCCTTATGAGCTCCTTAAGAGGACATCATCAACCCGATGTATCGGGACATGAATTCCATTTATAATCAACAGTCCATCATACATACAATGTTATTACCCAATTCATAGAGGTTGTTGATCCATAATGAATCTCACTCTTTTATGAGTCAAAGTAATGACACTGCATATACATGTCCGTTATTATATCCGGATTAAGAGCACAAGCATCCATAATAACAGAGGTATTTGTTCTCTTATGTAGTCAGTACAAAGAGAACAACCTCAAGTGGTCCTGTTCAATACACACAAAGTGTACTAGTGTAAACCTATAGTCAAGATAGACTAATACCAGATTACACTACAACCTTTCCAATAGATTGTTCAAGCCCATCTAGGTTGTGAACTATTTATATACTCCATAGGAAACTGATAATATGATCTTCTATGTGACACCACACACCATATTATCTACAATATAGAATGTCAGACATTTGCATTAACACTTGCAACAAATACAATATGCAAACATTTGCCCATATGATTCTCATTCAAAATTTAAGGAAATAAGGTTACTAAAAAAGTGATGCGTTTAGTATATAACCCTAACAATCTCCCACTTATACTCAAAGCATTGCTTTTCAGTATACTGTTACAAATCTCCCACTTATACTTAAAGTAATGCTGCTACACATCTGACTCCCATTCCCTCAACATGACTATCAAAAGTCTTAGTTGGTAAGCTCTTTGTAAAGGGATCAGCTATGTTGTCGGTTGATGCTATCTTGATCACAGCAACTTTTCCTTTCTTTACGAAATCTCGTATCAGGTGGTACTTGCGCTCAATGTGTTTGCCTGTCTTATGGGCTCGTGATTCCTTTGAGTTTGCAACTGTACCACTATTATCACAATAAAGTGTAATAGACTTAGGCAAACTAGGTACCACATCCAAGTCCAACAGAAAGTTTCTGAGCCAAACCGCTTCTTTGGCTGCCTCAGAGGCTGCCACATACTCGACTTCCATGGTGGAATCAGCAATACATTTTTGCTTGATACTCCTCCACACAATGGCTATACCTCCCAAAGTAAACACATAACCTGAGGTAGATTTCCTGGAATCCCTATCTGACTGAAAATCTGAGTCTGTATACCCCAAGGGAACTAAACTATCTGCCTGGTAAACTAGCATATACTCTTTTGTCCTTTTCAGGTACTTCAAAATATGCTTTACGACAGTCCAGTGCTCTTGTCCTGGGTTAGACTGATATCTGCTGACCATGCCTACGGCAAAGCAGATGTCTGGTCTCATACATAGCATTGTATACATTAAACTTCCTACTGCTGAAGCATAAGGAACTGCCTTCGTGTTCTCTATCTCTTTAGGTGTCCTCGGACACTGCTCCTTTGATAGAGCAATTCCATGTCTAAAAGGTAAGAAACCTTTCTTAGAATTTTGCATACTAAAATGAGTTAGTACAGTATTGATATAGGAAGCTTGGGATAAGCCCAACATCCTTTTCTTGCGATCTCATAGAACTTTGATCCCAAGGATGTGACCTACTTCTCCCAAGTCCTTCATATCAAACTATTTGGATAACCATACCCTTACATCAGATAACACCTTCACATTGTTTCCAATGAGCAAGATGTCATCCACATAAAGTACTAGGAACACCACCACGTTTCTATCATACTTTCTGTATACACATGATTCATCCTGACAATGATCAAATCCATAGGATTTTATCACCTGATCAAAACATATGTTCCAAGATCTGGAAGCTTGCTTAAGTCCATAAATGGACTTCTTGAGCTTACAAACAAGATGCTCCTGGCCCTTTTCAATGAACCCGTCTGGTTGCTTCATATAGATGTCTTCCTCAAGATTTCCATTAAGGAAAGCTGTCTTGACATCCATTTGCCAAATCTCATAATCGAGATGAGCTGCAATAGATAAAAGAATTCGGATAGACTTAAGCATGGCTACAGGAGAAAAGGTTTCCTCATAATCGATACCCTCTCTTTGAGTAAAACCTTTTGCTACAAGCCGAGCTTTAAAGGTTTCAACCTTACCGTCTGATCCTCTTTTTCTCTTATAGACCCACTTGCATCCAATGGCTTTACACCAACGGGTGGTTCTACAAGCTCCCAGACCTGATTAGAATCCATAGATTCTATTTCAGATATCATTGCTTTTTGCCAAGACTCTGTATCTTTATCTTGGAGTGCTTCATCGTAGGTACAGGGATCATAATCTTGTTCCTCAGGGACGAAGTCTGACGAATCTCCCAAGAACATATATCTATCATGTTGTATCACAACCCTCCCACTACGACGAGGCACTATCGGTTGTGGTGTAACATTTGTGACACGTTGTGCAGTTATTTGTGGTTCATCCTCTTGTACTGTCGGTACTGAAGTACTTGGTGTCTCACGTCTCAGTTCTTCTAGAACAACTCTACTTGTGGGTTTATGGTTCATCACATAGTCTTCCTCTAAGAATCGGGCATTGGTGCTAACAATGACCTTCTGATCCTTAGGACTATAAAATAAACCTCCTTTTGTTCCTCTTGGATAGCCTACAAATAAGCGTACTTCTGTACGAGATTCCAAATTATCTGCTTTCCCATTCAGCACATGTGCTGGACTACCCCAAATACGAACATGTTTCAGACTAGGCTTACGCCCAATCCACAGCTCTGTGGGAGTAAGAGGTACTGACTTAGAAGGAACCAAGTTCAAAATATAAGCTGCAGTCTCTAAGGCATATTCCCAAAACGAATCTGGCAAATCCGAATAACTCATCATTGATTTAACCATCTCCATAAGAGTTCTATTCCTTCTTTCGGCTACACCATTCTGCTGGGGCGTTCCAGGTGCAATCAATTGGGATGCAATCCCAGCCTCTGATAAATAATCCCTAAACTCTCCAAAGAGGTACTCGCCACCACGATCTGATCGTAATGACTTGATACATTTTCCATGACGTTTCTCCGTTTCAACCTTGTACTCTTTGAATTTCTCAAAGCACTCAGACTTACGGCGCATCAAATAAATGTATCCATACCTTAAATAATCATCAATAAATGTGACAAAATATTCAAAGCCACCTCTAGCTTGGATAGTCATGGGTCTACACAAATCAGAATGAACCAATTCCAACACATCTTTGGCCCTATACCCCTTTGCCGTAAAAGGCCTTTTGGTCATTTTACCTTCCAAGCAGGATTCACAGACTGGTAGTGCCTCCACTTCCAATGAACTCAAAGGTCCTTCTTCAACCAGTCTTTGAATCCTTCTTAGGTTAATATACCCCAATCGCAAGTGCCAAAGATATGTTTGGTTCATACAAGAAGGTTCTTTTCTCTTATTTAAGTTAGATGACATATTATTCATTTCCATAAGTTGCATTGTGGGCAAAATAGGACTAATGACATACAAATTATCAACCAATGCACCAGAACAGATAAAATGTTTATTCTTTCTAATAACAATATTGTCATTAAAATAAACTGAATATCCATCCTTAACTAACATAGAAACAAAAACTAAATTCCTTCTAAGTGAAGGTGCATAAAGACAATCTCTCAATGTCAAAGACTTATTTCTACCAAAAGATAAAGTAACATCTCCTAATGCAACGACCGATACTTTTGTATTATCACCCATGAACAAGCATATCTCTCCATCACTGAGCCGTCTAGTTTCCTGGAACCCCTGCAATGTATTACAGACATGATTAGTGGCTCCTGTATCTACATACCAGGTGCCGGTAGATAACACCGCTAAACATGTTTCAACTACTAGTAAATGAGATATACCTTCTTTTTTCTTTGTTTGAGAAGTGGACAATCAGTCTTCCAATGTCCTGACCCTTTGCACTTGAAACATTTGTCTTTCGGCTTTTTCACCGCGCCTTGAGGTCCCATGCCCTTCTTTGCTGAGTTTGCCTATTTTTGAATGTTATTCTTCTTCTTACCGCCTTTTTGGCTTAGAAGTAGAAGCCTTTTCAGAAACAAAAACATGACCACTCTGCCTAAATAGAGATTCAACATCCTGAAGCTCTTTTGCAAGTTCGGCCAAACTATACAACCTTTTTTCATGTTGTAATTAAGGCAGAAATTATCAAAACTTTTAGGCAGAGTCCCGAGAATGATACCGACCTGGGATTCTCCATCGATTTCAGCTCCAAGGATCTCCATCTCATTCAGATGACCCATCATCTTGAGAACATGATCCCTTACTGGTGTACCCTCAGCCATTTTTATATTTAACAAACATTTCATAGCAAACTGCCTAGCTGCTCTACTCTGATGTACGAAGAGTTCCTTGAGGTTATACTTCATGTCATAAGCTGTGGCCATGGCCTGATGCTGATGTTGCAGTACATTTGACATAGATGCCAGAATGTAACACCGCGCCATCTCATCTGCCTTTTTCCACTTCTTATAAGCCTTTTTGACCTCTTTATCAGAGTTAGCATCAGGCTTAGGTGGACATTCCTCAACAAGTACATATTTGTACTCCTTAGCAGTCAGAACAATGTCCAAATTACGTTTCCAGTCAATATAATTAGGTCCAGTAAGTTTGTTTTCTTTAAGAATCACCATAAGTGGACTGAAAGAACCCATTTTTGAAATCCTGAGAATCACATAAATAAAATTATGTAGGGCAAAAAAACTTTTTGAATTAACTAAATATTGATTCCCTCAAAACAATAATAAGAAATTCACCAACACCTTGAACACCATAAATTTAGCATGCCACGATAGTGTGGACTTATACAAATTCATCTTTGTTCAAGTAGATTTTTCTTATTAATTTTACTATCATATCAATATAACTTTATGACAAATAAAATTAATATGCTGGTCTTGCTCTGGTCATACAAATAATAGCAGTGACTCCGATGGGGAGGATACCATTATTTGTATCTAAGTGTATACCATTACTTAATACTAAGTCCATTACCTTGTAATGAGTTCCTTCAGATGGAGAAGTGAACACATACTAGGTAACTTTCTACAATTATCCCTAAGGAAGTTTGTACCGGTGATCCATAATTATACTCATCCGATATGGAGGAAAGCACTAAAGCCAATACGCAAGTATAATTACATCACCTACAAACCAGTAATGGAGACCATAGGATTTATACTAAATAAAAATCCTCTCCCACTTAGTTATTTAACAATGAGGGTTTTTTTACTATTCGATATTATGTCCATGTTGTCCATTATTAATGTAGGCTTAGTTTTTCAAAAAAAACAACCACACAATAATAAACATGCATAATCAGAAAAAGTAAAATGACAAAAATAAGAGAAAATATCCAACTATTATGGTCATCTTTGCCGCTCCGTCCTCAACTATCCGAATTCAAAATCTGGCGCCCCGATTTTTTTTTTTTTTAGGTTTTGGCTATCGATTCCTTCATCGAAGATCATCTGTCTGCCTCTGGACTGCTTAAAACCAGCATCTTGTCCGGCGTTAGAAACAGCCACCACCGCCATCACGATTGATCAAAAATAATTAAAATTACATCAATCATATGCCTCCCGAAGGAGTTCACACATAATCTAGATTGCAAAATTAAAATAATAAGCACGATCAACCCTCGTGATTTTAATTACATCCACAGCAACAACAACATCCACGACATGTCCATGGTTTAAAAACACAATCAAAAACATGCATTGGACCATAATAGTTGGATCGAAGATGCCTGCAAAACCAAGTTAGAACAGATCGACATCTACCGACTATTACACAGCGCAGGTTTTATTGGACAATATGGACGTATCAATCAATACGTAGATCCAAAGTGGCTCTGATACCAATTGATAGAATTGGGGATTCCCAGGACCCTTCTTTTCGTGTGCGTATTGATCGATAGAAAGTTAAACAGATCTAATACGTGTTCTAACCCTTCATAGGCGGAAACTAGGGTTCACGAATTATACCTGCGACGGAAAGGAGACAAGTAATTTCTGGTAATCTCGAGCGGATGACCCCAAGATCTTCTGCACGTATTCCTTCCTCGAGTTGGACGTCGTGTGGGTGACGATCTCCCAACCTTTTCTTCTCCTTGGCAGCCCTCTCTTTCTCTCCTTACGTGAATCACGAATTTAGAGAAAGTTTCAGATTTCTGATCAGTAATCTGGCGGCCAGAAAATAGAGGATATATATAGGTTACGACAGGGACCATGAGGAGAAATTAGGGTCAGGCCTCCTAATGGATCTGGATATCCCGTGTTCAGCCCGAACACACAATCCAGGCCCATTAACAATAGCTCGGTCCACTAATGAGCTATTATTGCACTACCTCCATAATCCTAAATTATGTTTGTGGGCTCCTTTTATTATATGCTCGTTTGGTTCCCCATGTTAAGATATCATATGTCCGTCGATCAAATTACGTTACTGACAACTATATTGATTCGACATCTTTTATCCTTAAGTAGTACCGCTCAACTTTATTTGTCATGTCGGATATAATCCACCTGCAGGGTTTACATGACAATCCTTATGAGCTCCTTAAGAGGACATCATCAATCCGATGTATCGGGACATGGATTCCATTTATAATCAACAGCCCATTATACATACAATGTTATTACCCAATTCATAGAGGTGGTTGATCCATAATAAATCTCACTCTTTTATGAGTCAAAGTAATGACACTGCATATACATGTCCGTTATTATATTCGGATTAAGAGCACAAGCATCCATAATAACAGAGGTGTTTGTTCTCTTATGTAGTCAGTACAAAGAGAACAACCTCAAGTGGTCCTGTTCAATACACACAAAGTATACTAGTGTAAACCTATAGTCAAGATAGACTAATACCAGATTACACTACAACCTTTCTAATAGATTGTCCAAGCCCATCTAGGTTGTGAACTATTTATATACTCCTTAGGAAACTGATAATATGATCTTCTGTGTGACACTACACACCATATTATCTATAATATAGAATATCAGACATTTGATTAACACTTGCAAAAAATACAATATGCAAACATTTGTCTATATAATTCTCATTCAAAATTTAAGGAAATAAGGTTACTACAAAAGTGATGCTTTTAGTATATAACCCTAACAACCTTCTCACAGGAGGACATGCTACTCAAAAATAATCGTCATGATAGACCCCTGTACTATACAGGGTATATCAGAGCGATCAAGGTGGACCACATGCACATCGATCCAGGATCCTCCCTCAGCATCATTCCTAGAAATTTTCTTCAAATTCTGGAAATCCCTCTGCACAAGCTATTCGCAACCAACACAACTATCATGGCTTTCATTGCTGGTCGAAGCCACCCGCTGGGTAAGATCCATCTCAAGTGCCAGATCGGTAATCTCCGAACGGAGATTTTTTGCTATGTGATCGATGCCAATGTATCCTACAACGTCTTGTTAGGACGTCCATGGATACACGAGAACATGATCGTTCCTTCCATACTTCACCAGTGCTTCAAATACGTCAACAGTGATGGTGTCGTGAAGACGGAGTTTGTTGATGTCAATCCTTTCAAGGGCATCGAAACTTACTATGGAGATTCGATACTTTACCAATCTCAACCCCCCAAGGATGACGACAATGAAGCTGACAATGAAACTGAAGCAAGTCCATCCTCCAATGCTCCCCTGATTATCCGAGTCAAAGGACGTACTACTCCAAAAAGTACTCCGAAGCCTCTCACAATCTGGGTGAAAAAGAAGAACCCTGACAAGGTCAAGCCACTGACCATCACTATCAACAAGACACCCCGGGAGGAACCTACTGACGCCCGCCCCCCCAATCCTGAAGAATTACCCTACGTGGTGAACTCGGCCAAGACTGTGGCTCCTCTTCCAGATGATGTTCCTCTCAATGAGTATATCAATACTCATAATAATATACCTTCAGTGGATGATGTTATTCCTGAAGAAGAACTTGCGTATTTCCTTAGTAAATGTTTATCTTTGTAAAACTCCGATGTCTATCAATCTGTAAACCACTACATAGATACGATATACGCTCTAGATAATGGCATAGGACCACACCTCTGTATGACGGTGACAACACCTCACCTACGGAAAAAAGTTTACCCTGAATATCCTCTACTTCATCGTTCCAGCCAGAAAGAAAGATGAAGAGTTAATCATCTTCGGTCGTATAATTGGCGAGAGAAAGTTCGTTCCAGAATCTACTTCTCCCAAGCACAACACAGAAGCTGACTATGACTCTGGGAAAATGCAACTTTTTCGGTATAGTTGGCAGGCCAAGAACATCATCCAGAACATGGGATATGACATCAAAAGTAAAAAAGGGCTAAATTACGACCGAGGACGACGGTTGCCAATACGACACTTTGCTCCCCCCGGCAAACCCGAGGACTACTATCAACAAAGCGGTGTTGGTTTGGGCTATGTCTCTCCTCTAACAAATCCCAAAAGATCAGATGATGAAGCAGATCATTGTTCTCATTCTTCTGATTCCTCCCTCTGGGACTCAGACTCCAGCATCGACGACATGTTCAAAGCAACTCTGTCCGTCAACATGGTTTTCGCCGACCAAATTACAGACGATGTCCAATCAATAGAACTCGAACAATAGGCTCAAAACATGGACACCAGGTGGGAGCTGCGCTTCGAACAACGGGAACCACCTACCGAAGACGAAGTCATCTAAGTCAATCTAGGAGATGAAGCATCCTTCAAACCAATCTTCATCAGCAAAAGCCTATCTGGCGATGAACGTCAATCTCTTATACAGCTTATAAGAGAATATATCGACGTCTTTGCATGGAGCTATGAAGACATGCCAGGCTTGGACCCTAAAGTCGCTATGCATTGCTAGAACATTTTGTCTAAGGCTAAGCCAGTGAAGCAGCAACAACGACGATTCCGTCCAGACATCATGGAAGCCATCGAGAATGAAGTCAAGAAGCTCATTGCCAGTGGATTCATTCGCGAGGAACAACACCCAGACTGGGTTGCCAACATCGTTCTAGTCATGAAAAAGAACGATAAAGTTCGAGTCTGTATCGACTACCATGATTTGAACTCTGTATGCCCGAAAGACGAGTTCTCTCTATCGATCACTGACGTAATGATCGACAACACTTGCGGCTTCGAACGGATGTCCTTCATGGATGGGTTCTCAGGCTACAACCAGATCAAGATGTTCCCTGACGACGAGAAGCACACATCTTTTCGAACACCGTTGGGAGTATACTGCTATATGGTGATGCCCTTCGGATTGAAGAATGCAGGGGCAACATACCAGTGAGCCATGAACACAATTTTTTGTGATCATTTGTGCAAAACTGTGGAGTGCTATGTAGACGATATTACAGTCAAAAATCATCTCAGGGGCAACCACCTCCAAGACCTGAGAACGGTGTTCGAACTAATGCGTGCACACCAACTCAAGATGAATCCAACCAAGTCTTTTCTGGGAGTCTTCAACAGCAAGTTCCTTGGTTTCGTCATCACTTCAAAGGGTATACATCTGGACCCGGAGAAAGTGAAGGCTATTCTCGACATGTATCCTCCAAGAAACCTCAAAGAGCTATGCGGACTACAAGAACGGCTAGCCTAAATCAGACGATTCATTTCGAACCTCTCTGGAAGGTGTCAACCATTCACTCAGCTCATGAAGAAAGGCGTATCTTTCGTCTGGACTGAACAATGTCAACGCGCATTCGACGACATCAAGGCGTATCTTACAAGCCCTCCAGTATTGGTAGCTCCAATAATGGGAAAACCCTTCTTACTATATGTCCGTGCTATGGATCATTCCCTTGGTGCCCTCTTAGCTCAGAAGAACGAAGGCGGCCATGAACAGGCAATCTACTACCTCAGCCGCACAATAGTGGGTCCGAGCACAGATACACACCGGTGGAGAAGGAATACCTTGTACTAGTATTTGCCATCCAAAAGATACGCCACTACATGTCTGGATAGACTATCCACATTATATCTAAAGTCAACCCTCTCAGAATACTCACGACTAAACCGGGCTCTCTGATCAATTCCCATTTAGCTACATGGGCAATGTTGTTGACTCCATACGATATGATCTTCGTTCCTCATAAGGCAGTAAAAGGCCAAGCATTAGCTCATTTCCTAGCAGCTCATCCGGTGCCGGAGTCGTCCAAGCTCTATGACGAAATCTCCGACGAAGTGGTGGAGTCTAACACTGCAACTGAAGAAATCCCCATTTGGTGAATATTCTTTGACGGTGCATCAAGAACAGGACCCAAAGGGAATATCGTGGCTGGAGTAGGTGTCGTGCTCATGTCACCTGATCATCTGGTTATACACCATGCATATTCTCTCGTGGAACCATGCACCAACAACGTGGCCGAATATAATGCCCTATTAATTAGCCTGCAACTGGCAAAGCAACTGGGAGTTGACTATCTAGAGGCTTACGGCGATTCCAAGCTAATAGTTAGTCAGGTCCGAGGGGATTATGAAGTTCGCCACGAAGATCTCATCCCCTACCACAGAGCAACAATCAAGCTGGCGTCTACCTTCGCTGGATTCTTCATCGAGCACGTGCCTCGACTACAGAATATAGAAACAGATGCTCTAGCCGGTCTCGCTGCTTCCTTGACCATTCCTACCAATACACAGCAGTCGATCACAGTTTCTGGTCGAAAACTATTCTGTGTGAAAGATGCCTTGCATATTCATCACAGTTACGCAGCAGAAGCAAACGTCGATGCTAAAGACTGGAGATTTCCTTTCATAGACTATGCAGTCTATGGAATCCTCCCTGAGGACCCGAAGGAAGCAGTATCCATCCAAAGGCGATCCCTCAGATTTTACTACGACACAGCCACCAAGATGCTGTACCGACGCTCTTATGATGGGCTGCTGTTACGATGCTTATCAGACACAGAAGCCAAGCATGCACTCCGGGAGGCTCACGATGGAGTTTGTGGTGCACATCAACCAGGCCCCAAATTACAAGATCGTCTCAAACGAATGGGTTATTACTGGCCCACAATGATAGCGGATGCTGTTGAATATGCAAAGAAGTGTAGAGCTTGCCAGTTCCATGCCGACTTCATTCATCAACCTTCGGAGTTTCTACACCCGACGGTAGCATCTTGGCCATTTGAAGCCTGGGGTATGGATGTCATAGGACCAATCAGCCCGCCATCCTCCAAAGGACATCGGTTCATCCTAGCTATAACCGATTACTTCTATAAATGGGCGGAAGCTATACCGCTCACTGAAGTGAAGATGTCAAACGTGATCAGTTTTATCAAATATCACGTCATCTACCGCTTCGGCCTACCTCACAGGATCATCCATAACAATGGTCCACAGTTCGTAAGCCATGCATTCTATCGGTTCTGCGATAAGAATCAAATCCAGAACGTAGCTTCTACTGGCTACAATCCAGCGGCTAACGGGCTAGCAGAAGCCTTCAACAAAACTATCTTAAAACTTCACAAGAAGTTCGTGTTTTCCAATAAGCGCGATTGGAATGAGAAGCTCGGTGAATGTCTATAGGCCTATCGCACAACGGTCGGACTCCAACGGGCAGTACGCCATTCTCTCTGGTTTATGGGAGCGAAGCAGTTCTTCCCCGAGAAATCCAGATTCCTTCTCTTCGGGTAGCCCTAGCCAGCGAGCTGACTACTGAAGAGAGCTACCGTCTGCGACTCTAAAAGCTCGAAGCTCTAGACGAAAAATGCTTGTTAGCTCAGTAGCGCATTGAGCTATACCAAGCACGCCTTTCCAGAGCCTTCAATAAAAAAGTGAAGGAAAGGATCTTCCAAGTCGGCGATCTGGTCCTAGCAGTGAGAAGACCGATGGTTATGACGCACAAAACAAAAGGGAAATTCCAGCCTAAATGGGAAGGTCCTTTCGTCATAGAATCGGTGTATTCTAACGGTGTGTACCGGCTAACCAAGCCCGATGGTGACTTGCTCATGATGCCTATCAATGGTAAGTTCCTGAGGAAATACTATGTGTAACCTCTTTTTTTTTCACATATGTTTAGTCATGTAAATGTACAGTACGATGTTTATATGATTCCAAAAAAAACTATCTAACTATTATCCGTATTTCAAGAGTCTTGAATACGCCCTGGATAATAGGTCCTCTAAATATTTCCCTAGTGGAATCATTTCCGTTTTTGACTCCGTCCAAACTCGGTTTGACGAAAACAAATCACGTCCCTATTACCTCTGAATTGTTTTTCGATAATTATTTCCCCAGTGGAATGATCAAATGTTTTGCCACATCCACATAACCACTGAGCAAAGCATTCATCAAAGATAGTCATGTCCATACTACCTCTAAACTATCCACTCCCACCTAATGTTACATATCTTTCCACGTCCATATTACCTCTGGTCAGATATAGAACATCCTCTGCTATTACGTCCATATTACCTCTACTAGCAGCTTCGTTCAACTTATTATCTATATTCGAATCATTCGAATATAAAATGGATAATAGGTCCACATTAAAATTTTCCAGCGGAATACCTACCAGAAATATCCTTGCTACGTCCACATTACCTCTAGCATCGATATTTCACAAAACCATATTCACTTCTGAAAAGATTCTTTATTTTGTACTTCAACGTCTATCAAGAGACAGAAATAAGGTACAAGAGCAGTGACGGCCAAAAAAAGGTTACATCTACGGGATACACATGCGGTTTATGTTGTCCCTCAGAGCAACAATTTCGGCTTCATATTTCATAGCAGCTCGACGCCGTGCCTCTTCTTGACGAGCGGCTTCATCTTCAAAGAGGATCAGACTCTGATGCTCCCCCTCCAACTTCGCCAGCTGCTCTTTTAAATGGGCAGAAGCGTTGGCAGTCATAGCAGCCTGGGACAAATAATCCTCCTGTTCAGATGTCGTCGCCCCCAAGTCGGCTTCCAGCTAGGCAATCTCGTTCCTGATCTGTGCAATATGATTGTGCTTCTCAGTGATTTACGTAGCCGGCCTATTCTTTGAGGCAGCACGGGCCTCATTCGCAGCATTGAACTGGCCATACTAGTCAGCCAGCTCGCCAATCTTCTGGACAAGGGCGTCCTTTCTTGCCTGGAAGGTAGCCTTCTCCTCCGTAAGAGCTGTCATCAAAGCATCGTCCTCTGTACAGAACATTGACGTCGGACTCCGCTGGTTGATGTCTCGAAACCTGGCCACCTAACCCTCCAGGTCATTCAGGACCTTCCTCAGAATGTTGGCCCGCTCCTCATAGCCGGCTATGCTCTCGAGGGCCGCCACTTGGCACTCTGCAACAGCCTTTACAGGGCCGAAGGTAGCATTCTGATTCAAGACTCCAGGAAGCTTTACCTTCAACACCGAGTAGAAAGCTCTGACAACTTCCTGGGCTATCTCGTCGTCTTCGGTGGAGGTCATCGGAGAAGAAGCTTGGAAAGTTTCCTCTACTTCAGGAAGAAATACCTGACAAGAAGCCAAACTTGACAAGAAAATCCATTCCACCAAAAACCACTCTTGATTATCACGTGTCACGTCCATATTACCTCTGATACCGATAGTCTTCCAACTTGACACCTGTACCCAACCCGAAATGAAAGGTACGACGCCAAGATCACAAAACATATCACGACCTCGTCATCTCTGTTAGGTTTTGTTTCAAATCTATTACCTGTACCGCTGGTGTGTCAAAGGGTAATAGGTCCACGAAAGCATCATTCCAATCTATTCGCTCGTATTTTCGGATGCACAAAAGGGCAATATGTCCAAACAAAAAAAGAGAGAGGGGGATCCCCCAACGGGATACCCTTTACACAAATACGGTATTCGGCTCTCTAATACAAAGCACCACAGATACCACAAGCAGAGAATGGAGTGAATGTACTCTGTCTATTCAAAATCAGTTACATTCACAGGACTACATCTCATGAGCAAAACAAAAGGTTCTTCGTCCCTTCATCTGGATAAGAAGTAAAAGATTACATTGATTTCCAAAAAGAAGGGAGAATCCGCTACTCATCAGCAACACATAGCTTGGTCAGCTTGGCAGTACCACGCTTTCGTCGAAGGAGGTCATGTTTTACTGTTGAGCAAGCAAACAAGGCTGTTGAACCTTCGAGAGGCTACACGGAGGAGGGCAAATATAGCATGCTAAAACATCTACAAAGGGTGATCTCCTTTCCTCCATATTACGGACGTCGTGGGCCCATTTCTTCAAGAGACCATACCTTCAAAACAACATCTCTAGAGTTGCTTTTGCCTACTTGAAGAAACGTGAAAGCAAAACTTTCACGGTAACGCCCAACTACCGTCCGACTCTTCGATGTATAAAGGTTCTTCCTACCATCTGAGGAAAACCCTTCCAAAATACGAAGAGTCCTGAGCTCTCTGATGTGGGTGTCAAGTGTTGCATCTTCACCATACCCAGAATTGCCGATACCGGTCCTGGAGAAATTTGCTAGCCAGATCCCTACAGAATATGAAAAGGGGCAGAAAGAAAGTCAGACTCAGGAAGCTGCAGAAAAAAAAACTAAGTCCTGAAGACTCCAATGTGCCCAAAGGGATATGCGCCCAAAAATAAGACATGTGGGCGCATAACTCTCAGACAGTACGCGGGCGCATAACATGCCACAGCTTAAAAGGGCGCATAATATGACAACACGTAGGCGCATAGCACACCACAGTGTTGACGCATGACTTCTGTGTGCGCATAGTAATACTCACAGAAGCATGTTGCCGTAGGCGCAAGCGCCCAGGCAGAAGAGAAGTCCGAGCGTCACAAATTAACGTTTGAGGCTTTGTTTTTTGAAGCATGCCCTTACCTAGAATCGGGTCTTGTACTGCCGAAGACACTGCCGCAGGAGGAGAGTCACTCGGCGCAGCCCTCTTGCCCTTCGCGGATCTCTTGGCGACCTTGGGAGACATGATTCTTAAAGAAAGAAGACGAAGAGTTTTCTGAAAAATTCAAAGAGAAAGGAATAATGAACTTTCTCTCTCCTCCAAAGGCCTATTTATAGCCACGGGCCACTTCCTATGAGCCCACTTGCTGTATGCGCCCATGCGCCCATTGCGTTGTATGCGCCCAATACATCCTATGTGCCCACATGAAGGATCAGCTTCCTGCATACTATGCGACTGTCACTTGCTGACGTGGACGACGCATGAAGGATGGACCGTTTCAAATTCCGCTCCGATGAATCTGTCAGTTCAAATTTCGAGGAAGATATCAACAGTCGTATCTCTCTAACAGGTTGGCCAAATACTATACGCCCAAAGGAGAGACCGTGCTATACGCCCATTGCATCATGAAAAGATGATCCATGATTCTTTCAAAGTATTTCGAACTTGTTCAAGTATCGAAAACTTTAAAGGGGGTCTTGTAGAAGCATAAAAAAATTTCAGCAAATGAAGTCCCATGGACCCAAGCCAGTGTAGCTCCCTGCGCCCAAGTCAGTGTAGCTTTATGCGCCCAAGTCAGTGTAGCTCCATGCACCCAGTCAGTGTAGCTCTATGTGCCCAGTCAGTGTAGCTCCATGCGCCCAGTTAGTGAAGCTTCATGCGCCCAGCCAGTGTAGCTCCATGCGCCTAAGACTAGCTCCCCCGAAAAGAGGGCGCATAGCCTGAGACATGGCTATGCGCCCAAGTCTGACTCAGTCAAAGCTATGATCAAAGCGTGCACCGAAGCGCACGGCCACGTCAGTCTCCACGAGCAGTCGTGTACCGAAGCATGCGGCCACGTAATGCTACGACCAACCCACGATCTTGCAGCCTGTATGCACCTACATCCTATGCGCCCAAAGCAGGACTATGCGCCCACATAAAAACTAGCGTGTTTTCTCATGTGGGCGCATAACATCGTTCCAGCTCGAGAACGACTATAAAATGGGGGCCTCATCCCTCTTCAAAATACAGAATGGAAAGTATTTTCAAGAGCCAAATTGTTGCACTTCTTGTCAGTGACCGAGAGTTAGCAATTTTCTTAGGTTTTCTCCCACTTTTGTAATCGGAGTGTCAACGGAGTAAAGGAGCAACTGCCGCTCGATCTTCATCGTCCCATTCCCTAAAAAAAAAATTTGTACTCGGGGATCCTCAGCGCAGGATCTCTCAGGCGTACTCGATTTGTGGTGCCTTGCGTCAATAAAAGAAAAGACAGCATTTTCTTCTTCTTTTTTGTGTGTGTCCACAATCATCAACAACAGCAGGAACAGAACCACAACCATCATGGAGCACGAGATGGCCCAGCAGTGTATGAGGTGTTGCTGGCGGAGCGACGAGGATCAACAAACGCTGCGTCTGGATCCAGATACCGCATGGCCCTGGGGTCGTCGATCCGGTAACCTTCGCGAGAAGGGTCCCGCCCCGTAGAAAATGGCATAATGAAATGCCGAGCCATGTTGTACTAGATGTCGTGCAGTGTATTGCTGATGGCACTCATCTGAAGAGTAGTACGATAATCTAACTCAGTGTAACGATCGGCTTCCAAATGGAAGTAATCGTACAACATGTCACGGATAGAGTCAAGGGTGGCTGGAGGCTCAGGCTCGGGTACATCAGGATCAGATGGTACCTCCTCAACTGGCTCAGGAGAAGCAACGACAGCAGTAGTCCGTGAGGCCTTGGATAGAAAGGCAGGAACAGCTAAGATCTGACATTTGTCCAAAGGAACGTGAAAAGCACGAAAGATCAAGGGTAGATACATCGCATAGACAAGCGATTTAGGTTTCTTCCTTGCACGAATCATCTAGTCTATCATCGTACGAGAAAAGTTGAAGTTGAAGGGGATGGTAAAGTTGATCGGATGCCCCGGCTCAACACTCCTTGATTTAAAATCCGAAAACCACTTATTAGAAGCATCTAATGAGACAAATATTTGTTCATCAAAGGTGTTGGCATTGGGTGGAGGTGGAGGATTAAATAAAGGATGGATGGGTTGAACATTTTGTGGAGGAGGAGGAGGATTAGATGAAGAAGCACCTTCAGTTCTAGGCCTCTTCCCCCGATTAAGCAATCTAGGAGCCATTGACAAGCAAAAACAAAGAGATAATGGAAAGTAGATGGTGAAAAGTGATTTTTACCTCAGACAAATTGTTGGAGATGGAAGAGAATCACCATAAACCCTTGATTCTTGAGTTTGGAGAGAGAAATCCTTAAGAATTGAGAGTTCTAGGGTTAGGGTTTGGAGAGGAAGGGTTTTGAGAGATGTTGAAGAAGGTGGGAATGAAGAGAGAGAGAGAGAGAGAGAGAGAGAGGAAATTCATGTATTAGAAGGGTAGGGCCGGCTGATCGCATTAAATTGTGGCCCTTGGATTAAAGTATGGATGGCTAAGAGCTGCTGGAGGTTCTGGAACCCAGAAGACAGAGTTCGGCCCGAACTCTGCCATAGGAAGAGTTCGGCCCGAGCTCTGTGAGCTTGGTGCCAGAACTTAAAAAGTTCAAAAAGATAGTTTTTGAAGAAAGATTTAATAGGATTTGTCTTGACTTAGTAATCTTGAAAGATATTAGGCATACAATAATTTAAACCAGGCAATAAATTATTATTAAAATACTTATCAGCATAGTTGAACTGCCTCAGGTTAGCTGTAGGGGCCGGATCCCAGCTAGCGGTAGTCCGAAGACTAGTGCACGATGTCGCTTAGGCTTTTACGCCTTGTTGTAAGAAGGGCCCTTTCGGCTTTTACCTATAGTGCCCCATCCCGTTCAGGCAATCGGAGGAATCGAAACACCAACGGCGTTCGAACTTAGTCTTGCAATGGCTGCTCGAAGACCAGCTCGGTCGAGGCGACTCCTCATTCAGGTGGGGGTAGTTTCGGTGAACTTGCCTCATCTTAGCCTTCATATAATAAATTGCATGTTTTCAACTTGCACAAGTTAGGCTTGATAATAAAAGAGACACATCCACATAGCTAAGGGAATAATCTCGACGGGTCGAAATGTGTTAGAACATGGAAAAGGCCCCGTTGTCTGCTTAGAAGTCTGCTCAGCGTGCTTTCAAAATGACACTCAGTCCTTTGTCCCATGGCTTGGAAGAAGGAAGTTGGCCTAAGTTGCTAAGTTGCCACAATGCTAGAATTAGTCTAAGTCATAGGCGTCACCTAAAGGAATGTTTGATAAAGCATGCACGGTCCCCTCGTCTAAGGCTTGGCATAGCCTTCGTCTGTCCTATGGTTTAATTCATATTGCACGGCTTGTGGCTTAAGTCTAGGCATCCAAAGAGCTTGGTTGTTCAAGTCGACCGCGTGCATAACACGTTCCCTCGATGCGAAGCTTGGCGTAGCCTTTTCTCGTCAAATCATTGTGCAAATAAGTTAGGCAAAGTTATGCTGGTCGATCAAAGCCATTTCTAGCACTATTTTGCTCCTTCTGTGGTTGTCAAGTCACATAGTCCCACGAGAACAAGGCTCGTCATATAAAGTATATGACTTGAGCGATAGTATTGCCTAGATAATAAGTCAGTCTAAGGCACGAGCCACGGTTGGTTTAGTAAAAAGTATGCCACGGATAAGAAAGTCACGAGATCGGTCCCGCTACTTGTGAGTCTCGATAAGTCTCGATAGGAAAGCACCCGAGATCGATCCCGCTACTTGGGAGTCTCGATAAGTCTCGATAAGGATGCACAAGAGATTAGTCCCGCTACTTGGGAGTCTCGATAAGAAAGTATACGAGATCGGTCCCGTTACTTGGGAGTCTCGAGAAGTACAAGAGATCAGTCCCTCTACTTGGGAGTCTCGATAAGAAAGTGCACGAGATCGGTCCCGCTACTTGGGAGTCTCGATAAGGAAGTCCATGCAACTGGTTGTCGCCGAGATCGGTCCCGCTATTTGGGAGTCTCGATAGAAAGTTGGAAAGCATGGTCATGATTAAGGAAGGACTTAGTAGATCGAGTTGAGTCTTGCATGGTCATTGGACAACTTGCGCGCAAGGTAAATTCCTCGAACGATCTCGGGGCACCGAGTTCGTGTCGGCCTAGGAGGAATTGCTGATATTATACGGCCTTCATCGACGGTACGACTTGATTGAAGTGAACCGTTATAATATAGACTGCGGGTCATTCGGTGGAAACTCGTACCTCGCCACGCGGATGGTCACCGTATGCAAAGATCCAGGATAGCTTGACATTGCTAGTGACCACTCATATAGATGTGTCGGCATAAGAGCGGCTTTCTACGTATATGTCTTTGGATTGCGTTAAGTACTAGCAAGTTACGAGTTGGGTTAACAAGGCATAATTGTAGCAAGCGCTAACCTTGAGTCGGTACGGGTTCGATGTGCACGGTTGCAACACCATTTTGGAGCCTAAGATTTGGCTATAGCAAGGACACGTGCTTCGGCATGAATGTGGCATCATCTCGAATTAAGTCAGAAAGGGCCGTAAGGCAAGTTGGTTAAATCTGGTTGATCCTTGGAAGGCACGACCTCGGTCTTAAGGCACGATCAAGTCTATTGGTACACCAGTACGAGTCGTCACCTTGACATCGTTGGCACGAGAATGGTCTAGAGGCACATAAGAACAAGTGAAAGTTATGGCACGGCCGAGTTGCATAAGTTTCTACTTGGCGAGGTACTGTCTCGAATATATTGAAGTCATGAATCGAGTATAGCACGACCCTATCGTTGCGTTGTCAGGTATAGGCTAAGGTGTCTCTGTCCTAAAATTGATCCTAAGGTAAGACTAGCAAGACAATCAAAAAGGAACTAAGCTGTACAAAGTAAATGAACGTGTCAGTTATGTATGGATGGGCGAGGAGCTCACTCCACCAGTACAGTTGAGTACTGACACCCACACAGTTTTCATGTACAGGCACAAGTAGAAGCCCGGTGGCACGGAGCTCGCTTGGATGCGTCGAGGCATGAAGTTCTTTAGTATTTTGAGGCGTACGGTCGCATGGAGTCAAGACCTATACAAGACATAATGTATAGACATCGCCATTCCGTAGAATCTGCCACTCGTCGCCTTGAAGCTTGTATTGAGATTGAGAGAGAGCAGAGTGACTTGTAATATGAGAGAAAAATGAGCCTGAGAGACTTGTAATTTGGCCTAGTGCCCATATTCTAATCCTTGTTCAATATCAATAAAAGAGTATTTTACATGACTTGTGTTTTGTGTTCAAATTTCCGCTGCTAACTATTCAATGTTTCTGCTTGAGACTTCTGTGCGACGACCCCCGTCGCTTAGCCTGTAATCGGCCGTTATGGACCTACCTTACGTGAGTACAATCTAGGCTCACGCGACATCACGCCTTAGCGAGGACGATCGCTCCTAAGGGAGTGGGACGTGACATAGTGGTATCAGAGCACGACTTTGCATCCTTGGACTTCTTGTCGAATCTTTCAGTTTTGAAAGCTCTTTCATGGAAAAAGAAGTGTGCGCTCTCTCTCAAATGTCCCACGGTATGTCCATACAATAAGTCTAAATATTTTTAAAAGCTTGTACAAGTGTTCAATCGAACGCATCAGTAGGCGATGGACTTGTGCCGAACGGTATCAAACTTGAGTTGATAGGAAACACATGCTAAAGTTAGCAAGTCACGTGCTTGCCTAAATAGTCCTACGTCGACATTAGCAAATAAGCATGCAAAACCAGAGTATAGTCCGTACGGGAAAGCTATGCACACAACTTTTTTGCTAAGTTGTGCTGCGTGTCGTGCACCTAGACTTTATGGTGCAAACGAATTACGAGCGATATTAAGTACCGCTCGGTCGGGAACGAAGATATACTTAGAGTGTATATCGATAAAAACACTATCAGACTAACGCTTAGGCGTACACGAAAGATTGGTTTAGATTTTTGGAGAATAGTGCGAACGACTTAGTACGTCGAGACGCATGAATTATAAATATGATTTACATATGGAATATCGATAGAAATACGAGACTTAGACTATCGGAATGACGTGAGCGATTAAGCTAGAGTTTTATTGAACGAATATGAAAGATGTATTAGCGAATAATACGAACGTGATTGTGGACTAAATCGGATGGCTCGAATCCTGAGTGGTATATGGTCCGTCTTGGAAATCATTCGAGCAAAATTGAAGATTAGGGGTAACAACGAGTATGTCAGCTAGGCGATATAATCGTGCAAAGCCTTAGAACGCGTCACGCTTAGTTGGTCGTGACTTCGAATATCCCGAACAAGATGTCGTTCGGACAACTTGTGAATGGGCAACGCGAGTTAGGAAACGATATTAAATCAGGATTCGGAACGATAAATAAAAATGAATGTCTTGACCGAGGAAACCTAGAGGATCGCACTTATGATTTAGGATTTGGTCGAATGGAATTGTGGTATATCTATTTCGGACAATAGCATCAGTTACATGAATCAGAGTTCGTTGCAAAGAAAGATCGTCAGGTTACGTACATCATCGATGGTATTGAGGCATATCAAAGATTGATGTACGATAACTCGGGGGTACTCTGAATCAAGGAATGATGATCGTGTAAAATATTATTGTTTCGATGGATGCTATACTCGGGATGTTGAAATGTGTCGAAAAAAAGATAGACTTGGCTCGAGGATTTTCTTGTTGAACGAATAACGAACAGACTATCGAACTGAGATCTTGGCTTGGATGAAAATGAAATATTCGGATTGCTTCGACGATAACCACAATGTTGACGTTCTTGTCTTATGCGAACACAACTCTAGCCTCGCACATGCGTCACGCCGGTTTAGGATGATCATTTCTCGTGAGCGCTGATATGGTGATTCATACTGCGGCGATGATCGAACTTGCATGGTGTGGCAATTTGATTGCTTCGACTTATGGTTTAACGCGAAGGTGGACTCAAGAATTATGACGATTGAACTTAAAGATTGAGTAGGTCCAATCCACGTATCGAGAATGAATTAGTCTAGACTCAAGCAAGAGTTACGCTCCAATAAGGACGATTATCCTGCGAGAACGTGGCATGGTGATTCATGTCCAACGTAGATAATCGAACTTGTATAAGTTTAGGGCATGACAATTTATTGTGCTAGATGACCTCGTGATTGAATACATGAATTGGTTAGAACGGATATGTGAATTATGTCGACAAGTCGGAAGGAATAGACTATACAAATTGGTGATTTGAACGGATTCGAATCTGCGCAACGAATGCCTTGATGCGAATTAGGTGATCATGCTCGATGTTTAGAAATTTGAGTGATGCGAGCTTGGGTAGAAAACCCCGTACTATTAACTTGGTTTGACCCTAGGATTGGGGTCAGTGTTGGTATTACTATCGGGGAACTATGATTCCAATCCTGACATTGACTTTAGCCTTGAGAAATGGCCTAGCGGTTAAGAGAGACGTCCATGTTGTAAGAGTTAACATTGGAAAGATTGATCTTGAGGATTGATATGGATGGATAGAGTGAATAAAAATATGGGAATAACCCTCACGAGACTCGGCTGACATGCATATATTTCAGGGATGCCTGAATATGTGCACGATGCGACTCGAGTGAGAATGACGAATTCTCTATCATGCGGCTTGGCTAAAATACATATATTTTAGGGACGTCTGGAATATGTGCACGATCCAACCAAGTGATACATTGAATTCAAGTAAGACTTAAGGAATGGAAATGTGTCGAGGATTATGAAATCATGTTAAAGAAAGATTGATAGTAGTACGAGCGTGGCTCCGATTGAAGAAACGCATAAGCGGAGTGTGTAGGAGAGTTCTTGGATCAAAGTGATCTATAAGTAAGTACTCAGTTAGTTTTGAGGACGAAACTTTTTCTGAGTGGTGTATGATGTAGTGTCCCATCCCATTCAGGCAATCGGAGGAATCGAAACGCCGACGGCGTTCGAACTTAGCCTTGCAACGGCTGCTCGAAGACCAGCTCGGTCGAGGCAACTCCTCGTTCAGTTTGGGTAGTTTTCGTGAACTTGCCTCATCGTAGCCTTTACATAATAAATTGCATGTTTTCAACTTACACAAGTTAGGCTTGATAATAAAAAAGACGCATCCACATAGCTAAGGAAATAATCCCAACGGGTCGGAATGTGCTAGAACATAGAAAAAGGTCCTACGGTCTGCTTAGAAGTCTGCTCAGTGTGCTTTCAAAATGACACTCGGTCCTTTGTCCCGTGGCTTGGGAGAAGGAAGTTGGCCTAAGTTGCTAAGTTGCCACAATGCTAGAATTAGCCTAAGTCATAGGCGTCGTTCGAAGGAATGTTTGATAAAGCATGCACGGTCCCTTCGTCCAAGGCTTGGCATAGCCTTCGCTTGTCCCATGGTTTAAGTCATATTGCACGGCTTGTGACTTAAGTCTAGGCATCCAAAGAGCTTGGTTGTTCAAGTCAACCGCGTGCATAGCACGTTCCCTCGATGCGAAGCTTGGCGTAGCCTTTGCTCGTCAAGTCGTTGCACATATAAGTTAGGCAAAGTTATACCGGTCGATCGAAGCCATTTCTAGTACTGTGCCGCTCCTTCTGTGGTTGTCAAGTCACATAGTCCCATGAGAACAAGGCTCATCAAATAAAGTATATGACTTGAGTGATAGTATTGCCTAGAGAATAAGTTAGTCTAAGGCACGAGCCACGGTTGGTTTAGTGAAAAGTATACCACGGATAAGGAAGTCATGAGATCGGTCCCGCTACTTGGGAGTCTCGATAAGGAAGCACACGAGATCGATCCCGCTACTTGGGAGTCTCGATATGTCTCGATAGGGAAGCACCCGAGATCGGTCCCGCTACTTGGGAGTCTCGATAAGGAAGCACACGAGATCGGTCCCACAACTTGGGAGTCTCGATAAGGAAGTACACGAAATCGGTCCCGCTACTTGGGAGTCTCGATAAGGAAGTATATGAGATCGGTCCCGCTACTTGGAAGTCTCGATAAGTCTCAATAAGGAAGTGCATAAGATCGATCCCGCTACTTGGGAGTCTCGATAAGGAAGTTCACGCGACTGGTTGTCGCTGAGATCGGTCCCGCTACTTGGGAGTCTCGATAGAAAGTTGGAAAGCATGGTCATGATTAAGAAAGGACTTGGTATATCGAGTTGAGTCTTGCATGGTCATTGGACAACTTGCGCGCAAGATGAATTCCTCGAACGATCCCGAGGTACCGGGTTCGTGTCGGCCTAGGAGGAATTGCAGATATTGTACGGCCTTCATCGACGGTACGACTTGATTGAAGTGAACCATTATAATATAGGCTGCGGGTCATTCGGTGGAAGCTCGTACCTCGCCACATGGATGGTCACCGTATGCAAAGATCCAGGATAGCTTGACATTGTTAGTGACCACTCATATAGATGTGTCGGCATAAGAGCAGCTATCCGCGTGTATACCTTTGGATTGCGTCAATTACTAGCAAGTTACGAGTTGGGTTAACAAGGCGTAATTGTAGCAAGCGCTAACCTTGAGTCGGCGCGGGTTCGGTGTGCACGATTGTAACCCTATTCTGGAGCCTAATATTTGGCTATAGCAAGGAAACATGCTTCGGCATGAATATGGCATCGTCTCGAGTTAATTCAGGAAGGGTCGTAAGGCAAGTTGGTTAAGTCTGGTTGATCCTTGGGAGGCACGACCTCAGTCTTAAGGCATGATCAAGTCTATTGGTACAAACAGCACGAGTCTTCCCCTTTGACATCGTTGCCACGAGAATGGTCTAGAGGCACATAAGAATAAGTAAAAGTCTTGGCACGACCGAGTTGCATAAGTTTCTACTCGGTGAGGCACTGCCTCGAATATATTGAAGTCACAATAGAGTATAGCACGACCCTGTCGTTGCATTTTCAGGTATAGGCTAAGGTGTCTCTGTGCTAAAATCGATCCTAAGGCAAGACTAGCAAGAAAATCAAAAAGGGACTAAGATGCACAAAGTAAATGAACATGTCGGTTATGTATGGATGGGCGAGGAGCTCACTCCACCAGTATTGTTGAGTACTGACACCCACACAGTTTTCATGTGCAAGCACAGGTAGAAGCCCGATGGCGCAGAGCTCGCTTAGGATGCGTCGAGGCATGGAGTTCCTTGGCATTTCGAAGCGTGCGGCCGCATGGAGTCAAGACCTATACAGGACATAATGTATGGACATCGCCATTACGTAGAATCTGCCACTCATCTCCTTGAAGCTTGTATTGAGATTGAGAGAGAGCAGAGTGACTTGTAATATGAAGAAAAGTGAGCCTAGAAGACTTGTAATTGGCATAGTGCCCATATTGTAATCCTTGTTCAATATCAATAAAAAGAGTATTTTACATGACTTGTGTTTTATATTCAATTTTTTGCTGCTAACTATTCAATATTTCTGCTTGGGACTTTGTGCGACGACCCCCGTCGCTTAGCCTGTAATCGGCCGTTATGGACCTGTCTTGCGTGAGTGCAATCTAGGCTCATGCGGCATCATGCCTTAGCGAGGACGATCGCTCCTACGGAAGTAGGACGTGACAGTATCCAAAGCAATGTCACCATGAATGATATATGTTATAACCGTTATTTATGTAGGTACAACTTATTGTACGATAGTTTCATCCAAAATTTCTAACTTTCGACGAAGAAAATTGAAGCGCTCTTCATCTAGTGGTTTTGTGAAAAAATCTGCTAGCTGATGTTCAGTGTCAATGAATTCTAAGTTGATGGTGCCATGCAGTTGATGATCACGCAAAAAATGATATCTAATCTCTATATACTTTGTGCGTGAGTGACATACTGGATTTTTGGTCAAATTGATTGCACTAGTGTTATCACAAAAAATAGGTATATGCTTGAATAGTAAGTTATCGTCTTCAAGAGTTTGCTTCATCCGTAGAATCTGAGCACAACAACGACCAGTTGTAATATATTTAGCTTCTGTTGTGGATAGTGCTACTGAATTCTATTTCTTGCTAAACCATAAGACTAAATCCTTTCCTAACAAATGACACGTGCCGCTGGTACTCTTACGGTCGACTTTGCATCTCACAAAATCTGCATCGGAATATACGATTAAGTCAAAGGTAGTGGTTTTGGGATACCACAAGCCCACCGTAATAGTTCCTTTAAGATATCTAAAGATACGCTTAACCGTGGTCATGTATTATTCCTTAGGGTTAGCTTGATATCTAGCATATAGGCAAACACTAAACATGATATCGGGACGACTAGCAGTTAAATACAGTAGACTACCAATCATACCTCGATACTTAGATCAACAGGTTTGCCACTTTCATCAGGTTCTAACTTTGTTGTAGTAGCCATAGGAGTACTGATAGGTTTGATGTTGTCAAGCTCAAACTTTTTCAGCATGTCCTTTGTATACTTCGATTGACTGATGAAGACGCCTTTCAAGTATTGTTTGACTTGTAATCCAAGAAAGTAGTTGAGCTCCTCCATCATGCTTATCTCAAACTCGTTCTGCATACACTTGACAAATTCTTTGCATAGACCCTCATTAGTAGACCCAAATATGATATCATCTACATAAATTTGAACTAACATAATGGTGTCATCAAGAGATTTTATGAAAAGTGTCGTATCAATTTTTTCTTTTGAAAAACCTTTATCTAGTAAGAAGGTGCCAAGGCGTTCATACCAGGCTCTGGGAGCTTGTTTGAGGCCGTATAGCGCTTTCTTAAGTTTTAAAATATGGTCAGAAAATTTGTGATTTTTAAAACCAGGCGGTTGTTTTACAAAAACCTCTTCTTTAATAAAGCCATTTAGAAAAGCACTTTTTACATCCATTTGAAAAAGTTTGAAGTTTTGGAAATTTGCAAATGCATAAAGCATCCGAATAGATTCAAGTCATGCAACAGGAGCATACGTCTCATCGTAGTCGATACCTTCCTCTTGGTTGTATACTTGAGCTACGAGACGAGCCTTGTTATGAGTACTGAACCATCATCATTAACTTTGTTACAAAAAACCCATCTAGTACCAATGATCGAATGGTTAGCAGGTTTAGGAACAAGTTCCCAAACCTGACTTCTTTTAAATTGGTTGAGTTCTTTTTGCATTGCAGATATCCAAAATTCATCGTTAAAAGCTTCTAAAACGTTTTTGGGTTCTATCTGGAAAATGAATGCAGTGCTAGCTATAGAGTCTCTAAAAGAAGATCGAGTAGTTACCCCTCTTGATACCTCACCTATTACGAAGTTTTTTAGATGTGAAGGTGTGAATTAGGAATTTATTTGGTAAGCCTTCCAGATAACTTGTTCCAGGTGTTGTATCCACAGGTGTAGAGATTGATGGTTCGATGTGAGGGTCAACATCGTCATCGAGGATAGTAGCTGTACTATTACTTTCATCAAATGTGACATTAGTAGACTCTTCAAAAATTATAGAGCATTTGTTGAACACTATATATCCTTTGCTCTTGGCAGCATATCCAAGAAAAATACCTTCGTCAGCTTTGGCATCAAACTTGCCTAAGTTGTCTTTGGTATTTAGGATAAAGCAGCGACAACCAAACACTCGAAAATAAGAAATAGTAGGTGTCCTACCAAACCAAAGTTCATAGAGAGTTTTCTTCGAAATACGATGAATCAACTCCCTATTCAAAATATGGCATGCTGTACTGACAGCTTCTGTCCAAAAATATTTTGGAAGAGAAAATTGATTTAACATGACTCTGGCTATATCGCCAAGAGTTCTATTCTTTCGCTCCATAACACTATTTTGTTGAGGAGTTCTAGGACAAGAAAATTCATGATCAAAACCATTTGACTCACAAAATTTTCAAAATAAGAATTTTTGAATTCGTCACCATGATCACTTCGGATTCGAGTAATCATGTAGCCTTTTTCGTTTTGAACTCTTTAGAGAAAATACTTTAAAAACAGAAATAGTATCACTTTTGTTTGTAAGGAAGAAAACCCAAGTAAATCTAGAAAAATCGTCTACAATAACAAAAGTATAGAGTTTTTAGCCAAGACTAGCTACTCTACTGTCCGAATAAGTCCATATGAAGCAGTTACAAAGGTCGAGTGGTACTTACAGTATTGATGGATTTAAAAGAAGATTTGGTAGCCTTATTCTTTTCACATTTGGCACATATCGTGTCCTTTTTGAATGTGATGTCAGGCAGTCCTCTTACTAGCTTCTTGGTAGATAGTCTGGATATGGTGTCCATGTTGGCATGACCAAGACGCTGATGCCATAATAGCCTTTCATCTTTATGAGCGTAGAGGCATCTTTCTGTACTGTTAGTATCTCTAGACAAATAGAAAATGTATATATTATCTTCTTTATCCCTTCAAAAGCGATGTCTCCAGATGATTCATCATAGATAAAGCATTTAGTTTTACCGAAGTTAATATCATATCCATGATCAGCAAGATGACTGATGCTGAGCAAGTTATGCTTTAACTCAGTCACTAAACAGACATCCTTAATGATGGGATGAGGAGGATTACCAATAGTACCATTACCTATGATATAATCTTTCAGCTTGTTGCCTGAAGGATACATATCCTTTCCCTTTTTATCGATAGTGTTACAAATAGATTAGCATCTCCAGTCATATGTCGCGAGCACCCACTATCGAGAATCTATTTGCTTCTAGTTGGTAAAGAAAAGTCTACCTACACCACAAGTAGATGTGACATTTGGTACCTAGATCTTTGAGGGTCCTGAACGATTAGTTTTCGGTACCCATACATATAGATTCTTATTAACTAATTTTCTAATTCTACATTATGGTGATACATGTCCATGTAAACCACAGTATGTACATGTAGCATGCATATTTGTATTTGGTGCAGGATGATAGTGATATCTATATGTGGGTGCAGGATGTTGATAGTGACTATGTGTAGTGGCAGGATGATGATAATAACTACGTGTGGGTGTTTTACGTGATGCATGGGAGTAGGTGTACATAAAAGCATGTTTATGTGTAGTATGTGGATGCATGTTATTTTGATGACATGTTCTATTGTGTTGGTGTTTAGTGTATGTGTTGTGACTGTGAGACTGAGTTTGAGGTCGAACAACCTGTTTACCCAGCCTGATCTCTAATTTCTTAAAGGCAACATACACTTCATCATATTTAGCAGAAAAACCATTAATTCTAGCAGTAGCAACCTTGTATTTGTTTTTCTCTTCAGCAAGCTCTTTATTGAGTGCTGAAATATTACGTGTTTGTTTCTCAATAATAGATTCGGCATTGTGTAAGCTTAATTTAAGCTTGGATACCTACTCGGTGTCCTCTATGGGAGGTGTGTCTCTAATATTATCTAGTAAGTATGAAAGTCTATGGATCTCAGCTTCATGAGTCGTGATTTTATCCTTAGCATGTTTATACTTGCAAATAACCTTTTTTGTGGTCTTCAAGCAGATCACTAAAGGCATCAACAAGTTCATGAAAAGTGAAATCATTAAGAGGATCACGAGTTACCTTATCAGATGTTGCCATTAGGCAGACGTTACCCGAGTCTTGGGGAGTGTTATCTTCCTTGTATGAGTCACTGGCTTCGCTTTTATACCAGATACTGGTGTTGGCATACTTTTGTGAGGATGACTTCTTATACGGCTTCTCATATCTGCCTCCTTTCTTTGCTACAGGGCAGTCTTTTCTGACGTGTCCTGTCTTCTTGCATCCAAAGCAAGTAGGTTCTTCATCGTCTTCCTTTTGCTCCTTCTTCCTTTGGTTGAAGCGTAGAAACTGTCACGACCCGTACCCTTTTTTTATACGGATGCGAGTGTGTGTTCAAGCCAGCCTATACCGCAGAGTCGGCGGTACAACGCTGTCACGGCCATGATGCTCAAAATCACATAAATAACATTTATTGCTCATTCACATTTCTAAATTAAATTATAAGATTTATATTTAAAGAAAGTACAATGTTCTTACATATTGAAATGATACCACATCTATCTAATTTCTGGTTTATGCCTGCAAGTGCACCCGAATCTCCCAAAGCTAAAGAACCCACGGCTAACCTAAAAAATGTTGGTTTCCAGTCAGGAATAGGAACAAGCAAACAAACCGACGGCAATGCAAAAACACAATAGAATTCACAAGACATGAAAATAAAATACGTGAAATAAAACTGGAAAGCAACTGATGTCATGGCATATCTAGAAAGTAAGTAGGTAACTCTACTACAAGATATCAACTGGAGAAAAATATGTAACTAGGATGTCATGGCAAGTGGTGAACAAACAAGGAAAAACAAGTAAAAGACAACTATCTATGTGTTTTAAATATCTTGTTCGACATGTGAACGGCTAAGGGATAAATCCGGTACCCTGCACATGTCGTGTGCAGCTGCTATTAGTAAAGTGTAGACATTTTGGGGATGGAATGGGTAGTTCACACGTCTATTAAGATATTTCCCCTCCCAGCTAGTACTCATGGAATCAAGTCGCAAGTAGGGTAATCAGGTAAAAGACAGTCACGAAGTATAAACAAATCCATGATACTAATTCGTATGACAATGTATCATCAAGCAAGAGAGCATATGTATAAACATGAATGGAAAAGACTATTATGAATCGAAAACAATCAAAAAGTGCTCTTGTCTGAGGTCCTTAGCCGGTAAAACCAATAGTACTGTACCGCTCAGTGAGCCACAACAGTCAAACTCGTGCAAAAGTCTCCGATGCTGAAATAGACATTACCAATTTCAAATAGTCAAATTAGCCAGGATTGTCTGTCCATAAGTCCTATTCTAGACACAGGGGCAAAACGATAATTTTGGGTCAAAATGGTCCACCGTTGGACCCGCTTTGCACCAAAAATGTGCCAGTCTATGGTCTAAATTCATCAAACTACATGTCTACGGGTCCGATTTTTTGATACAAATCCAATCGTATGTCCAAAATTGGATTCCGACGGATCGTGCACAAAATCGCCCGTTGAGTCAGATCGTGGGGCCCATAAAGCGACGATCCGATCAACTGTCTCAGAATCGGACCAAACTTGGCATACTGGACCAGAAAAATATACGGTCCTGTTGGCGCAAGTTTTGTCTCGATTTTACAAACGTGCACAAATTAATTGAGAAATTTGCAAAAGGTCGATACGATGAATTTCAATGGATACGTATCAAATTTGTCGTGCACACGCAACCAATTTGAATTCCGTCAAAGCCCACACGTTCACAAAGTCGATACGCACCTTTCGATGCTTTCAGTTCATGACCATGTTGCCCGGTTTGGCGGAACGACGTGGTATCGGAGGTTTTTATAGTTTTTTCAAAACAGTTTTCGTGGGTTTTTCCTGATTTGTAAACTGTTTTATCTTGCATACAAAAAAAAATTAAAGTAATTTATGGGTCTTATAGATTTTTAGGTTGTCTCAAAGTTTGTTCAAGTGGTTTTAGAAATTGATCAAGGTTCAACAGGAGTCAACCTTCAAAGTTGGGGTTCGGAATAGTTTCTAACTTTAGGAAATTGAGTTTTTTTCTCGATTTTGGGATGCGATTGTCATCTTGCACCTCGCAAATGAATTAATCTAAATGAAAGGAGTCAAAATGGGTAAGGTTGGCTACATACCTGTGAGACGGTACATGAAATGATCACCTGGTGATCGAGAAACGTGCCGCAAACTCGTCGACGCTCGCTGTTGCGATTGCTCTTCGTTGTGGCGTGCTGTGTGCGCGCCGGCGCACGTCGGCCGGTCGACAGCGCCGCCCGCGGTGCGGTGTGCGCGCGTGCATGTGCAGGAGCCCCTGGGTGGTCGCGAGGTCGGCCAGGGTGGTGGCGAGCCGTAGGTTTTAGGGTTTCTCTTCGCTTTCGATCTATATATATTTATATACTCGGTTCTATACGTACGAGAGGGGTTTCTGTCGGGTCTGGGCTGGGCTGGGATGTTTCCCTCTAGTTCATTTACTATATATATATATATATATTATATATATATAATTATATATATATATATATATATATATATTATATATATCCTTAAATACATATTTGTATATATATCCTTATGTATTTCTATATAGCCATATATATATATATATATCTATATACACTTATTTATATACACACTTATTTATATATATATATACATATATATACTTATATATATATATATATATATATATATATCTATATATATATATATATATTTATATATATATATTATATATATATTTATATATATATATATATATATAAAATACACTTATTTATAAACCATATACATATATATATCACACATATCATATCACACATATATTTATATATAAATTAATACTTCTTAACTACTCTCCCTTCCTCATACATTTGTATTAATATATATGTAACCTTATATACATTCAAACTTATTACACATATTATACTCATTTAATATATATACACACATATTGTTCTAGTCGAAGATGCACGAAATCTAGAATGGCCCTTCAACAAAATGTATCGTATTCTCAGAAACCAAATCTCCATTTTTTTATATAAATACACATGACTTATATATAATACCCATTTATATCAAATTACTTATTTATTCATTAAAATAATACACTAACTAAATCACACCCCTAATTATCTACATGACCTCTTTGGACGTACTACATGTCTACATGGGCTTGGCTCGTCCGGGTCCCGTCTGGACTAGATTGGCATAAACCGGGTTTCCTAAAAGTCATAATATTAATAATACTTAATTAATCTTTTATAGAGGTCAGTCGCAACTTGGCCTGGTTTTCCTAGTTGGGACAACTTATGCTGGGGTCTTCCCTACCATGGCTAACACCTAGTCAAGGCTGCGACAACGCTCTCGTGCCACGATTTCTAGTCATATGTACTCCAATCTTAACCATGACTTATGGCCTTCAATATTAATTAATTAATTAATATTTTATAAATTCTAAAAATTGCAATTCAATTAAAATAAATATATATTAGAATTTTCAGGAAGGGGGATTACAGAAACTTCTTGAAGTTGCGTACCAAGAGTGTCCGATCATCACATCGAAATTAGCGTCGTCTGTCTCATCTGGATTGGTTCTTCGGCGATGAGCTCTAAGCTCGATTTTCTTTTGCT
>JANAVB010003200.1:15951423-16039224 GCA_029216955.1 Iris pallida
TCTCGAGATCGACTTGCGCTCAGGATACCATCAGATCAGAGACAGAGAGCAGGACATCCGAAGACAGCTTTCACCCGGTATGGGCATTGGGAGTTCCTTGTTATGCCATTCGGAGCAACCAATGCGCCGACTGTGTTCATGGACCTCATGAATCGTATCTTCATGCCTTATTTGGATCAGTTCATGATTGTGTTCCTATACGACATCCTGGTCTACAGCAAGAGTGAGGTGGAGCATGAACAACATCTTGTGTGGTTCTTCAGACTCTCAGGGAGTACCAGTTGTATGCCAAGTTCAAATACGAGTTCTGGCTCGAACATTTCGTACTTGGGTCATATCATCACCAGAAGAGGAGTAGAAGTGGATCCCCAAAAGATCATGGCTATTGAGTCGTAGCCAGTACCCAGCACAGTTGCAGAAGTTCGCAGTTTTCTTGGCTTAGCCGGCTACTACCAGCGATTTGTTTCAACTTCGCTCGAATCTCAGCACCATTGACCTAGTTGACCCGCAAGGATGTGCGGTTTGCTTGGACAGCAGAGTGCCAGAGTTCTTTTGAGAAGTTGAAGCAAGGCTTGATGACGGCTCCCATTCTCACACTTCCAGATGGATCGGAAGATTCTCAGTATATTGTGATGCTTCAGACAGAGGCTTGGGATGTGTTCTGATGCAGCATGGGAAGGTAATAGTAGATCTTCAAAAGATGGGTATAGAAGTTGTTCTCCTTCCAGTGTGGCATTGATGGCCAGCATGCGAGTTCAGTCCAGTATAGTCGAGAGGATTCGGATGGCACAGTCAGCAGATTCTAAGCTTCAGCAGCTTAGAGCAGAGTGCGAGGCAGGACGAAGGCCAAAGTTATGCATTCATGAAGACGGTACCCTTCGACATGGAAGCGTTTATGTACCCGATGGAGATATCAGACAAGAGATCATGGCAGAGGCTCACAGTTTGCAGTATTCGTCCATTCGGTAGCACGAAGATGTATCGTGACCTCCGTCAGCACTTCTGGTGGAATGGCATAAAGAGGGAGATAGCCGGTTTGTCTCTCGATGTTTAGTTTGCCAACAAGTTAAAGCTGAACATCAGAGGCCAGCTGGACTTCTTCAGCCCTTGCCAATTCCAGAATAGAAGTAGGAGCGTGTGACCATGGATTTTGTGACTGGATTACCTAGATCCCGGCTGGCAGAGATGCTATTTGGGTTATTATAGACATGCTCACAAAGGTGGCTCACTTTCTCCCGTTCAGAGTTGGTCAGTCGACGGCTCAGCTAGCAAGGATGTATCTCAGGCAGATAGTCAGGTTATACGGTGTACCAGTCAGTATCACTCGGACAGCAATTCCAGATTTACATCGTACTTTTGGCGTAGCCTACAGGAGAGTTGGGAACCCACCTCCAGTTCAGCTTAGCTTATCACCCGCAGACTGATGGTCAGTCGGAATGCACGATCCAGACTCTTGAAGATATGTTAAGATCTTGTACACTCGACTTCGGTGGTTCATGGGAAGATCACCTGCACCTGGTGGAGTTTTCGTACAATAATAGTTTCCAGGCCAGTATCCAGATGGCACCGTTCGACACTGTATGGCAGGAAGTACAGATCCCCGCTAGCTGGGACGATGTTGGAGAGAGACAGATGCTCGATTCGAAATGATCGCCCAGACAGTTGAATGGTCAGAAGAGTCAGAGACATCTTCGAGTTGCTCAAGATCGCCAGCGTCATTGGGCCGATTCTCATCGGCGTCCCTTGAATTCTCGTCGACGACCATGTATTCCTGAGGATTTCGCTTAACCTTGGCGTCATTCGTTTCGGCGTACGAAGAAAACTTAGTCCTAGGTATATAGGACCATTCAACATTCTGGAGCGAGTAGGTGATGTATCCTATCGTCTCGCTCTCCCGCCGTCGCTACGTGAGGTGCATGACGTGTTCTATGTATCCAATTGCGACGGTATATCCCAGACCCGAGCCACATCCTGGATTATTCGGAATTGGTTGTTGGTACCAACCTTTCGTATGAGGAGGACCCGTGTCTATATTGGACCGGAGAGAGAAGATGCTCAAGAATAAGACTATCAAGTTAGTCCGAGTTGCTTGGGGTCATCACTCTTTGGGTGAGTCAACATGGAGCGTGAGGATGATATTCGATCGCGATTCCGACCTGTTTGACTCGTGAGGTATAATGTCTTCCTTATGCCTCATGCATTCGATTCTTGCTTGAATGAGTGATTGCTTGATTGATTGCCTAGCTATAGTTTGCTTATGATTAGTATAGCTTGTCCTTGTCCCTCTAGCCTCTTAATAAAATTCCGAGGACGAAATTCTTTTAAGGTGGGTAGAGTTGTAATGCCTGTGATTCGTATTACGTATTTGGTATGCGTGTACGTATTTTATCTTGTATTGCATGATTCTTGCTTGGCTTATCTCGGCATTTCATGGCTGGGTTTATTTTGGGTTGGTTCGGCTAGGCTTGGGTTGCCTTGGTTCATCATGAACCAAGGGGAGAACCCTTACCTACCACCACCATCTTTATTTATTAACCCATTCCCTAACTCTCTCTTCATTACTCTTCTTCTTCTCCACCACTTCTTCACCTACCAGAAGAGAGCTTAGGCAAGTGCAGTTGCTTCATAGAGGAACCCAAATTTTATTGTTCCATTTTATTCTCCACGAGATTCTAAACACTTTAATATTTAGCATTCCTAATTTCTATGGTTCAATTGTAGACCTAAGTATTGTATTTTCGGATTTCCTGAGTTTTGATCTATTTAATCTTGTTATTTCAAGTTTTGATGGTTCCATGTTATAGAGCATTCGATTCTGTCCCATTTTGACCTATGGAAGTTCGAATTTGGACTCTGGATGAAGATTTTACGAAGCTTGGAAGCCATGGTTGCATGGTTCTTCTTTCAAGAATAGAGAAGAAGAATAGTTCCCTGCAGCATGATTCTTTGCTGGATGAACTTAGCCGCATAGCCTTTATGCGACAAGTTCTTCTTTCAGCCGCATGTGCCCTGACTAGATCCAGCCGTATACGCAATTGCTTGGACTCAGCCGCATAAGTCTTTTCTCCCTGACCGCATAGACCATGGATCACCCTGAGCCGCATATGGTTCCCTTGCCGCATGTGCCCTGAACCCTTGAGCCGCATGGACTCATTCCAGCGCATAAGACTCAGTGAATTCTCAGTCTTATATGCACCCATCTCTTGGCCGCATGAGACCCTGTTATTCCATGGCCGCATATGACTGGTACTTCCTGACTGCATAAGGCCTTACTCCCCGCGAGCCGCATAAGACCTTCCATCTCAGCCGTTGGGGTCGCTCCATTCCAACCGCATAAGGCCATTATCCCTTCAGCCGCATAAGCTCCTAAATCCCTCGAGCCGTATGGATTTGAATTACCAGCCGCATATGCACCCATCTCCTTGGCCACATGAGACCCCGTTATTCCATATCCGCATAGACTTCCCTCCCGCTGCCGCATAAGCCCGATTCTCCTGAGCCGTATGGGACCCTTGCGCTCTCCTGAGCCGCATATGCGTTCCTTCTCAGCCGTATGAGCATATATCTCTTAGCGCATGGCTCCTTTCACAGTCTTATTTTTTATTATTATTATTATTATTAAATTGAAGTGTCACATTTATATTATGTAAATCCTGGCATATTTCTTGAACAATAGTGGCCCGCCGTGGCGTACTCTTGACAAGTAAACCTGACATGATATATCTCGGCATGCTGCTACGACACTAACCTGATATGACAAGTATGAATGATCTGGACACCGTGGGCGATTGCATTTGTACAAATAAATCAGTACTGTCTTGTATCATGTCTAGGATGGGATCCTGAGTCTACGGTCAGGGATACCTACTGCAATTGGCTAAGGCTAATAAACTAGAATAATTCAGTAGTCATGAAGAGATTTCCCAGCTATAGGCAATCCCGTTATATGGGCGCACCGAGTTGACTTGTAGCCTACCGACGAGTAGGGCATAATTCCAGCACACAGTTATGTGTTGCATCCTTCATAAATGAACATTCGACCTGGATAACCTGGATGGTCTGCAGGGCTTGTGGCTGTTAGGATAATCTCACTGCATCTTGCTAGTAACTAGGCCTGTGATAACCCTAGTTAGTTAAAGTATCAAGTCGTACTCATTGCTTGGCCGTGATTGATTGGATGGAGTCTAGCCCAGCTTAGCCTCGTCTTGCCCTGTACAAGATAGTGGCATGATATTAATTATGTACCTTTACAATAACGATCAGGGGTCCAGTTCTGTTCAGGCGAAGGGATACAATCCGGTCCTTGTTTGGTTTAAGAGTTGTAACCTGGCTTCCAGAGCAGTTCTGTGTCCTCTCTCGTTATTAACTTATTGCTCCCCATGCCATGCTTGTCATTTTACCTTACTTCAATAACATGATTACTTATGCTTGCCTCAACAATAAAGATCAGGGGTCCAGTTCTGTTCAGGCGAAGGATTACAATCCCGGTCCTTGTTTGGTTTAAGGGTTGTAACCTGGCTCCCGGAGCAGTTCTGTGTCCTCTTTTCGTTCATTGTCTTATTTACCCTATGTCAAGCTCATCATGTTTTGCTTCACCAACAAGTAGTTGAGACGGGTTTCTATTCAGGTGAAGGGTCCCAACCCCGGTCCTTGTTTGGTTTAAGGTTGTGATCTGGCTACTTGAATGGTTTCCTCGTACTCAGTTTACTGTTGTTATCTCTATATTATCAGTTCTTTATTTAATCATCTTTAATATTCTCTTGTGTTATGCTGGTTTTAGTCCCTAAGTGAAGCCTCCTTTGTGGCACTTGCTCTTTCTGGGGTCTGACCCAGCTGGTTTTGTATGGCCAAATATTGGAACAGCACCAGAGGATCTACCTACCTTCCAGCCCAATGGTGACCACCAGGCGTAACCAGGGCAACGAGTGGGTTTTTTGTCTCTCCTACTTTATTGTAAAAATATTCTTTTGAGGCGTTTAGCCGGCGAGCACGTGTTAGCTCGTATTACACCTTTATTTACTGTCTGCCTACGGGCTGTAACATGATTGACAAATCCTAGGGTTGATCATGTATGACTTAAACTCTTGTTAGTCTTGACATTTTGTACGACTAGCTTCATGATCATCCGAATATGTAAAGTATGGGATGCCTTACTATTGTATATTTGGTGCTCTGATATCTTGTGACTATTATTTCTTGCTTGAGATTGAGACAATAGGCTTGTTCATGACCACAGGTGACTGATGGATTGTAGTTAAACCTCATGCATCTAGACAGCCGTGACCGTATAGCGAGGTGGATTGCACTTCAATATACGTAGCTGGCTATGTACCCCCGCTCTCCAGTATTCTGGTTCTGGGGCGTGACATGGTCGCTCGCCTCGACACCATCTCACACAAAGACAAGCTTCAGAAGATGGGGATATCTCAATCGTATCCTCCTAAATGGGAGAAGCTACTTGCCCTCCTAACTACAAGCCGCTGACGCTGAACTCATTTGACGATTTGACTTCTCTCGTTAGCACATGACGTACTTCAACACGCAGACTCTGTACTTTCTCAGAGACGATCCGTTCCTGTCGAAGCTGTTTATTAGCACCTTGCAGAGGGTAGCCTTCGAATGGTTCTGCAGTCTGCCTGACGGGTGTATTAATTTATTCAATGACTTGGAGAGGTGTTCCTCAACAGGTTTTACGAAAGGCATGCATGTTAGTATGTCCACCCTCATCGAGACCAAGCAAAGGAGGACTGAGTCTGTCATCGCCTTCATCGAACGCTTCAGGCGACTAGCACTGAAGATGCCCTTCGACATACCAGACTCAGAACTTATGGATACTTGTCGACATAACTTCCTTCCTACAGTGTAGTTTTGTCTAGATATACATAAGTATGATACATGGCCCGCTTTTATTGGGGCCGTTGATGCTGCTGAAAATGACGTTCCTAACTTGGAACTACTGGGGTTGAAGACACCCAAACCCGAAGACAAGGGCAAGCACCCTCAAACTATCCCTGTTCGTGGGGATAAAGGAAAAGAAGTCCTGAAAGTCGACACATCCAAAGGAGCTTCCAATTCTCAGGGTGCCTCCTACAAGCCTAAGGAGACCTTCCTTCGACGAAGACAATGTCATTACCTTCTTCCACACATTGACGAAGGACAATAAGCTGACATTGCCTCCACCACGACGTCCTGCAGAGGCGAGCCAACTCAATGATCCCAAGTACTGTCTCTATCATCTGTACGTGCATCACTCCACCAAGGACTGCATCGTCCTGAAGAAGAAGATACAACAGCTTATCGACAGCCAAGTGATCAACCTCGAAGCTGAAGACAAGGTCGTATCTGCTAACATATCTTCTTCAGTTTGGCGACTTTCTCCTACAGAAGTCCCAGACGGCATGGTCCCGATCCCCAAGGCGATGGTAGAAGTCGTCAACCTACCACCAACTCGCAACTCGACCTTGGTTCCATTCACAACTGAACGTGGTAAGATCATGTAGGTCCACCCGGACCTTGTCCAAGAAGTGACGCAGGGGGTAGCACCTTCCAAAGCAAGAAGGGGCAAGAAATTCAAGCCATGCCATATGGTATCCCCCCATCTATGAGGTTCTATCTGGCGAGATGCGACGGGGAAGACTTATCTTCGAACGTACGATCCCGACAAAAGAAGCAGTACCTCCTCAAGCTCCTATTGCCCCACAAGCTCAGAAGCCGGTCCGTCCAAGCCTCAAACCACGGACAAATCAAGCAGAAGGAGACGCGGTTTGAAAATCTCTAAAGGTGCCAGCTCCTGAAGGCATGGATCGGTCCTACAACTTTGACATACTGGCTCAGTTAGCCAACACACTGCCAGGTTGTCTCTGTTCGATCTATTGTAATTCTCCAAAGAAACGCAGAAGGCCTTAAGTGAGGCATTACTACATGCCGACTCTTACCTCGCTGAAGTCAAAGCCCTGTTGAAGATACTGTCTCCTGTCCCCACTGCCACAGTACTATAGAAGTGGTAGCCAACATCACCTTTGATGGAACTGGGGATTCCCAGGACCCTTCCTTTGGTGTGCATATTGATCGATAGAAAGTTAAACAGATCTAATACGTGTTCTAACCCTTCATAGGCAAAACTAGGGTTCACGAATTATACCTGTGACGGAAAGAAGACAAGTAATTTCGGGTAATCTCGAGCGGACGACCCCAACATCTTCTGACGTATTCCTTCCTCGAGTTGGATGTCGTGTGAGCGACGATCTCCCAACCTTTTCTTCTCCTTGGCAGCCCTCTCTTTCTCTCCTTACGTGAATCACGAATTTAGAGAAAGTTTCAGATTTCTGATCAGTAATCTGGCGACCAGAGAATAGAGGATATATAGGCTACGGCAGGGACCATGAGGAGAAATTAGGGTTAGGCCTCCTAACGGATCTGGATATCCCGTGTTCAGCCCGAACACACAATCCAGGCTCATAACAATAGCTCGGTCCACTAATGAGCTATTGTTGCACTACCTCTATAATCCCAAATTATGTTTGTGGGCTCCTTTTATTATATGCTCGTTTGGCTCCCCATGTTAAGATATCGTATGTCCGTCGATCAAATTAAGTTACTGACAACTATATTGATTCGACATCTTTTATCCTTAAGTAGTACCGCTCAACTTTATTTATCATGTCGGATATAATCTACCTGCAGGGTTTACATGACAATCCTTATGAGCTCCTTAAGAGGACATCATCAACCCGATGTATCGGGACATGAATTCCATTTATAATCAACAGTCCATCATACATACAATGTTATTACCCAATTCATAGAGGTTGTTGATCCATAATAAATCTCACTCTTTTATGAGTCAAAGTAATGACACTGCATATACATGTCGTTATTATATCCGGATTAAGAGCACAAGCATCCATAATAACAGAGGTATTTGTTCTCTTATGTAGTCAGTACAAAGAGAACAACCTCAAGTGGTCCTGTTCAATACACACAAAGTGTACTAGTATAAACCTATAGTCAAGATAGACTAATACCAGATTACACTACAACCTTTCCAATAGATTGTCAAGCCCATCTAGGTTGTGAACTATTTATATACTCCATAGGAAACTGATAATATGATCTTCTGTGTGACACCACACACCATATTATCTACAATATAGAATATCAGACATTTGCATTAACACTTGCAACAAATACAATATGCAAACATTTGCCCATATGATTCTCATTCAAAATTTAAGGAAATAAGGTTACTACAAAAGTGATGCTTTTAGTATATAACCCTAACAATCTCCCACTTATACTCAAAGCATTGCTTTTCAATATACTGTTACAAATCTCCCACTTGTACTTAAAGTAATGCTGCTACACATCTGACTCCCATTCCCTCAACATGACTATCAAAAGCCTTAGCTGGTAAGCTCTTTGTAAAGGGATCAGCTAGGTTGTCAGTTGATGCTATCTTAATCACAGCAACTTTTCCTTTCTTTACGAAATCTCGTATCAGGTGGTACTTGTGCTCAATGTTTGCCTGTCTTATAGGCTCGTGGTTCCTTCGAGTTTGCAACTGCACCACTATTATCACAATAAAGTGTAATAGACTTAGGCAAACTAGGTACCACATCCAAGTCCAACAGAAAGTTTCTGAGCCAAACCGCTTCTTTCACTGCCTCAGAGGCTGCCACATACTCGACTTCTATGGTGGAATCAGCAATACATTTTTGCTTGATACTCCTCCACACAATGGCTATACCTCCAAAGTAAACACATAACCTGAGGTAGATTTCTGGAATCCCTATCTGACTGAAAATCTGAGTCTGTATACCCCAAGGGAACTAAGCTATCTGCTGGTAAACTAGCATATACTCTTTGTCCTTTTCAGGTACTTCAAAATATGCTTTACGACAGTCCAGTGCTCTTGTCCTGGGTTAGACTGATATCTGCTGACCATGCCTACGGCAAAGCAATGTCTGGTCTCATACATAGCATTGTATACATTAAACTTCCTACTGCTGAAGCATAAGAACTGCCTTCGTGTTCTCTATCTCTTTAGGTGTCCTCGGACACTGCTCCTTTGATAGAGCAATTCCATGTCTAAAAGGTAAGAAACCTTTCTTAGAATTTTGCATACTAAAATGAGTTAGTACAGTATTGATATAGGAAGCTTGGGATAAGCCCAACATCCTTTTCTTGCGATCTCGTAGAACTTTGATCCCAAGGATGTGACCTACTTCTCCCAAGTCCTTCATATCAAACTGTTGGATAACCATACCCTTACATCAGATAACACCTTCACAATGTTTCCAATGAGCACGATGTCATCCACATAAAGTACTAGGAACACCACCACGTTTCGTCACACTTTCTGTATACACATGATTCATCCTGACATGATCAAATCCATAGGATTTTATCACCTGATCAAAACATATGTTCCAAGATCTGGAAGCTTGCTTAAGTCTATAAATGGACTTCTTGAGCTTACAAACAAGATGCTCCTGGCCCTTTTCAATGAACCCGTCTGGTTGCTTCATATAGATGTCTTCCTCAAGATTTCTATTAAGAAAAGCTGTCTTGACATCCATTTGCCAAATCTCATAATCGAGATGAGCTGCAATAGATAAAAGAATCCGGATAGACTTAAGCATGGCTACAGGAGAAAAGGTTTCTCATAATCGATACCCTCTCTTTGAGTAAAACCTTTTGCTACAAGCCGAGCTTTAAAGGTTTCAACCTTACCGTCTGATCCTCTTTTTCTCTTATAGACCCACTTGCATCCAATGGCTTTACACCAACGGGTGTTTCTACAAGCTCCCAGACCTGATTAGAATCCATAGATTCTATTTCAGATATCATTACTTTTTGCCAAGACTCTGTATCTTTATCTTGGAGTGCTTCATTATAGGTACAGGGATCATAATCTTGTTCCTCAGGGACGAAGTCTGACGACTCTCCCAAGAACATATATCTATCAGGTTGTATCACAACCCTCCCACTACGACGAGGCACTATCGGTTGTGGTGTAACATTTATGACACGTTGTGCAGTTATTTGTGGTTATCCTCTTGTACTGTTGGTACTGAAGTACTTGGTGTCTCATGTCTCAGTTCTTCTAGAACAACTCTACTTGTGGGTTTATGGTTCATCACATAGTCTTCCTCTAAGAATCGGGCATTGGTGCTAACAATGACCTTCTGATCCTTAGGACTATAAAATAAACCTCCTTTCATTCCTCTTGGATAGCCTACAAATAAGCGTACTTCTGTACGAGATTCCAAATTATCTGCTTTCCCATTCAGCACATGTGCTGGACTACCCCAAATGCGAACATGTTTCAGACTAGGCTTACGCCCAATCCACAGCTCTGTGGGAGTAAGAGGTACTGACTTAGAAGGAAGAACCAAGTTCAAAATATAAGCTGCAGTCTCTAAGGCATATCCCCAAAACAAATCTGGCAAATCCGAATAACTCATCATTGATTTAACCATCTCCATAAGAGTTCTATTCCTTCTTTCGGCTACACCATTCTGCTGGGGCGTTCCAGGTGCAATCAATTGGGATGCAATCCCAGCCTCTGATAAATAATCCCTAAACTCTCCAAAGAGGTACTCGCCACCACGATCTGATCGTAATGACTTGATACATTTTCTATGACGTTTCTCCGTTTCAGCCTTGTACTCTTTGAATTTCTCAAAGCACTCAGACTTACGGCGCATCAAATAAATGTATCCATACCTTAAATAATCATCAATAAATGTGACAAAATATTCAAAGCCACCTCTAGCTTGGATAGTCATGGGTCCACACAAATCAGAATGAACCAATTCCAACACATCTTTGGCCCTATACCCCTTTGCCGTAAAAGGTCTTTTGGTCATTTTACCTTCCAAGCAGGATTCACAGACTGGTAGTGCCTCTACTTCCAATGAACTCAAAGGTCCTTCTTCAACAGTCTTTCAATCCTTCTTAGGTTAATATGCCCCAATCGCAAGTGCCAAAGATATGTTTGGTTCATACAAGAAGGTTCTTTTCTCTTATTTAAGTTAGATGACATATTATTCATTTCCATAAGTTGCATTGTGGGCAAAATAGGACTAATGACATACAAATTATCAACCAATGCACCAGAACAGATAAAATGTTTATTCTTTCTAATAACAATATTGTCATTAAAATAAACTGAATATCCATCCTTAACTAACATAGAAACAAAAACTAAATTCCTTCTAAGTGAAGGTGCATAAAGACACTCAATGTCAAAGACTTATTTCTACCAAAAGATAAAGTAACATCTCCTAATGCAACGACCGATACTTTTGTATCATCACCCATGAACAAGCATATCTCTCCATCACTGAGCCGTCTATTTCCTAGAACCCCTGCAATGTATTGCAGACATGATTAGTGGCTCCTGTATCTACCACCAGGTGCCGGTAGATAACACCGCTAAACATGTTTCAACTACTAGTAAATGAGATATACCTTCTTTTTCTTGTTTGAGAAGTGGACAATCAGTCTTCCAATGTCCTGACCCTTTGCACTTGAAACATTTGCCTTTCGGCTTTTTCACCGCACCTTGAGGTCCCATGCCCTTCTTTGCTGAGTTTGCCTGTTTTGAATGTTATTCTTTTCTTATCGCCTTTTGGCTTAGAAGTAGAAGCCTTTTCAGAAACAAAAACATGACCACTCTGCCTAAATAGAGATTCAACATCCTGAAGCTCTTTTGCAAGTTCGGCCAAACTATACAACCTTTTGTTCATATTGTAATTAAGGCAGAAATTATCAAAACTTTTAGGCAGAGTCTCGAGAATGATACCGACCTGGGATTCCCATCGATTTCAGCTCCAAGGATCTCCATCTCATTCAGATGACCCATCATCTTGAGAACATGATCCCTTACTGGTGTACCCTCAGCCATTTTTGTATTCATCAAACATTTCATAGCAAACTGCCTAGCTGCTCTACTCTGATGTCCGAAGAGTTCTTGAGGTTATACTTCATGTCATAAGCTGTGGCCATGGCCTGATGCTGATGTTGCAGTACATTTGACATAGATGCCAGAATGTAACATCGCGCCATCTCATCTGCCTTTTTCCACTTCTTATAAGCCTTTTTGACCTCTTCATCAGAGTTAGCATCAGGCTTAGGTGGGCATTCCTCAACAAGTATATATTTGTACTCCTCAGCAGTCAGAACAATGTCCAAATTATGTTTTCAGTCAATATAATTAGGTCCAGTAAGTTTGTTTTCTTTAAGAATACCATAAGTGGACTGAAAGAACCCATTTTTGAAATCCTGAGAATCACATAAATAAAATTATGTAGGGCAAAAAAACTTTTTGAATTAACTAAATATTGATTCCCTCAAAACAATAATAAAAAATTCACCAACACCTTGAACACCATAAATTTAGCATGCCACGATAGTGTGGACTTATACAAATTCATCTTTGTTCAAGTAGATTTTTCTTATTAATTTTACTATCTCAATATAACTTTATGACAAATAAAATTAATATGCTGGCCTTGCTCTGGTCATACAAATAATAGCAGTGACTCCGATGGGAAGGATACCATTATTTGTATCTAAGTGTATACCATTACTTAATACTAAGTCCATTACCTTGTAATGAGTTCCTTCAGATGGAGAAGTGAACACATACTAGGTAACTTTCTACAATTATCCCTAAGGAAGTTTGTACCGGTGATCCATAATTATACTCATCCGATATGGAGGAAAGCACTAAAGCCAATACGCAAGTATTATATCACCTACAAACCAGTAATGGAGACCATAGGATTTATACTAAATAAAAATCCTCTCCCACTTAGTTATTTAACAATGAGGTTTTTCTACTAGTTGATATTATGTCCATGTTGTCCATTATTAATGTAGGCTTGGTTTTTCAAAAAAAAACAACCACACAATAATAAACATGCATAATCAGAAAAAGTAAAATGATAAAAATAAGAGAAAATATCCAACTATTATGGTCATCTTTGTCGCTCCGTCCTCAACTATCCGAATTCAAAATCTGGCGCCCCGATTTTTTTTTTTTAGGTTTTGGCTATCGATTCCTTCATCGAAGATCATCTGTCTGCCTCTGGACTGCTTAAAACCAGCATCTCGTCCGGCGTTAGAAACAGCCACCACCGCCATCACGATTGATCAAAAATAATTAAAATTACATCAATCTATGCCTCCCGAAGGAGTTCACACATAATCTAGATTGCAAAATTAAAATAATAAGCACGATCAACCCTCGTGATTTTAATTACATCCACAGCAACAACAACATCCACGACATGTCATGGTTTAAAAAACACAATCAAAAACATGCATTGGACCATAATAGTTGGATCTAAGATGCCTGCAAAACCAAGTTAGAACAGATCTACATCTACCGACTATTACACAGCACAGGTTTTATTGGACAACATGGACGTATCAATCAATACGTAGATCCAAAGTGGCTCTGATACCAATTGATAGAATTGGGGATTCCCAGGACCCTTCTTTCGTGTGCGTATTGATCAATAGAAAGTTAAACAGATCTAATACGTGTTCTAACCCTTCATAGGCGGAAACTAGGGTTCACGAATTATACCTGCGACGGAAAGGAGACAAGTATTTCTGGTAATCTCGAGCGGATGACCCCAAGATCTTCTGCACGTATTCCTTCCTCGAGTTGGACGTCGTGTGGGCGACGATCTCCCAACCTTTTCTTCTCCTTGGCAGCTCTTTCTCTCCTTACGTGAATCACGAATTTAGAGAAAGTTTCAGATTTCTGATCAGTAATCTGGCAGCCAGAAAATAGAGGATATATATAGGCTACGATAGGGACCATGAGGAGAAATTAGGGTAGGCCTCCTAACGGATCTGGATATCCCGTGTTCAGCCCGAACACATAATCCAGGCCCATTAACAATAGCTCGGTCCACTAATGAGCTATTATTGCACTACCTCCATAATCCCAAATTATGTTTGTGGGCTCCTTTTATTATATGCTCGTTTGGCTCCCCATGTTAAGATATATGTCCGTCGATCAAATTAGTTACTGACAACTATATTGATTCGACATCTTTTATCCTTAAGTAGTACCGCTCAACTTTATTTGTCATGTCGGATATAATCCACCTGCAGGGTTTACATGACAATCCTTATGAGCTCCTTAAGAGGACATCATCAACCCGATGTATCGGGACATGGATTCCATTTATAATCAACACCCATTATACATACAATGTTATTATCCAATTCATAGAGGTGTTGATCCATAATGAATCTCACTCTTTATGAGTCAAAGTAATGACACTGCATATACATGTCCGTTATTATATCGGATTAAGAGCACAAGCATCCATAATAACAGAGGTGTTTGTTCTCTTATGTAGTCAGTACAAAGAGAACAACCTCAAGTGGTCCTGTTCAATACACACAAAGTATACTAGCGTAAACCTATAGTCAAGATAGACTAATACCAGATTACACTACAACCTTTCAATAGATTGTCCAAGCCCATCTAGGTTGTGAACTATTTATATACTCCATAGGAAACTGATAATATGATCTTCTGTGTGACACACACACCATATTATCTACTATATAGAATATCAGACATTTGATTAACACTTGCAAAAAATACAATATGCAAACATTTGCCCATATGATTCTCATTCAAAATTTAAGGAAATAAGGTTACTACAAAAGTGATGCTTTTAGTATATAACCCTAACAACCTTCTCACAGGAGGACATGCTACTCAAAAATAATCGTCATGATAGACCCCTGTACTATACAGGTATATCGGAGCGATCAAGGTGGACATGCACATCGATCCAGGATCCTCCCTCAGCATCATCCTAAAATTTGCTTCAAATTCTGGAATCCCTCTGTACAAGCTATTCAACCAACACAACTATCATGGCTTTCATTGCTGGTCGAAGCCACCCGCTGGGTAAGATCCATCTCAAGTGCCAGATCGGTAATCTCCGAACGAGATTTTTTGCTATGTGATCGATGCCAATGTATCCTACAACGTCTTGTTAGGACGTCCATGGATACACGAGAACATGATCGTTCCTTCCATACTTCACCAGTGCTTCAAATACGTCAACAGTGATGGTATCGTGAAGACGGAGTTTGTGATGTCGATCCTTTCAAGGGCATCGAACTTACTATGGAGATTCGATACTTTACCAATCTCAACCCCCCAAGGATGACGACAATGAAGCTGACAATGAAACTGAAGCAAGTCCATCCTCCAATGCTCCCCTGATTATCCGAGTCAAAGGACGTACTACTCCAAAAAGTACTCCGAAGCCTCTCACAATCTGGGTGAAAAAGAAGAACCCTGACAAGGTCAAGCCACTGACCATCACTATCAACAAGACACCCCGGGACGAACCTACTGACGCCCGCCCCCCCAATCCTGAAGAATTACCCTACGTGGTGAACTCGGCCAAGACTGTGGCTCCTCTTCCAGATGATGTTCCTCTCAATGAGTATATTAATACTCATAATAATATACCTTCAGTGGATGATGTTATCCTGAAGAAGAACTTGCGTATTTCCTTAGTAAAGGTTTATCTTTGAACTCCGATGTCTATCAATTGTAAACCACTACATAGATACGATATACGCTCTAGATAATGGCATAGGACCACACCTCTGCATGACGGTGACAACACCTCACCTACGGAAAAAGTTTACCCTGAATATCCTCTACTTCATCGTTCCAGCCAGAAAGAAAGATGAAGAGTTAATCATCTTCGGTCGTATAATTGGCAAGAGAAAGTTCGTTCCAGAATCTACTTCTCCCAAGCACAACACAGAAGCTGACATGACTCTGGGAAAATGCAACTTTTCGGTATAGTTGGCAGGCCAAGAACATCATCCAGAACATGGGATATGACATCAAAAGTAAAAAAGGGCTAAATTACGGACCGAGGACGACGGTTGCCAATACGACACTTTGCCCCCCGGCAAACCCGAGGACTACTATCAACAAAGCGGTGTTGGTTTGGGCTATGTCTCTCCTCAACAAATCCCAAAAGATCAGATGATGAAGCAGATCGTTGTTCTCATTCTTCTGATTCCTCCCTCTGGGACTCAGACTCCAGCATCGACGACATGTTCAAAGCAACTCTGTCCGTCAACATGGTTTTCGCCGACCAAATTACAGACGATGTCCAATCAATAGAACTCGAACAATAGGCTCAAAACATGGACACCAGTGGGAGCTGCACTTCGAAACCTACCGAAGACGAAGTCATCTAAGTCAATCTAGGAGATGAAGCATCCTTCAAACCAATCTTCATCAGCAAAAGCCTATCTGGCGATGAACGTCAATCTCTTATACAGCTTATAAGAGAATACATCGACGTCTTTGCATGGAGCTATGAAGACATGCCAGGCTTGGACCCTAAAGTCGCTATGCATGCTTGAACATTTGTCTAAGCTAAGCCAGTGAAGCAGCAACAACGACGATTCCGTCCAGACATCATGGAAGCCATCGAGAATGAAGTCAAGAAGCTCATTGCCAGTGGATTCATTCGCGAGGAACAACACCCAGACTGGGTTGCCAACATCGTTCAGTCATGAAAAAGAACGATAAAGTTGAGTCTGTATCGACTACCATGATTTGAACTCTGTATGCCCGAAAGACGAGTTCTCTCTATCGATCACTGACGTAATGATCGACAACACTTGCGGCTTCGAACGGATGTCCTTCATGGATGGGTTCTCAGGCTACAACCAGATCAAGATGTTCCCTGACGACGAGAAGCACACATTTTCGAACACCGTTGGGAGTATACTGCTATATGGTGATGCCCTTCGGATTGAAGAATGCAGGGGCAACATACCAGCGAGCCATGAACACAATTTTTTGTGATCATTTGTGCAAAATGTGGAGTGCTACGTAGACGATATTACAGTCAAAAATCGTCTCAGGGGTAACCACCTCCAAGACCTGAGAACGGTGTTCGAACTAATGCGTGCACACAACTCAAGATGAATCCAACCAAGTCTTTTCTGGGAGTCTTCACAGCAAGCTGTTTTGTTTGTTATTACTTCAAAGGGTGGCTATTCTCGACATGCATCCTCCAAGAAACCTCAAAGAGCTATGCGGACTACAAGAATGGCTAGCCTAATCAGACGATTCATTTGAACCTCTCTGGAAGGTGTCAACCATTCACTCAGCTCATGAAGAAAGGCATATCTTTCGTCTGGACTGAACAATGTCAACGCGCATTCGACGACATCAAGGCGTATCTTACAAGCCCTCCAGTATTGGTAGCTTAATAATAGGAAAGCCCTTCTTACTATATGTCCGCTATGGATCATTCCCTTGGTGCCCTCTTAGCTCAGAAGAACGAAGGCGGCCATGAACAGGCAATCTACTACCTCAGCCGCACAATAGTGGGTCCGAGCACAGATACACACCGGTGGAGAAGGAATGCCTTGTACTAGTATTTGCCATCCAAAAGACACGCCACTACATGTCTGGATAGACTATCCACATTATATCTAAAGTCAACCCTCTCAGAATACTCACGACTAAACCGGGCTCTCTGATCAATTCCCATTTAGCTACATGGGCAATGTTGTTGACTCCATACGATATGATCTTCGTTCCTCATAAGGCAGTAAAAGGCCAAGCATTAGCTCATTTCTAGCAGCTCATCCGGTGCCGGAGTCGTCCAAGCTCTACGACGAAATCTCCGACGAAGTGGTGGAGTCTAACACTACAACTGAAGAAATCCCCATTTGGTGAATATTCTTTAACGGTGCATCAAGAACAGGACCCAAAGGGAATATCGTGGCTGGAGTAGGTGTCGTGCTCATGTCACCTAATATCTGGTTATACACCATGCATATTCTCTCGTGGAACCATGCACCAACAACGTGGCCGAATATAATGCCCTATTAATTAGCCTGCAACTGGCAAAGCAACTGGGAGTTGACTATCTAGAGGCTTACGGCGTCCAAGCTAATAGTTAGTCAGGTCCGAGGGGATTATGAAGTTCGCCACGAAGATCTCATCCCCTACCACAGAGCAATAATCGAGCTGGCGTCTACCTTCGCTGGATTCTTCATCGAGCACGTGCCTCGACTACAGAATATAGAAACAGATGCTCTAGCCGGTCTGCTGCTTCCTTGACCATTCCGACCAATACACAGCAGTCGATCACAGTTTCTGGTCGAAAACTATTCTGTGTGAAAGATGCCTTGTATATCATCACAGTTACGCAGCAGAAGCAAACGTCGATGCTAAAGACTGGAGATTTCCTTTCATAGACTAGCAGTCTATGGAATCCTCCCTGAGGACCCGAAGGAAGCAGTATCCATCCAAAGGCGATCCCTCAGATTTTACTACGATACAGTCACCAAGATGCTGTACCGACGCTCTTATGATGGGCTGCTGTTACGATGCTTATCAGACACAGAAGCCAAGCATGCACTCCGGGAGGCTCACGATGGAGTTTGTGGTGCACATCAACCAGGCCCCAAATTATAAGATCGTCTCAAACGAATGGGTTATTACTGGCCCACAATGATAGCGGATGCTGTTGAATATGCAAAGAAGTGTAGAGCTTGCAGTTCCATGCCGACTTCATTCATCAACCTTCGGAGTTTCTACACCCGACAGTAGCATCTTGGCCATTTGAAGCCTGGGGTATGGATGTCATAGGACCAATCAGCCCGCCATCCTCCAAAGGACATCGGTTCATCCTAGCTATAACCGATTACTTCTATAAATGGCGGAAGCTATACCGCTCACTGAAGTGAAGATGTCAAACGTGATCAGTTTTATCAATATCATGTCATCTACCGCTTCGGCCTACCTCACAGGATCATCCAACAATGGTCCACAGTTCGTAAGCCATGCATTCTATCGGTTCTGCGATAAGAATCGAATCCAGAACGTAGCTTCTACTGCTACAATCCAGCAGCTAACGGGCTAGCAGAAGCCTTCAACAAAACCATCTTAAAACTTCTCAAGAAGTTCGTGTTTTCAATAAGCGCGATTGGAACGAGAAGCTCGGTGAATGTCTATAGCCTATCGCACAACGGTCGGACTCCAACGGGCAGTACGCCATTCTCTCTGGTTTATGGGAGCGAAGCAGTTCTTCCCCGAGAAATCCAGATTCCTTCTCTTCATGTAGCCCTAGCCAGCGAGCTGACTACTGAAGAGAGCTACCGTCTGCGACTCTAAAAGCTCGAATGCTAGACGAAAAATGCTTGTTAGCTCACAGCGCATTGAGCTATACCAAGCACGCCTTTCCAGAGCCTTCAATAAAAAGTGAAGGAAAGGATCTTCCAAGTCGGCGATCTGGTCCTAGCAGTGAGAAGACCGATGGTATGACGCACAAAACAAAAGGGAAATTCCAGCCTAAATGGGAAGGTCCTTTCGTCATAGAATGGTGTATTCTAACGTATGTACCGGCTAACCAAGCCCGATGGTGACTTGCTCATGATGCCTATCAATGGTAAGTTCCTGAGGAAATACTATGTGTAACCTCTTTTTTTTTCACATATGTTTAGTCATGTAAATGTACAGTACGATGTTTATATGATTCCAAAAAAAACTATCTAACTATTATCCGTATTTCAAGAGTCTTGAATACGCCCTGGATAATAGGTCCTCTAAATATTTCCCTAGTGGAATCATTTCCGTTTTTGACTCCGTCCAAACTCGGTTTGACGAAAACAAATCACGTCCCTATTACCTCTGAATTGTTTTCGATAATTATTTCCCCAGTGGAATGATCAAATGTTTTGCCACATCCACATAACCACTGAGCAAAGCATTCATCAAAGATAGTCATGTACATACTACCTCTAAACTATCCACTCCCACCTAATGTTACATATCTTTCCACGTCCATATTACCTCTGGTCAGATATAGAACATCATCTGCTATTACGTCCATATTACCTCTACTAGCAGCTTCGTTCAACTTATTATCTATATTCGAATCATTCGAATATAAAATGGATAATAGGTCCACATTAAAATTTCCAGCGGAATACCTACCAGAAATATCCTTGCTACGTCCACATTACCTCTAGCATCGATATTTCACAAAACCACATTCACTTCTGAAAAGATTCTTTATTTTGTACTTCAACGTCTATCAAGAGACAGAAATAAGGTACAAGAGCGTGACGGCCAAAAAAGGTTACATCTACGGGATACACGCGGTTTATGTTGTCCCTCAGAGCAACAATTCGGCTTCATATTTCATAGCAGCTCGACGCCGTGCCTCTTCTTGACGAGCGGCTTCATCTTCAAAGAGGATCAGACTCTGATGCTCCCCCTCCAACTTCGCAGCTGCTCTTTAAACGGGCAGAAGCGTTGGCAGTCATAGCAGCCTGGGACAAATAATCCTCCTGTTCAGATGTCGTCGCCCCAAGTCGGCTTCCAGCTAGGCGATCTCGTTCCTGATCTGCAATGTGATTGTGCTTCTCATGATTTACGCAGCCGGCCTATTCTTTGAGGCAGCACGGGCCTCATTCGCAGCATTGAACTGGCCATACTAGTCAGCCAGCTCGCCAATCTCTGGACAAGGGCGTCCTTTCTTGCCTGGAAGGTAGCCTTCTCCTCCGTAAGAGCTGTCATCAAAGCGTCGTCCTCTGTACGAACATTGACGTCGGACTCCGCTGGTTGATGTCTCGAACCTGGCCACCTGACCCTCCAGGTCATTCAGGACCTTCCTCAGAATGTTGGCCCGTCTCATAGCCGGCTATGCTCTCGAGGGCCGCCACTTGGCACTCTGCAACAGCCTTTACAGGGCCGAAGGTAGCATTCGATTCAAGACTCCAGGAAGCTTTACCTTCAACACCGAGTAGAAAGCTCTGACAACTTCCTGGGCTATCTCGTCGTCTTCGGTGGAGGTCATCGGAGAAGAAGCTTGGAAAGTTTCCTCTACTTCAGGAAGAAATACCTGACAAGAAGCCAAACTTGACAAGAAAATCCATTCCACCAAAAACCACTCTTGATTATCACGTGTCACGTCCATATTACCTCTGATACCGATAGTCTTCCAACTTGACACCTGTACCCAACCCGAAATGAAAGGTACGACGCCAAGATCACAAACCTATCACGACCTCGTCATCTCTGTTAGGTTTTGTTTCAAATATTACCTGCACCGCTGGTGTGTCAAAGGGTAATAGGTCCACGAAAGCATCATTCCAATCTGTTCGCTCGTATTTTCGGATGCACAAAAGGGCAATAGGTCCAAACAAAAAAAGAGAGGGGGGATCCCCCAACGGGATACCCTTTACACAAATACGGTATTCGGCTCTCTAATACAAAGCACCACAGATACCACAAGCAGAGAATGGAGTGAATGTACTCTGTCTATTCAAAATCAGTTACATTCATAGGACTACATCTCATGAGCAAAACAAAAGGTTCTTCGTCCCTTCATCTGGATAAGAAGTAAAAGATTACATTGATTTCCAAAAAGAAGGGAGAATCCGCTACTCATCAGCAACACATAGCTTGGTCAGCTTGGCAGTACCACGCTTTCGTCGAAGGAGGTCATGTTTTACTGTTGAGCAAGCAAACAAGGCTGTTGAACCTTCGAGAGGCTACAAGGAGGAGGGCAAATATAGCATGCTAAAACATCTACAAAGGGTGATCGCCTTTCCTCCATATTACGGACGTCGTGGGCCCATTTCTTCAAGAGACCATACCTTCAAAACAACATCTCTAGAGTTGCTTTTGCCTACTTGAAGAAACGTGAAAGAAAACTTTCACGGTAACGCCCAACTACCGTTCGACTCTTCGATGTATAAAGGTTCTTCCTACCATCTGAGGAAAACCCTTCCAAAATACGAAGAGTCCTGAGCTCTCTGATGTGGGTGTCAAGTGTTGCATCTTCACCATACCCAAATTGCCGATACCGGTCCTGGAGAAATTTGCTAGCAAGATCCCTACAGAATATGAAAAGGGGCAGAAAGAAAGTCAGACTCAGGAAGCTGCAGAAAAAAAAACTAAGTCCTGAAGACTCCAATGCGCCCAAAGGGATATGCGCCCAAAAATAAGACATGTGGGCGCATAACTCTCAGACAGTACGGGCGCATAACATGCCACAGCTTAAAAGGGCGCATAATATGACAACACGTGGGCGCATAGCACACCATAGTGTTGACGCATGACTTCTGTGTGCACATAGTAATACTCACAGAAGCATGTTGCCGTAGGCGCAAGCGCCCAGGCAGAAGAGAAGTCCGAGCGTCACAAATTAACGTTTAAGGCTTTGTTTTTTGAAGCATGCCCTTACCTAGAATCGGGTCTTGCACTGCCGAAGACGCTGCCGCAGGAGGAGAGTCACTCGGCGCAGCCCTCTTGCCCTTCGCGGATCTCTTGGCGACCTTGGGAGACATGATTCTTAAAGAAAGAAGACGAAGAGTTTTCTGAAAAATTCAAAGAGAAAGGAATAATGAACTTTCTCTCTCCTCCAAAGGCCTATTTATAGACACGGGCCACTTCCTATGAGCCCACTTGCTGTATGCGCCCATGCGCCCATTGCGTTGTATGCGCCCAATACAGCCTATGTGCCCACATGAAGGATCAGCTTCCTGCATACTATGCGACTGTCACTTGCTGACGTGGACGACGCATGAAGGATGGACCGTTTCAAATTTTGCTCCGATGAATCTGTCAGTTCAAATTTCGAGGAAGATATCAACAGTCGTATCTCTCTAACAGGTTGGCCAAATACTATGCGCCCAAAGGAGAGATCGTTCTATGCGCCCATTGCATCACGAAAAGATGATCCATGATTCTTTCAAAGTATTTCGAACTTGTTCAAGTATCGAAAACTTTAAAGGGGGTCTTGTAGAAGCATAAAAAAATTTCAGCAAATGAAGTCCCATGGACCCAAGCCAGTGTAGCTCCCTGCGCCCAAGTCAGTGTAGCTCCATGCGCCCAAGTCAGTGTAGCTCCATGCGCCCAGTCAGTGTAGCTCTATGTGCCCAGTCAGTGTAGCTCCATGCGCCCAGTAGTGAAGTTTCATGCGCCCAGCCAGTGTAGCTCCATGCGCCTAAGACTAGCTCCCCCGAAAAGAGGGCGCATAGCCTGAGACATGGCTATGCGCCCAAGCCTGACTCAGTCAAAGCTATGATCAAAGCGTGCACTGAAGCGCACGGCCACGTCAGTCTCCACGAGCAGTCGTGTACCGAAGCATGCGGCCACGTAATGCACGACCAACCCACGATCTTGCAGCCTGTATGCGCCTACATCCTATGCGCCCAAAGCAGACTATGCGCCGACATAAAAACTAGCGTGTTTCTCATGTGGGCATAACATCGTTCCAGCTCGAGAACGACTATAAAATGGGGGCCTATCCCTCCTCAAAATACAAACGGAAGTATTTTCAAGAGCCAAATTGTTGACTTCTTGTCAGTGACCGAGAGTTAGCAATTTTCTTAGGTTTTCTCCCACTTTTGTAATCGGAGTGTCAACGGAGTAAAGGAGCAACTGCCGCTCGATCTTCATCGTCCCATTCCCAAAAAATTTTACTCGGGGATCCTCAGCGCAGATCTCTCAGGCGTACTCGATTTGTGGCCTTGCGCCAATAAAAGAAAAGACAGTATTTTCTTCTTCTTTTTTGTGTGTGTCCACAATCATCAACAACAGCAGGAACAGAACCACAACCATCATGGAGCGCACGATGGCCCAGCAGTGTATGAGGTTGCTGGCGGAGCGACGAGGATCAACAAACGCTGCGTCTGGATACAGATACCGCATGGCCCTGGGGTCGTCGATCCGGTAACCTTCGCGAGAAGGGTCCCGCCCTGTAGAAAATGGCATAATGGAATGCCGAGCCATGTTGTACTGGATGTCGTACAGTGTATTGTTGATGGCACTATCTAAGAGTAGTACGATAATCAACTCAGTGTAACGATCGGCTTCCAAATGGAAGTAATCGCACAAATGTCACGGATAGAGTCAAGGGTGGCTGGAGGCTCAGGCTCGGTACATCAGGATCAGATGGTACCTCCTCAACTGGCTCAGGAGAAGCAACGACAGCAGCAGTAGTCCTGAGGCCTTAGATAGAAAGGTAGGAACAGCTAAGATCTGACATTTGCCCAAAGGAACGTGAAAAGCATGAAAGATCAAGGGTAGATACATCGCATAGACAAGCGATTTAGGTTTCTTCCTTGCACGAATCATCTAGTCTATCATCGTACGAGAAAAGTTGAAGTTGAAGGGGATGGTAAAGTTGATCGGATGCCCCGGCTCAACACTCCTTGATTTAAAATCCGAAAACCACTTATTAGAAGCATCTAATGAGACAAATATTTGTTCATCAAAGGTGTTGGCATTGGGTGGAGGTGGAGGATTAAATAAAGGATGGATGGGTTGAACATTTTGTAGAGGAGGAGGAGGATTAGATGAAGAAGCACCTTCAGTTCTAGGCCTCTTCCCCCGATTAAGCAATCTAGGAGCCATTGACAAGCAAAAACAAAGAGATAATGGAAAGTAGATGGTGAAAAGTGATTTTTACCTCAAACAAATTGTTGGAGACGGAAGAGAATCAACATAAACCCTTAATTCTTGAGTTTGGAGAGAGAAATCCTTAAGAATTGAGAGTTCTAGGGTTAGGGTTTGGAGAGGAAGGGTTTTGAGAGATGTTGAAGAAGGTGGGAATGAAGAGAAAGAGAGAGAGAGAGAGAGAGAGAGAGAGAGAGAGAGAGAGAGAGGAAATTCATGTATTAGAAGGGTAGGGCCGGCTGATCGCATTAAATTGTGGCCCTTGGATTAAAGTATGGATGGCTAAGAGCTGCTGGAGGTTCTGGAACCCAGAAGACAGAGTTCGGCCCGAACTCTGCCATAGGAAGAGTTCGGCCCGAGCTCTGTGAGCTTGGTGCCAGAACTTAAAAAGTTCAAAAAGATAGTTTTTGAAGAAAGATTTAATAGGATTTGTCTTGACTTAGTAATCTTGAAAGATATTAGGCATACAATAATTTAAACCAGGCAATAAATTATTATTAAAATACTTATCAGCATAGTTGAACTGCCTCAGGTTAGCTGTAGGGGCCGGATTTCAGCTAGCGGTAGTCCGAAGACTAGTGCACGATGTCGCTTAGGCTTTTACGCCTTGTTGTAAGAAGGGCCGTTTCGGCTTTTACCTATAGTGCCCCATCCCGTTCCGGCAATCGGAGGAATCGAAACGCCAACGGCGTTCGAACTTAGTCTTGCAATGGTTGCTCGAAGACCAGCTCGGTCGAGGCAACTCCTCACTCAGGTGGGGGTAGTTTCGGTGAACTTGCCTCATCTTAGCCTTCATATAATAAATCGCATGTTTTCAACTTGCACAAGTTAGGCTTGATAATAAAAGAGACGCATCCACATAGCTAAGGAAATAATCTCGACGGGTCGAAATGTGTTAGAATATGGAAAAGGCCCCGTTGTCTGCTTAGAAGTCTACTCAGCGTGCTTTCAATATAACACTCAGTCCTTTATCCCATGGCTTGGGAGAAGGAAGTTGGCCTAAGTTGCTAAGTTGCCACAATGCTAGAATTAGTCTAAGTCATAGGCGTCGCCTGAAGGAATGTTTGATAAAGCATGCACGGTCCCCTCGTCTAAGGCTTGGCATAGCCTTCGCCTGTCCTATGGTTTAATTCATATTGCACGACTTGTGGCTTAAGTCTAGGCATCCAAAGAGCTTGGTTGTTCAAGTCGACCACGTGCATAACACGTTCCCTCGATGTGAAGCTTGGCATAGCCTTTTCTCGTCAAATCGTTGCGCAAATAAGTTAGACAAAGTTATGCTGGTCGATCAAAGCCATTTCTAGCACTATTTTGCTCCTTCTGTGGTTGTCAAGTCACATAGTCCCACGAAAACAAGGCTCGTCATATAAAGTATATGACTTGAGCGATAGTATTGCCTAGATAATAAGTCAGTCTAAGGCACGAGCCACGGTTGGTTTAGTAAAAAGTATGCCACGGATAAGGAAGTCACGAGATCGGTCCCGCTACTTGTGAGTCTCGATAAGTCTCGATAGGAAAGCACCCAAGATCGATCCCGCTACTTGGGAGTCTCGATAAGTCTCGATAAGGATGCACAAGAGATTAGTCCCGCTACTTGGGAGTCTCGATAAGAAAGTATACGAGATCGGTCCCGCTACTTGGGAGTCTCGAAAAGTACAAGAGATCAGTCCCTCTACTTGGGAGTCTCGATAAGAAAGTGCACGAGATCGGTCCCGCTACTTGGGAGTCTCGATAAGGAAGTCCATGCAACTGGTTGTCGCCGAGATCGGTCCCGCTATTTGGGAGTCTCGATAGAAAGTTGGAAAGCATGGTCATGATTAAGGAAGGACTTAGTAGATCGAGTTGAGTCTTGCATGGTCATTGGACAACTTGCGCGCAAGGTAAATTCCTCGAACGATCTCGGGGCACCGAGTTCGTGTCGGCCTAGGAGGAATTGCTGATATTGTACGGCCTTCATCGACGGTACGACTTGATTGAAGTGAACCGTTATAATATAGACTGCGGGTCATTCGGTGGAAAACTCGTACCTCACCACGCGGATGGTCACCGTATGCAAAGATCTAGGATAGCTTGACATTGCTAGTGACCACTCATATAGATGTGTCGGCATAAGAGCGGCTTTCTACGTATATGCCTTTGGATTGTGTTAAGTACTAGCAAGTTACGAGTTGGGTTAACAAGGCATAATTGTAGCAAGCGCTAACCTTGAGTCGGTGCGGGTTCGATGTGCACGGTTGCAACACCATTTTGGAGCCTAAGATTTGGCTATAGCAAGGACATGTGCTTCGGCATGAATGTGGCATCATCTCGAATTAAGTCAGAAAGGGCCGTAAGGCAAGTTGGTTAAATCTGGTTGATCCTTGGAAGGCACGACCTCGGTCTTAAGGCACGATCAAGTCTATTGGTACACCAGTACGAGTCGTCCCCTTAACATCGTTGGAACGAGAATGGTCTAGAGGCACATAAGAACAAGTGAAAGTTATGGCACGGCCGAGTTGCATAAGTTTCTACTTGGCGAGGCACTGCCTCGAATATATTGAAGTCATGAATAGAGTATAGCACGACCCTATCGTTGCATTGTCAGGTATAGGCTAAGGTGTCTCTGTCCTAAAATTGATCCTAAGGTAAGACTAGCAAGACAATCAAAAAGGGACTAAGCTGCATAAAGTAAATGAACATGTCAGTTATGTATGGGTGGGCGAGGAGCTCACTCCACCAGTACAGTTGAGTACTGACACCCACACAGTTTTCATGTACAGGCACAAGTAGAAGCCCGGTGGCACGGAGCTCGCTTGGATGCATCGAGGCATGAAGTTCTTTAGTATTTTGAGGCGTACGGTCGCATGGAGTCAAGACCTATACAAGACATAATGTATAGACATCGCCATTTCGTAGAATCTGCCACTCGTCGCCTTGAAGCTTGTATTGAGATTGAGAGAGAGCAGAGTGACTTGTAATATGAGAGAAAAGTGAGCCTGAGAGACTTGTAATTCGGCCTAGTGCCTATATTGTAATCCTTGTTCAATATCAATAAAAGAGTATTTTGCATGACTTGTGTTTTGTGTTCAAATTTCTGCTGCTAACTATTCAATGTTTCTGCTTGAGACTTCTGTACGACGACCCCCGTCGCTTAGCCTGTAATCGGCCGTTATGGACCTACCTTACGTGAGTACAATCTAGGCTCACACGGCATCACGCCTTAGCGAGGACGATCGCTCCTAAGGGAGCGGGACGTGACATAGTGGTATCAGAGCACGACTTTGCATCCTTGGACTTCTTGTCGAATCTTTCAGTTTTGAAAGCTCTTTCATGGAAAAAGAAGTGTGCGCTCTCTCTCAAATGTTCCACGGTATGTCCATACAATAAGTCTAAATATTTTTAAAAGCTTGTACAAGTGTTCAATCGAACGCATCAGTAGGCGATGGACTTGTGCCGAACGGTATCAAACTTGAGTTGATAGGAAACACATGCTAAAGTTAGCAAGTCACGTGCTTGCCTAAATAGTCCTACGTCGATATTAGCAAATAAGCATGCAAAACCAGAGTATAGTCCGTACGGGAAAGCTATGCACACAACTTTTTTGCTAAGTTGTGCTGCGTGTCGTGCACCTAGACTTTATGGTGCAAACGAATTGCGAGCGATATTAAGTACCGCTCAGTTGGGAACGAAGATATACTTAAAGTGTATATCGATAAAAACACTATCGGACTAACGCTTAGGCGTACACGAAAGATTGGTTTAGATTTTTAGGGAATAGTGCGAACGACTTAGTACGTCGAGATGCGTGAATTATAAATATGATTTACATATGGAATATCGATAGAAATACGAGACTTAGACTATCGAAATGACGTGCGCGATTAAGCTAGAGTTTTATTGAACGAATATAAAAGATGTATTAGCGAATAATACGAACGTGATTGTGGACTAAATCGGATGGCTCGAATCCTGAGTGGTATATGGTCCGTCTTGGAAATCATTCGAGCAAAATTGAGGATTAGGGGTAACAACGAGTATGTCGGCTAAGCGATATAATCGTGCAAAGCCTTAGAACGCGTCACGCTTAGTTGGTCGTGACTTCGAATGTCCCGAACAAGATGTCGTTCGGACAACTTGTGAATGGGCAACGCGAGTTAGGAAACGATATTAAATCAGGATTCGGAACGATGAATAAAAATGAATGTCTTGATCGAGGAAACCTAGAGGATCGCACTTATGATTTAGGATTTGGTCGAATGGAATTATGGTATATCTAATTCAGACAATAGCATCAGTTGCATGAATCAGAGTTCGTTGCAAAGGAAGATCGTCAGGTTACGTACATCATCGATGGTATTGAGGTATATCAAAGATTGATGTACGATAACTCGGGGGTACTCTGAATCGAGGAATGATGATCGTGTAAAATGTCATTGTTTCGATGGATGCTATACTCGGGATGTTGAAATGTGTCAAAAAAAAGATAGACTTGGCTCAAGGATTTTCTTGTTGAACGAATGACGAACAGACTATCGAACTGAGATCTTGGCTTGGATGAAAATGAAATGTTCGGATTGCTTTGACAATAACCACAATATTGACGTTCTTGTCTTATGCGAACACAACTCTAGCCTCGCACATGCGTCACGCCGGTTTAGGATGATCATTTCTCGTGAGAGCTGATATGGTGATTCATACTGCGGCGGTGATCGAACTTGCATGGTGTGGCAATTTGATTGCTTCGACTTATGGTTTAACGCGAAGGTGGACTCAAGAATTATGACGATTGAACTTGAAGATTGAGTAGGTCCAATCCACGTATCGAGAATGAATTAGTCTAGACTCAAGCAAGAGTTACGCTCCAATAAGGACGATTATCCTGCGAGAACGTGGCATGGTGATTCATGTCCAACGTAGATAATCGAACTTGTATAAGTTTAGGGCATGACAATTTATTGTGCTAGACGACCTCATGATTGAATACATAAATTGGTTAGAACGGATATGTGAATTATGTCGACAAGTCGGAAGGAATAGACTATACAAATTGGTGATTTGAACGGATTCGAATCTGCACAACGAATGCCTTGATGCGAATTAGGTGATCATGCTCGATGTTTAGAAATTTGAGTGATACGAGCTTGGGTAGAAAACCCCGTACTATTAACTTGGTTTGACCCTAGGATTGGGGTCAGTGTTGGTATTACTATCGGGGAACTATGATTCCAATCCTGACATTGACTTTAGCCTTGAGAAATGGCCTAGCGGTTAGGAGAGACGTCCATGTTGTAAGAGTTAACATTGGAAAGATTGATCTTGAGGATTGATATGGATGGATAGAGTGAATCAAGAATATGGGAATACCCCTCACGAGACTCGGCTGACATGCATATATTTCAGGGATGCCTGAATATGTGTACGATACGACTCGAGTAAGAATGACGAATTCTCTATCATGCGGCTTGGCTAAAATACATGTATTTTAGGGACGTCTGGAATACGTGCACGATCCAACCAAGTGATACATTGAATTCAAGTAAGACTTAAGGAATGGAAATGTGTCGAGGATTATGAAATCATGTTAAAAGAAAGATTGATAGTAGTGCGAGCGTGGCTCCGATTGAAGAAACGCATAAGCAGAGTGTGTAGGAGAGTTCTTGGATCAAAGTGATCTATAAGTAAGTACTCAGTTAGTTTTGAGGACAAAACTTTTTCTGAGTGGTGTATGATGTAGTATCCCATCCCGTTCAGGCAATCGGAGGAATCGAAACGCCGACGGCGTTCGAACTTAGCCTTGCAACGGCTGCTCGAAGACCAGCTCGGTCGAGGCGACTCCTCGCTCAGTTTGGGTAGTTTTCGTGAACTTGCCTCATCGTAGCCTTTACATAATAAATTGCATGTTTTCAACTTACACAAGTTAGGCTTGATAATAAAAAAGACGCATCCACATAGCTAAGGGAATAATCCCAACGGGTCGGAATGTGTTAGAACATAGAAAAAGGTCCTACGGTCTGCTTAGAAGTCTGCTCAGTGTGCTTTCAAAATGACACTCGGTCCTTTGTCCCGTGGCTTGGGAGAAGGAAGTTGGCCTAAGTTGCTAAGTTGCCACAATGCTAGAATTAGCCTAAGTCATAGGCGTCGCCCGAAGGAATGTTTGATAAAGCATGCACGGTCCCTTCGTCCAAGGCTTGGCATAGCCTTCGCTTGTCCCATGGTTTTAAGTCATATTGCACGGCTTGTGACTTAAGTCTAGGCATCCAAAGAGCTTGGTTGTTCAAGTCAACCGCGTGCATAGCACGTTCCCTCGATGCGAAGCTTGGCGTAGCCTTTGCTCGTTAAGTCGTTGCACATATAAGTTAGGCAAAGTTATACCGGTCGATCGAAGCTATTTCTAGTACTGTGCCGCTCCTTCTGTGGTTGTCAAGTCACATAGTCCCATGAGAACAAGGCTCATCAAATAAAGTATATGACTTGAGCGATAGTGTTGCCTAGAGAATAAGTTAGTCTAAGGCACGAGCCACGGTTGGTTTAGTGAAAAGTATACCACGGATAAGGAAGTCATGAGATCGGTCCCGCTACTTGGGAGTCTCGATAAGGAAGCACACGAGATCGATCCCGCTACTTGGGAGTCTCGATATGTCTCGATAGGGAAGCACCCGAGATCGGTCCCGCTACTTGGGAGTCTCGATAAGGAAGCACACGAGATCGGTCCCACAACTTGGGAGACTCGATAAGGAAGTACACGAAATCGGTCCCGCTACTTGGGAGTCTCGATAAGGAAGTATATGAGATCGGTCCCGCTACTTGGAAGTCTCGATAAGTCTCGATAAGGAAGTGCATAAGATCGATCCCGCTACTTGGGAGTCTCGATAAGGAAGTTTACGCGACTGGTTGTCGCTGAGATCGGTCCCGCTACTTGGGAGTCTCGATAGAAAGTTGGAAAGCATGGTCATAATTAAGAAAGGACTTGGTATATCGAGTTGAGTCTTGCATGGTCATTGGACAACTTGCGCGCAAGATGAATTCCTCGAACGATCCCGAGGACCGGGTTCGTGTCGGCCTAAGAGGAATTGCAAATATTGTACGGCCTTCATCGACGGTACGACTCGATTGAAGTGAACCGTTATAATATAGGCTGCGGGTCATTCGGTGGAAGCTCGTACCTCGCCACATGGATGGTCACCGTATGCAAAGATCCAGGATAGCTTGACATTGTTAGTGACCACTCATATAGATGTGTCGGCATAAGAGCAGCTATCCACGTGTATACCTTTGGATTGCGTCAATTACTAGCAAGTTACGAGTTGGGTTAACAAGGCATAATTGTAGCAAGCGCTAACCTTGAGTCGACGCGGGTTCGGTGTGCACGATTACAACCCTATTCTGGAGCCTAATATTTGGCTATAGCAAGGAAACGTGCTTCTGCATGAATATGGCATTGTCTCGAGTTAATTCAGGAAGGGTCGTAAGGCAAGTTGGTTAAGTCTGGTTGATCCTTGGGAGGCACGACCTCAGTCTTAAGGCATGATCAAGTCTATTGGTACGAACAGCACGAGTCTTCCCCTTTGATATCGTTGGCACGAGAATGGTCTAGAGGCACATAAGAATAAGTAAAAGTCTTGGCACGACCGAGTTGCATAAGTTTCTACTCGGTGAGGCACTGCCTCGAATATATTGAAGTCACGAATAGAGTATAGCATGACCCTGTCGTTGCATTTTCAGGTATAGGCTAAGGTGTCTCTGTGCTAAAATCGATCCTAAGGCAAGACTAGCAAGAAAATCAAAAAGGGACTAAGATGCACAAAGTAAATGAACATGTCGGTTATGTATGGATGGGCGAGGAGCTCACTCCACCAGTATAGTTGAGTACTGACACCCACACAGTTTTCATGTGCAGGCACAGGTAGAAGCCCGATGGCGCAGAGCTCGCTTAGATGCGTCGAGGCATGGAGTTCCTTGGCATTTCGAAGCGTGCGGCCACATGGAGTCAAGACCTATACAGGACATAATGTATGGACATCGCCATTCCGTAGAATCTGCCACTCGTCTCCTTGAAGCTTGTATTGAGATTGAAAGAGAGCAGAGTGACTTGTAATATGAGAGAAAAGTGAGCCTAGAAGACTTGTAATCTGGCATAGTGCCCACATTGTAATCCTTGTTCAATATCAATAAAAAGAGTATTTTGCATGACTTGTGTTTTATATTCAAATTTTTGCTGCTAACTATTCAATATTTCTGCTTGGGACTTCTGTACGACGACCCCCGCCACTTAGCCTGTAATCGGCCGTTATGGACCTGTCTTGCGTGAGTGCAATCTAGGCTCATGCGGCATCATGCCTTAGCGAGGACGATCGCTCCTACGAAAGTAGGACGTGACAGTATCCAAAGCAATGTCACCATGAATGATATATGTTATAACCGTTATTTATGTAGGTACAACTTATTGTACGATAGTTTCATCCAAAATTTCTAACTTTCGACGAAGAAAATTGAAGCGCTCTTCGTCTAGTGGTTTTGTGAAAAAAATCTGCTAGCTGATGTTCAGTGTCAATGAATTCTAAGTTGATGGTGCCATGCAGTTGATGATCACACAAAAAATGATATCTAATCTCTATATACTTTGTGCGTGAGTGACATACTGGATTTTTGGTCAAATTGATTGCACTAGTGTTATCACAAAAAATAGGTATATGCTTGAATAGTAAGTTATCGTCTTCAAGAATTTGCTTCATCCGCAGAATCTGAGCACAACAACGACCAGTTGTAATATATTTAGCTTCTGTTGTGGATAGTGCTACTGAATTCTATTTCTTGCTAAACCATAAGACTAAAGCCTTTCCTAACAAATGACACGTGCCACTGGTACTCTTACGGTCGACTTTGCATCTCACAAAATCTGCATCGGAATATACGATTAAGTTAAAGGTAGTGGTTTTGGGATACCACAAGCCCACCGTAATAGTTCCTTTAAGATATCTAAAGATACGCTTAACCGTGGTCATGTATTATTCCTTAGGGTTAGCTTGATATCTAGCATATAGGCAAACACTAAACATGATATCGGGACGACTAGCAGTTAAATACAGTAGACTACCAATCATACCTCGATACTTAGATCAACAGGTTTGCCACTTTCATCAGGTTCCAACTTTGTTGTAGTAGCCATAGGAGTACTGATAGGTTTGATGTTGTCAAGCTCAAACTTTTTCAGCATGTCCTTTGTATACTTCGATTGACTGATGAAGACGCCTTTCAAGTATTGTTTGACTTGTAATCCAAGAAAGTAGTTGAGCTCCCCCATCATGCTTATCTCAAACTCGTTCGGCATACACTTGACAAATTCTTTGCATAGACCCTCATTAGTAGACCCAAATATGATATCATCTACATAAATTTGAACTAACATAATGGTGTCATCAAGAGATTTTATGAAAAGTGTCGTATCAATTTTTTCTTTTGAAAAACCTTTATCTAGTAAGAAGGTGCCAAGGCGTTCATACCAGGCTCTGGGAGCTTGTTTGAGGCCGTATAGCGCTTTCTTAAGTTTTAAAATATGGTCAGAAAATTTGTGATTTTTAAAACCAGGCGGTTGTTTTACAAAAACCTCTTCTTTAATAAAGCCATTTAGAAAAGCACTTTTTACATCCATTTGAAAAAGTTTGAAGTTTTGGAAATTTGCAAATGCATAAAGCATCCGAATAGATTCAAGTCATGCAACAGGAGCATACGTCTCATCGTAGTCGATACCTTCCTCTTGGTTGTATACTTGAGCTACGAGACGAGCCTTGTTATGAGTACTGAACCATCATCATTAACTTTGTTACAAAAAACCCATCTAGTACCAATGATCGAATGGTTAGCAGGTTTAGGAACAAGTTCCCAAACCTGACTTCTTTTAAATTGGTTGAGTTCTTTTTGCATTGCAGATATCCAAAATTCATCGTTAAAAGCTTCTAAAACGTTTTTGGGTTCTATCTGGAAAATGAATGCAGTGCTAGCTATAGAGTCTCTAAAAGAAGATCGAGTAGTTACCCCTCTTGATACCTCACCTATTACGAAGTTTTTTAGATGTGAAGGTGTGAATTGGAATTTATTTGGTAAGCCTTCCAGATAACTTGTTCCAGGTGTTGTATCCACAGGTGTAGAGATTGATGGTTCGATGTGAGCGTCAACATCGTCATCGAGGATAGTAGCTGTACTATTACTTTCATCAAATGTGACATTAGTAGACTCTTCAAAAATTATAGAGCATTTGTTGAACACTATATATCCTTTGCTCTTGGCAGCATATCCAAGAAAAATACCTTCGTCAGCTTTGGCATCAAACTTGCCTAAGTTGTCTTTGGTATTTAGGATAAAGCAGCGACAACCAAACACTCAAAAATAAGAAATAGTAGGTGTCCTACCAAACCAAAGTTCATAGAGAGTTTTCTTCGAAATACGATGAATCAACTCCCTATTCAAAATATGGCATGCTGTACTGACAGCTTCTGTCCAAAAATATTTTGGAAGAGAAAATTGATTTAACATGACTCTGGCTATATCGCCAAGAGTTCTATTCTTTCGCTCCATAACACTATTTTGTTGAGGAGTTCTAGGACAAAAAAATTCATGATCAAAACCATTTGACTCACAAAACTTTTCAAAATAAGAATTTTTGATTTCGTCACCATGATCACTTCGGATTCGAGTAATCATGTAGCCTTTTTCGTTTTGAATCTTTAGAGAAAATACTTTAAAAACAGAAATAGTATCACTTTTGTTTGTAAGGAAGAAAACCCAAGTAAATCTAGAAAAATCGTCTACAATAACAAAATCATAGAGTTTTTAGCCAAGACTAGCTACTCTACTGTCCAAATAAGTCCATATGAAGCAGTTACAAAGGTCGAGTGGTACTTACAGTATTGATGGATTTAAAAGAAGATTTGGTAGCCTTATTCTTTTCACATTTGGCACATACCGTGTCCTTTTTGAATGTGATGTCAGGCAGTCCTCTTACTAGCTTCTTGGTAGATAGTCTGGATATGGTGTCCATGTTGGCATGACCAAGACGCTGATGCCATAATAGCCTTTCATCTTTGTGAGCGTAGAGGCATCTTTCTGTACTGTTAGTATCTCTAGACAAATAGAAAATGTATATATTATCTTCTTTTATCCCTTCAAAAGCGATGTCTCCAGATGATTTATCATAGATAAAGCATTTAGTTTTACCGAAGTTAATATCATATCCATGATCAGCAAGATGACTGATGCTGAGCAAGTTATGCTTTAACTCAGTCACTAAACAGACATCCTTAATGATGGGATGAGGAAGTTACCAATAGTACCATTACCTATGATATAACCTTTCAGCTTGTTGCTGAAGGATACATATCCTTCCCTTTTTATCGATAGTGTTACAAATAGATTAGCATCTCCAGTCATATGTCGCGAGCACCCACTATCGAGAATCTATTTGCTTCTAGTTGGTAAAAAAAAGTCTACCTACACCACAAGTATATGTGACATTTGGTACCCAGATCTTTGAGGGTCCTGAACGGTTAGTTTTCGGTACCCATGCATATAGATTCTTATTAACTAATTTTCTAATTCTACATTATGGTGATACATGTCCATATAAACCACAGTATGTACATGTAGCATGCATATTTGTATTTGGTGCAGGATGATAGTGATATCTATATGTGGGTGCAGGATGTTGATAGTGACTATGTGTAGTGGCAGGATGATGATAATAACTACGTGTGGGTGTTTTACGTGATACATGGGAGTAGGTGTACATAAAAGCATGTTTATGTGTAGTATGTGGATGCATGTTATTTTGATGACATGTTCTATTGTGTTGGTGTTTAGTGTATGTGTTGTGACTGTGAGACTGAGTTTGAGGTCGAGCAACCTGTTTACCCAGCCTGATCTCTAATTTCTTAGAGGCAACATACACTTCATCATATTTAGCAGAAAAACCATTAATTCTAGCAGTAGCAACCTTTGTATTTGTTTTTCTCTTCAGCAAGCTCTTTATTGAGTGCTGAAATATCACGTGTTTGTTTCTCAATAATAGATTCGGCATTGTGTAAGCTTAATTTAAGCTTGGATACCTACTCGGTGTCCTCTATGGGAGGTGTGTCTCTAACATTATCTAGTAAGTATGAAAGTCTATGGATCTCAGCTTCCATGAGTCGTGATTTTATCCTTAGCATGTTTATACTTGCAAATAATTTTTTTGTGGTCTTCAAGCAGATCACTAAAGGCATCAACAAGTTCATGAAAAGTGAAATCATTAAGAGGATCACGAGTTACCTTATCAGATGTTGCCATTAGGCAGACGTTACCCGAGTCTTGGGGAGTGTTATCTTCCTTGTATGAGTCACTGGCTTCGCTTTTATACCAGATACTGGTGTTGGCATACTTTTGTGAGGATGACTTCTTATACGGCTTCTCATATCTGCCTCCTTTCTTTGCTACAGGGCAGTCTTTTCTGACGTGTCCTGTCTTCTTGCATCCAAAGCAAGTAGGTTCTTTATCGTCTTCCTTTTGCTCCTTCTTCCTTTGGTTGAAGCGTAGAAACTGTCACGACCCGCACCCTTTTTTTATACGGATGCGAGTGTGTGTTCAAGCCAGCCTATGCCGCAGAGTCGGCGGTAGAACGCTGTCACAGCCATGATGCTCAAAATCACATAAATAATATTTATTGCTCATTCACATTTCTAAATTAAATTACAAGATTTATATTTAAAGAAAGTACAATGTTCTTACATATTGAAATGATACCACATCTATCTAATTTCTAGGTTTCTGCCTGCAAGTGCACCCGAATCTCCCAAAGCTAAAGAACCCACGGCTAACCTAAAAAATGTTGGTTTCCAGTCAGGAATAGAACAAGCAAACAAACCGACGGCAATGCGAAAACACAATAGAATTCACAAGACATGAAAATAACATACGTGAAATAAAACTGGAAAGCAACTGATGTCATGGCATATCTAGAAAGTAAGTAGGTAACTCTACTACAAGATATCAACTGGAGAAAAATATGTAACTAGGATGTCATGGCAAGTGGTGAACAAACAAGGAAAAACAAGTAAAAGACAACTATCTATGTGTTTTGAAATATCTTGTTCGACATGTGAACGGCTAAGGGATAAATCCGGTACCCTGCACATGTCGTGTGCAGCTGCTATTAGTAAAGTGTAGACATTTTGGGGATGGAATGGGTAGTTCACACGTCTATTAAGATATTTCCCCTCCCAGCTAGTACTCATGGAATCAAGTCGCAAGTAGGGTAATCATGTAAAAGACAGTCACGAAGTATAAACAAATCCATGATACTAATTCGTATGACAATGTATCATCAAGCAAGAGAGCATATGTATAAACATGAATGGAAAAGACTATTATGAATCGAAAACAATCAAAAAGTGCTCTTGTCTGAGGTCCTTAGCCGGTAAAACCAATAGTACTGTACCGCTCAGTGAGCCACAACAGTCAAACTCGTGCAAAAGTCTCCGAATGCTGAAATAGACATTACCAACATATTCAAAATAGTCAAATTAGCCAGGATTGTCTGTCCATAAGTCCTATTCTAGACACAGGGGCAAAACGATAATTTTGGGTCAAAATGGTGTCCACCGTTGGACCCGCTTTGCACCAAAAAATGTGCCAGTCTATGGTCTCTAAATTCATCAAACTACATGTCTACGGGTCCGATTTTTTGATACAAATCCAATCATATGTCCAAAATTGGATTCCGACGGATCGTGCACAAAATCGCCCGTTGAGTCAGATCGTGGGGCCCATAAAGCGACGATCCGATCAACTGTCTCAGAATCGGACCAAACTTGGCATACTGGACCAGAAAAATAATACGGTCCTGTTGGCGCAAGTTTTGTCTCGATTTTACAAACGTGCACAAATTAATTGAGAAATTTGCAAAAGGTCGATACGATGAATTTCAATGGATACGTATCAAATTTGTCGTGCACACGCAACCAATTTGAATTCCGTCAAAGCCCACACGTTCACAAAGTCGATACGCACCTTTCGATGCTTTCAGTTCATGACCATGTTGCCCGGTTTGGCGGAACGTACGTGGTATCGGAGGTTTTTATAGTTTTTTCAAAACAGTTTTCGTGGGTTTTTCCTGATTTGTAAACTGTTTTATCTTGCATACAAAAAAAAATTAAAGTAATTTATGGGTCTTATAGATTTTTAGGTTGTCTCAAAGTTTGTTCAAGTGGTTTTAGAAATTGATCAAAGGTTCAACAGGAGTCAACCTTCAAAGTTGGGGTTCGGAATAGTTTCTAACTTTAGGAAATTGAGTTTTTTCTCGATTTTGGGATGCGATTGTCATCTTGCACCTCGCAAATGAATTTAATCTAAATGAAAGGAGTCAAAATGGGTAAGGTTGGCTACATACCTGTGAAGACGGTACATGAAATGATCACCTGGTGATCGAGAAACTGTGCCGCAAACATCGTCGACGCTCGCTGTTGCGATTGCTCTTCGTTGTGGCGTGCTGTGTGCGCGCGGCGCACGTCGGCCGGTCGACAGCCGCCCGCGGCGGCGCTGGTGCGCGCGTGCATGGTGCAGGAGCCCCTGGGTGGTCGCGAGGTCGGCCAGGGTGGTGGCGAGCCGTAGGTTTTAGGGTTTCTCGCTTTCGATCTATATATATATTTATATACTCGGTTCTATACGTACGAGAGGGGGTTTCTGTCGGGTCTGGGCTGGGCTGGGATGTTTCCCTCTAGTTCATTTACTTATATATATATATATATATATATATATATATATATATATATATATATATATATATATATATATATATATATATATCCTTAAATACATATTTGTATATATATCCTTATGTATTTCTATATAGCCATATATATATATATATATCTATATACACTTATTTATATACACACTTATTTATATTATATACATATATACACTTATATATATATATATATATATATATATATATATATATATATATATATATATATATATATATATATATATATATATTTATATATATATATATATATATATAAATATACACTTATTTATATAACCATATATACATATATATATATACACATATACATATACACACATATATATTTATATATAATTAATACTTCTTAACTACTCTCCCTTCCTCAATACATATTGTATTAATATATATAGTAACCTTATATACATTTCAAACTTATTAAACATATTATACTCATTTAATATATATACACACATATTGTTCTAGTCGAAGATGCACGAAAATCTAGAATGGCCCTTCAACAAAATGTTATCGTATTCTCAGAAACCAAATCTCCATTTTTTTATATAAATACACATGACTTATATATAATACCCATTTATATCAAATTACTTATTTATTCATTAAAATAAATACACTAACTAAATCACACCCCTAATTATCTACATGGACCTCTTTGGACGTACTACATGTCTACATGGGCTTGGCTCGGTCCGGGTCCCGTCTGGACTAGATTGGCATAACCGGGTTTCCTAAAAGTCATAATATTAATAAATAACTTAATTAAATCTTTTATAGAGGTCAAGTCGCAACTTGGCCTGGTTTTCCTAGTTGGGACACACTTATGGCTGGGTCTTCCCTACCATGGCTAACACACTAGTCAAGGCATGCGACAACGCTATCCGTGCCACGATTTCTAGTCATATTGTACTCCAATCTTAACCATGACTTATGGCCTTCAATATTAATTAATTAATTAAATATTTATAAAATTCTAAAAATTGCAATTCAATTAAAATAAAAATATATATTAGAATTTCAGGAAGGGGGATTACAGAAACTTCTTGAAGTTGCGTACCAAGAGTGTCCGATCATCACCATCGAAATTAGCGTCGTCTGTCTCATCTGGATTGGTTCTTCGGCGATGAGCTCTAAGCTCGATTTTCTTTTGCTTTGGAGCAAGTTCATCGAAGTCTTTGAGATCCAGCTCATGAGTCATCAGCTTGCCCTTCAGAGTTTCCATTGACATGTTGGTGAGATCATTGCCTTCGATGATTGTCGTCACCTTGGGGTTCCAGATTTTTGGTAGCCCCCTGAGCAGCTTGCGGATCTTCACATGGTTGGAGTACTCTTTGCCAAGGGAAGATAGTGGGTTGACGATGTCGAGGAACCTTGGGAACATTTGAGTGATTGTCTCATTTGGCTTCATCTTGAATGCCTCGTATTCTTGTGTCAGACGACTGATCTTTGATTCTTTAACCTGTGTGGTTCCTTCATGGGTCACCTCCAGAAGCTTCCATACTTCATGTGAGGTAGAGCATGTAGAGACCCTGTTGAATTCAGTCCTGTCTATGGCACAAAAGAGAGCATTAACAGCCCTAGATTTTAGACTATCATGTTTTTTTTCCTGGTCGGTATATTTGTCGTGGGGTTTGTCAGTGAGAGTCCCCTCGACAGCAATTCTAGCAGGCTTCTTGTAACCATCAGTGACGATGGTCCAAAGATCAAAGTCTAGAGACTTGAGATAAAAACTCATTCTAGTCTTCCAATAGGTGTAGTTGGTTCAATCAAATAGGGGTGGCCTATTTGTGGACTGTCCCTCACCATAGTTGGTAAAGATAGATTGTGTGGTTCCCATGGATCAGCTCTAGGATGTTAATTCGATATAAGAGAACAGAGCTCTGATACCAATTGAAGTACGTGTAGGCAACTCTAGAGGGGGGTAAATAGAGTTTGTGTCGATAATAACCAAATAAAAATTAACTCTTTCACCAACAGAATAATTAACAGAGTATTAATGCGAAAATAAAAGAGACCAGAAAAGCATACGCAAGCAGATCAGTTTTAACCTGGTTTCCTTCGTGGAGGACTAGTCCAGGCCTGAAAACTTTTGCTCAGGATTGAAATCCACTATTTGTGAAATAGAGGTACACCACGTGCCTTTACTTAGAAGAGCATGCCAACTTCTTACACTTTTGCTGAGGTGAAACTTGGAATTGTCCAAGCAACTACTTTCAAACTCTTGCACAGAACTTTTAGCTGAATTGCACTGAGCACCTTGGGGCTTAGTAAGTTGTGTGGCTAGTATTGTTGCATGCTGTGAATAGGGGAATGTTGCATGCTGTTAGCAACAATGGAAAATGAAGGGGTTGCAGATCCGTCAACTAGGCCGAAGTCAAGAAAAGACCCCCCCTTTTCTTGACGGTCGCTGGCATGGCTTTTCTTGACAGTTTTTTGCCGTCATATTAAGAAAATTTTCTTGACTGCTTTTAGCCGTCATGATAGCAGTTTTTAGAAACCATCAACATAGGCAAAAACTTTTCTTGACTCCGGCCTAGATGATGGCCTTTAGCTGTCAATAAAAGCATTTTGTTTTGACGGACAAAATCCGTCATGAAAAGCACTATTTTACGGCTATATTGTGCATCATGATATGAATTAAACTTGACGTTTGACAACCGTCAAGAGAAGCTATCCAAAGTACCGTCAAGAAAAGCATGCCAAAATTTTGTCAAGAATTATATAATATTAATTAACCACACATTATATCAATCCAGAAGCTACACACGTCAAATTACTATAAAACCCAAATTTTATATTAACAAACTGTATTGTTCATACAACAAAAACTTCCAATACACATCCATAAAGTATTCTTCACTTGTCCAACCACAACATAATCCAACCATAAAGTACACATCCCATATCTGTTGTTTCCATACCACTTAAACAATATCCAAACCACAAATATCCATCACTTGTCACCAGAAAACATAATCCACCAACACTACAAAATGAAACAAAAAAGTAGAAAACCATATCGGAGCACATCCCTCCATATCCACAACATTCCCCTATTCACAGCATGCAACACCTTCATTTTTCAGCTAGTTCCTGAGAGAACAAGAACACAAAGTATCAACTCACTATTACAGAATTATCAATACAGTTTGACTAAATATGCAATATGTTTGTGACTATTAGCAAGAAACATACAAGCAGTTCTAACCTAACAACAAAAACTTAAACTTTTGTTTGTGACCCTCCAGAAATTTTCCATTGTTGCTAACAGGTTTTTCCTACACTGCTATATCTGTGCACACCCATCTGTGGACAGATTGTACAAAGGGAAGTTTGCACCGCTGATGCAGCATCCTAAGTGTAGGACACACACACACTACTAAACACAATACTACCCAACTCTCCAAGGCAGGGTCTGCACAACCCTTGCATTAACCCTCTGTCTACTGGTATGTCCCTGCACACCTAAACTGGCACCACACTAATGAGGCACTGCACACACTCAGACAGGAATTACTTATCTTGCTTCACTTGACACTCACCTGTAGCACCAACCTGTGCTCACAACCACATCTGTTGGCTGCCTAGGCTACACACACAGTCAGGTTTGACCAACACCCTTAGCACCTATGTATCAGTTATCCCCAACTGATAACAGAACACCACTCTCCCAATTGGGTACACACAAGCAAAACCCTAATTTTACAGGTATTAGATTCACCATTTGCACATAACACGTAGGGGATTCAACCTACATACACTTACAGTGGCAGCTTGCTACTACTGACCAAGCTTACCACTTCACATGAGCATTGGATCAACCTGTCCTCTCTAGTACACGCACACGTACAGTATGTGTACACATAGCCCCTACTGACACCAACACTGAACACACAGGTAACTCCACTCACATACACATGAAGAATTCCCACACACATAGGAACCCATAACAAAGTGCCTCCTCCTACCTGTCACTGGGTTGCACCCTACAGTACAGGAAACTTACTAATTCTAAGATGGAACACCCTATAGGCATTTGCTCACACAGGGTATCCCTCATACATTCATCAATATTAGTAAACATTGACTTATCCCTAGGCCCCTCGAGGTACCCCGCCTTAAGTTGCCCAGCGGCAACCAGTTCAGTCTTTTAAAACTAAAAGAGCAATATAGTTTCCAGATCATTGCAATTTAGAAATACAGCTTAAGGAACTGCAATTTAGAAATACAGCTTACAGAACTATAGATAGTCTAAAATTACCTGCGACAATTTGTTAGTTAAGGAACTACAAAACATGTTCCATCCACTCTGTACGAACTTCATTAATTTCTTCGAAATTGTAGTCTTCCTTTTGATTGTACTGTTTGTAAATAGGAAGAAAAAATGAAACTGTTACTATCATGATATATTATATTCTAAATATGTATGTCGATTAAGAAAAACATCACCTTTAGATTAAGTAAGGTTCGATCAGATGTGATCTCCTTCATAAATCTCATCACGTAGTACCCACATTCCATAGAGTCGGCTTGTTGTGGCGCATAATCATAGAAAATTAAGCAAAGTCCTTACAAACTTGTATTTATTTTTCATTTACATTTACATGAGAGAAATATATTGTACCTTAATTGTTATCCAGTTCAATTTTAACTTTTTGACTTGCTTTTCCATTTGAGCATGAAACATCCGAAGTCCACTATATGCAAATTAAATTGGATAATATTAATAGTCATTATTGAATCATCTAATTAGTACCTTAACTGTAGTTGTGAAATTCCTAAAATATGGTACAAATATTGATGCATACCTTGTTACAATGTACTTAAGATCATCTTGGACGTAACTCCTCAAAGAGTCCAAATAATATGCTCTTATTAGTGACAGGTCAATGACAACCAAAATCTAATGAAAACTGTAACACCATATAGCACCAAGATATATACAAGTTATCGAGTTAATGAGAACTTGTAGAAGAAAAATAAGTATAAGAAAATGTATTACTTAGGGTTGTATGGCAAGAAAACAAGTCGACTTTCTTTTCGAGATATCAAACTATTACAAATATGTTGTGCCCTTGCATCCCGCGTTCCAAGAACGTCTTTCAAACCAGACGCGGAGACTAGTCTCGGATTAATAAAGCAAACATCCTCGACAAGGTTTAGCTCCTTCAAACGAATGTACAACAACCTATATATGTAGTTTGCAGATTATTTAGATCAACTTATTAATGTAACAACAAAATTTTGAAAATCAAAGTATTCAATTACCTTATGTATAATTGGACGCAATTAGATGATCGGGCACGCATTTTAATGAAATTTTCGAAATCCTCCTCGAAAAGAATTGCAAATGTTGTGGTATTAAATAATTCGCCAGGAAGTGGTACCGAATTACGGTTTTTTCAACGATCAAGCGTTGTACCAGTTTAGCAAAGCAGTCCATTTCGGGCAGATTTTTGAATGACCTTTGAATTCTAGTGAAAGCCCTTGTTGGAGTTTTAACTTTAGTTGGCATTTTCCTTTGCTCATTGGGAGCTTCCTTGTCCACCTCGGATGCCTAAAATACAACACAATTTCAGAGTAAAAATGTATAAGACTTAAATAATAGGAAAATTTTGAGTGGCACCCCACATTTGTTACGCTTATTTAAGGTGCACCCCACATGATTACATTAATGCATAACACCCCCCACTTTGGACAGTTTCTGTCTAAAACTAACGATCAATTTTTTTTTTGACGAAAATGCCCTTGTCTTCTTTTGTGTCCCCCCTTCCCGTCACACGTGGCTGCCCGTCCTTCGCCCCCCGCCGTGCTTGGCCCCCTCTACGGCGTCGCCGCTCTCCCCCACCCCCTCCCCGACCTCGCCGCACCGCCCCCCTCCACCCCCCCGACCATCACCACCACCACCATCACCAACATCATCATCATCACCACCACCACCACCATCAACCATCATCTCCGCCCCCCTCCCGCTCCGCCCCCCCTCCCGCTCCGCCCCCTAGCAGCAGCGCGCGGCGGCGGCAGCAGCAGCAGCGCACGGCGGCAGCAGCAGCGCGCGGCGGCGTCGGCACCAGCAGCAGCGCGCGGCGGCAGCAGCAGCGTGCGGCGGTGGGGGCTAGGGGGCGGAGCGAGAGGGGGGGCGGAGTGGGAGGGGGGGCGGCGATGATGGTGGATGGTGGTGGTGATGAGTTGATGATGATGATGATGGTGATGGGGGGTATTTTCGTCAAAAAAATTGGTCAACGGGGTTGACCGTTAGTTTTAGACAGAAACCGTCCAAAGTGGGGGGTGTTATGAATTAATGTAATCATGTGGGGTGCACCTTAAATAAGCGTAACAAATGTGGGGTGCCACTCAAATTTTTCCTAAATAATATGATATTTATACATGCAAGAGACTTCTAAATAAATATTGACTACCTCTCTAATTAGAGTACCATGAAGAACTAAATCGGTTGGCCAAAGTATGTGATATCCAATAGCATCCTTAATCTTAGTTAGAGGGATATCTTCAGGTGGAATAGGAAGCAACGCATCCTCGTCCAATACCAATTCGATGGACACAATAACATTAGGGGGCTTGTATTCCATAATGGTTCCTTTGGCAACAATATTGTCAACGAAACCCACAGCCAATTGGCAATCTTCTTCCTTATTAAAAGAAAGCAAATAGAAAATTGTATGTCCCTTTATTACTTCCATTTTACCAGGATTTCAAGAATAAAGAAATTGACATGTCGTACCTTTGTTTTACTCTTCGGACTAGGTTTTGTTGCATCGACACTCTTCGAACTAGGTTTTGTTGCATCGACATCCATATCTTGATCAGGTTGGAGAGGAGATTTGTCACTTACAACCTTTTCAGAAAAGTAGATACTGGTATCAGAAAAGTAGATACTGATTCAAGTAGACAGAAAAGTCCAACTTTCCAGAAAAGTTCAAGTAGAAAGAAAAATGCAAGTAGATAGTGTGTGTTCAAGTAGATAGTGTTTAGAAAAGTACAAGTAGACAATAAAGTTCAAGTAGACAGAGAAGTCCAACTTTCTAGAAATAAACAAATAGAAAAAAGTTGAAGTAGATAGTGTGTGTCTACTTTACACTAAAATTGAAAGAGGGGATGAAATAAACCTGGTTCATGATCGTTGGCCTCTGCGAACCTTCGGAGGCACAACTCGGTGCATTCACGGTAGGGATTGGAGGAATTGGAAAGTTGGAACCGGTATCGGATAACGGCGTAGCACAGAGACCTTTTGAAAGTAAGTTGTTTATCATATTATTTTTTCTCTCAATCTCATCAAGCAACTTCTTTTTCTCCTCCTCCTAACCAGTCGAAATTTTAGGAGTGTTGAAAAAAGATCTTGGGGTGACATATCTCTCCATTGCCGTAACACGACCACTGTGCTCGGGCCTCTCCATTGCATATCCAAAAGCATCTATGTTTTGAGGAATCAACAACTCTCCAGAACTTATTTTCTTTTTCACATCATCCTATGAAAAGAATGAATTTATGTTATCATCTTAATATGAAGTTGTGCAAGAAGAATGAAAATGAAATACAGTTAAGACTTGCTTACAATTTTATCCACCATTGCTTTTGTGACTGGATCATAAACTATTGATGGATCATAACCTTCATCAGCATCTTCATTATCACCCCTAGTATTCTTTTTGTTGAACTGGTGCCTACATCCCGCTTTTGCTTCTTTCGAGCTAGCTTCCAAAATAAACAGCGGTCTACTTGGTCCTCACTATATGTACCGTCTTTCTTCTGTTATTTAGAAAAGTCATTATATAAAACTCACAATACTGACTTAAAATTCAAAATGAGATATATAAAACTCAAATACTGACTTCAAATTCAAAATGAGAAAACTTACAATTTCTTCTCTTAAACCGGCGTAGCCTTTTCGGCTTAGCCTATGGTTATATACATGCTTCATTCTCCGGCTTTGTTGCTCTTTGCGCCGGGACTGAAATGATAATGTAATTTGTTTACAGTAAGTAAGAATTTCTGAAGTTGCGAAGTTAAAACATATTTAATTACACTACTATACCTGAAAGTCGTTAGAAAGACGAGTTGTCACAAACTTGGACCATTCATTTTGATTGATAAAATCATAGTTTGGAGGGGGATTTCTAAGAACTGCAAGTTTGTCCATATTTGCAAGAACATAAGCTGTCAATGCATGCCGAAATGATTTTGATGCAACACCCATTGTTTGTATTAATTTTTTTTTGCTCTTGGATCAACGAGAAAAGATTGCTGCATATGAAGATTACTACAGTTTAGAATCAATAAGTGCTAATAAATGAACTCAAAATAATGTTTTCTACATAAATAAAAGTTACCTTCACTGACGACCATGCATTATTTTTAATATTTTGCGGGACTTTTTGCCAATCGTCATAAGTAATGGGTATCATAGAATGTGCAATAACCCCAATCAAGCTAACACATTCTGCACCAGCCTCCCCAATAGGCTGTCCGGCCTCATTGAATGTGACAATTTTTTTCATTCCGTCACTTCTTCGCTTGATAGTTCTCTCCATTTTTGTAGGACCTCTTGTTGCTTTTTGTTTTTGGACTTCCTCCACTTAGGGAGGGTTCATCTCTATAACCTGTGACAAAAACAAGCATGTGACAAATACAACACTTTACTGCTATAAGTGAGCCACTGGTTCAGTAAGGAGCCTTAAGTGACCAAAACAAAAAGGACTAAAGTATCTTCCCTGAGAAACCAACACTTTGCTGCTACAAAATTGAGCTTAAAAATATTTATTTTCATCTGGGAAAAGATAATACCATCAACGAAATAATTAAAACTTCAACCCAATTCTATAATACATAAGCCAAGAAAAAGCCTCCCAAATCTTAAAAATCTTACTCAAAACAAAGGCACATAATCTCATATTGTGTCAGAATCTCTTGCAAACACATCAACCCTTTTACCAGTCAACACAGACACTCTGAAACACACAGAGACAACACTTACCAAAAACAAACAAACATATAATCTCATATTGTGTCAGAATCTCATATATATGTCTCAGGAACTGCACTTAACAAAAAAAATGATGCATACCTCTTTTGATAGACAACACTTACCAAAAACAAACACATAATATGATGCATACCTCTTTTGATTTCCTCTTTTTGTTATTATTGGAAGGTGTCATATTAGGCATGCTTGATGTCTGCAAGGTGGTCAAAAAAGGCTATAAAATAATATGCAAACATGTTGGATCAAACTATATATATGAAACAAATAAGTAGAGGAGATTTTACAATATATGTCTAACAAAATAAGTAGATAGTATCAGTAATGTCACATATGATAACAAACTTGTGTCCAATATTTACTTATCAACCCAATCTCCTTCACAGTCTACTCTTTTATAACACATATTATCATCATCCCCAACATCAAATAATATATCAGTATTCATCGATGCATTAGCAAAGGGATGATGTTCCATTGTATTGTACAGGTCTTCATCATCTTCTTTGTGCATATAGTCTTTTTGACCCATGGACAAAACAACAGACCATTGAGGATCAAGTTGGTCTTTTACATAAAATACTTGCTTGGCCTGTGAAGCTAAAACAAAAGAATCTGATTTGTACCCAACTCGATTAAGGTCCACCAATGTGAAACCAAGTTCATCAACCTTAACACCCTTACTATCAACCCAGTCGTACTTAAATACTGGAATTTTGAAAGTGTGATAATCAAACTCCCATATTTCTGTGATAACCCCATAGAAACATATGTTCCCTATTATAGGGTTCTTATCTTTCAAACTTGTAATCTGTATTGTCGTAGCTATAAGACTAAATCCACTATTTTGGGTAACTCGAGCATTGTCACGACCCTTCGCGTGATAGTGACAACCATTAATAACATAGCCAGAACACTTAAGCACATGGTGGCTAGGCCCTTGTGCTATCCACTTCACAGTTTGTGAAATGTCTTCTCTTTCATTAAATTGACCGCCAACCTGCGAAGTTTCAGATTTATTAAAATCAAACTTAACATCTGAATAAGTTAGAATATAAATACAATAATATTGATACAACTTCTACCTTCTCCTGTAACTATTGGAGAAATGTTTGATTGTGTTTGTCCTGCAACCACTTTTTATTTTTAGGTTTAAGAGGATGTTGTGATTGTAACCACTCCATATGCTCACTGTCAAGACATCATAAAAAACTTAATCATACAATTTTCTAACAACTTTCATACAATGAATAAATAGAAAATTCATGATAAAGATGTTTACTTGATATAAGGTTGAATTTCATCTGTATTCTCCAAAACATATAAATGGGCTTGTTGCCATTCTTCATGATCAACTGCAACAATGCGACCTCCAGGCAAAGGTTGGCCATCTTTAACGTTGCCCTTCCTTGCAAGTGGATTTCCTACTGCCTCAACATATGATAGATACTTGCTACAAAATTCTATTGCTTCTTCTGCAATGTAACATTCTGCAATACATCCTTCGGGACGGTTATGATTGCGCACATAATCCTTCAAGGGTTTCATGCACCTTTCAAATGGATACATCCATATCAGAAAAATAGGTCCACATATCCTGACTTGTGCAACAAGATGGAGAGTTAAATGGACCATAATGTCAAAGAAAGACGGTAGAAAATACTTTTCCAACATGCATAATGTGACCACGAGATCATTTTGAATATCGTTTAGCTTATTCGCATCCACCACTTTCTTGCAAATTGTATTGAAGAAGAAGCAAAACCGAGTAATAGCAACTCTAACCAGCTTAGGCAAAATTGAACGGATTGCCACGGGTAGTAGTTGTTGCATTAGTGCATGACAATCATGGGATTTCAGACCATAAAGCTTCAAATCTCGCATTGAGACAAGATTTCTGATATTAGAAGAGTAACCTTCAGGAACCTTTACGTCTACCAATGTTTGACAAAATATCTTCTTCTCATCCTTCGTCAATGTATAACAAGCACACGACAAATATGTTCGTTTCTTTTCAAAATCAGGTTTCAATTCAGTCCTTAGACCCTCGTCCACAAGATCAAGACGAGCATTGACTCCATCCTTTGTCTTTCAAAGAATGTTAAGCAATGTACCATATATGCTCTCATAAACATTTTTTTCGATATGCATAACATCGAGTGTGTGGCGGATATGCAAGTGTTCCCAGTAGTCAAGTGTAAAGAAGATTGACTTCTTCTTCATCCATCTTCTTTCACCTAACTGTAATGCTTTGCACTTTTCATGTTTCTTTCCCCATGAGTTCGAAATTTTACCAACCTTGTCTAATATCACCTTTCCGCTCAATGGTGTTGGAGGATCGCCAAATTCATGCTTACCATTGAAAACTTTCTTTTGAGTGCAATACAGATGATGTCGTGGGAGAAACCTCCTTGTGCCAGTATACACATTTTTATCATTATGTTTCAGCCTAGGTGCATAAGTATCTTCCCCGCATATGGGGAAAGCATAATACCCATTGGTAGTGCAACCAGACAGATTTCTATATGCAGGAAAATCGTTGATAGTCTACAACAATACGGCCTTTAAAGTAAAGAACTCTCTTTTTTGTGCATCATAAGCATCAACTCCCTCTTCCCATAAAAGTTTCAAGTCCTCAACTAATGGTGCTAAATAAATATCAATACCATTGCCCGGCTGGTTTGGACCTGATATCAATAGCGGCAACATCATGAATTTTCTTTTCATGCACAACCACGACGGTAGATTATAGGTAACTAATATAACTGGCCAACAACTGTACCTACTACTAAGGGACCTATGTAGATTTATGCCATCAGCTGAAAGAGCTAATCGAAGGTTTCTAGGATCTTTTACGAAATCTAGCCACTTGTGGTCAACTAGCTTCCATGATGCGGAGTCTGCAGGATGACGAAGTTTGCCGTCAACTACTCTTTCATAAGCATGCCAAGTTAAGTCTTTTGCTGTCTTTGAGGATTGAAACATTCGTTTAAACCGAAAAATGGGAGGAAAATACCACAAAAGTTTGGCAGAAACTTTTTTTACTAAAAACTTGGTGAGGATCATCAGTTGCCATCTTCCATCTTGATGTTCCACAAGTGGGACAATCCGATAAATCGCTATATTCCTTTCTGTAAAGTATGCAATCTTTGGGACATGCATGTATCTTCTCATATTCTAAACCCAGAGCTTTCATCATCTTCTTAGCCTCGTATATTGATGAAGGTATTTTATTTTGTGTTGGGAACATATCATGAAGAGTTTTCAACAACTCTGAAAAGCTACTGTCAGACCACCCAACTCTTCCTATAATGTTATACAATCTCATCAATCCTAATAGTTTTGTATACTTTGAACAACCAGGATATAGAGGCTTTTCAGCATCTTCGAGTAGAGAAATAAATGACTTACGGTTACTAGAAATATGTTCATATACAGCATTAACCATTTCTACAGCATCTGCAGCATCTTCAAAGGAGTCATCTTCATAGTCGTGTGTTTCTTCAGCATATGTTGCAAAGCTTGACGATCCTATCTTCTCGTGTTTCTCACCATACCAAATCCATACTATATAACTTCGATCTATACCCCTCATAAACAAATATTTTCTTACGTCCCCTAACGTTTGAAATGTCAGATTTCTATATTTTTCGTATGGACATCTAATAGAATTAGGATTATTTGAATGGAGCTTTGCAAATTCAAGAAACTCTTCTACTCCTTCCTCATATTCCCTACACATTCTATCCTTTGACATCCACGATTTATCCATTTTGGTTTGGATTAGAATAGAAGTGCCTACACAGGTTAATATAACATGTTAGCCATGATTTAGACATGTAACTCTACTTAGAAAGATACAAAGTACAAATAGAGGATACAAATAAGGTGTCAGAGGACAATATGAAAGTTTTGGAGTAAAACAGAGGACACAAATGCAATATATAATATTGTAACAGTCTGTATACTTGAGCTTCAACTTTTGATGACCTTAGTCCACTCCTTAAGGTCTTTGCTTCATCCTTTCCTGCAACCAAAATGTGACAGAGCTATTTTTTAAGCTACAACAGTATTTTTTAAGAAGGAAAATGAAACCTGTATAATGTGAGACTGAGAAAAAACCATCTAAGAATGTGCAATGCAAATTCAAAGGGTATCTAAAACTAGTAGAAGACAATGCTTACAAGTATTTAAACCCTTCACATTGAAGAACCATTTATTCTACAAATAAAGAAACGAACAATTTTCAGGTACATAGCCCAATTCTGACTGAATTCTAAGTTACATTACATATTAGCAAACTAATGCAACATTGAAGTAGGAAGAAACTAAGAGTTTATGCATTTCAAATAAAAAATTGAGATACATCTAGAAATTAAGGACCAACGATACACTAAAAATTGAGATACATCTAAAAATTGAAATACATCCAAAATCAGTATATACTGATACGCCTACTGATATGCACCCAAAAGCCCAAAATCAAATTTTCCATATGCCAACAAGGATACATATCCATTTCGAAAGGCTAGTCCCAAAAACAAAAGGAAGAAAGGAGACAGAAGAAACAAAAAACAAAAGGAACAAGGATACATATCCTTTTCGAAAGTCTTTCCATAATGAAAACAAACCCACTCTAGTTCCTTAACCACGAACCACATTGAATATATCTTAGCATCCAAACACCACAAGCCATATAGAAATGCTGCATATTTTGTAGTATCTGTGTTGTATCCAACGTGTATTCTCGAGTGTTTGTGCCGTGTTCGATACGTGTTTGTGACATTCACAATATCAATACCATCCAAAAGACCATTAGCATGCAAAAAAAGAACTCATCTTGGCTAGAAATGAAACAAGCCCACTCCATTACTTGTTCAACTACAAAAGCCACATTGAATGTATGAATACAGAGCACAACATCGAAAAACCCAGTGGTGGAAGGACTTATTTTGCCACAATGAAACAAACCCACTTCTCTATTTCTTCGACTATAATCAAACCCACATTGAATGTATTTTCACAGAACATTGCATCAAAAAACCCAAAATCAAATTTTCCATATGCCAGCAAGGATACATATCCTTTTAGAAAGGCTAGTCCCAAAAACAAAAGGAAGAAAGGAGACAGAAGAAACCAAAACAGTGTACAATAGGAAACAACACAATTTAGTGCCTATTCCAGAAGGAAAATAATCACCTCTGTATCAAATCCATCAAAACTAAGAATTTCATAAATAAACGTCCTAAAAATTGATAGAATTCAGTCTATAAAAAATAGTTCACATTAATTGTTTAGTTATAAATAAATCATATTAACTAATTAACATGAAGAAAAATCCTAAGTTGTAATGCACAGAGAAAAACCCTACCCTAAGTTGACGAACGAAGTTGCCACCAAAAAAACCCTAACGTGAAGAAAGAACGAAGTTGGCACAAAAAAAAACCTAGACATAAAATTAAATTTCAGAGAAAAAAAAGTAAAGGCATTATACCGCACGGTGAAGATCGAAGTTGCCGCATTGTGAAGAACGGTTAGGGTTTTCTCAAGCACGAAGTTGTTGAAGCCTAGGGTTTTCTCCAGAGCGGTTAGGATTTTCTCCAAAGCGATTTCTGAGAGGGAGAGAGAGGGGTTTCTGATGGGGGAAGAGAGGAGGGGTTTCTGAGAGGGAGAGAGACGAGGGTTTCTGAGAGTGTGGGGGAGAGAAGTCGAGAGTTTCGAAGAGAGAGGGGGAAAGAAGAGAGAGAGCGGGGGAAAGAGAAGAGTTTCGTTCTTATGGGCCTCAAAATTATTTGAGGCAGACCGTCATTAATTTCAAGAACTTTGACATAATTACCATAATGGCAGACGAAAAAAACCGCGGCAACTTTCCCGTATATACAATAGTTAACGGCTATTATCAAAACGTCAATATAAAAGATGCTCTTTCTTGACGGATACTTCGAAACCGTCAACATACATGCTATAAAATTGCTAAAGTAACAAAAAAAATGTCATCTCTTGACGTAAGCCTTAAAACGTCAAGATAAACCCTATTGTTGACGGTTTTTGACGACCGTTAACTTATAAACCGTCAAAAATTGATATTTTTCTTGTAGTGGGCTTAGAATGTATAAGGCTATAGAAGATGAGAAGACAAGATAAAGAGATGAATAAAAATGAAAGAAATTATGCCCAATATATACTAGTCCAGGGAGGCAGAGTTCGGCCAGAACTCTGTCCCAAAATTCAAATTTTTAGCCGTTGGACAACTAGCAACCAGCAAACCCTAGAAATTAGGATCCTTAAATTAAGGAACCAGAGTTCGGCCCGAATTCTATATTCTTGGGCCAGAATGGATAATGGGGCTAGGTTGTTCAAATGGGCTTTGTTTGGTTTGATGATTGTTTGGTGGAGCTTTGGATAAGTGATTCTAGGTTTAAGACACTCAGTGCTACTCAACGTACATAATCCTAAACTCAAATAAATATAAAAATGACAGATACAGATTAAAAGTAATAGCTTCATATGTTAATGACATCTTGTCTCAAACCGATATGTGATGATGTTCTATTTTTGAGCTAGATATGTTATATTGGATCATAACAGATATTATTTTTTTCAATACTCAAAATTAGGTTGACTGTGATCCAGTTTGGGTCAACAAAGCTGTCCATGACCATGCAATGGTGCCTACCTAACTCACCATATGACTCAACTTATGTCTTCTTTAATCTTGACCATGCTTTTCATACTTCCTGAGAGACTCCCAAGCCACGGGACCAGTCTCGACGACAAATGGTCGCATGAACTTTTCTATTCTTTGAAACCTAGGGAACGGCTACTGCATAGCCTTTCAGTTTGACCTGAACAAACATGTTCCTTTGTGACCTGTAGACCGTGGCATACTTATCCTTGAACCAACCGTGGCTCGTGCCTTAAACCAACTTGTGTTTTATGCGACACTACCGTCCAAGTCATACTTTATATGACGAGTCTTGAGATCGTGGGACTATGTGACTTCGATAACCGTAGAAAACATGGAACAGTGCTTTCTATGACTTTGATAGCCCATCAAACCTCTTGCCTAACTCAATCGTGCAACAATTTGACGAGCAAAGGCTATGTCAAGCCTTGTACCGTAAGAACGTGTCGTGTACACGTTCGACTTGAACAACCAAGTTCTTTGGATTCCTAGACTTATGTTATAAGCCGTGCGATACAACTTAACCCGTGGGACGAGCAAAAACTATGCCACCTTAGACGATAGGACCGTGCATGCTTTATCAAGCATTTATAAGTGTGACGCCTATGACTTAGGCTAATTTCATAGCTGTGTGGCAACTTAGACCAACTTTCCTTCTTCCAAGCCACGATATGAAAAATCGAGTGCCATTTTTGAAAGCACGCCACACGATACTTCTAAGCCGATCGTAGGACCTTTCCATGTTCTAACTCAGTCTGACCCAAGTTGGGATTATTCCCTTAGCTATGTGGATTCGTCTCTTTTATTATCAAGCCTACTTGTGCATTTGAAAACTTTTATTTTATTAGTGTGAAGGACAAGTTGAGGCAAGTTCACCAAAGCCACCCACCTGAGCGAGGAGTCACCTCGACCGAGCAGGACTTCGAGCAGGCCGTCGCATGGCTAAGTCCGAACGTCGTTGGCATTTTGATTCCTCCGATTGAACTGAGCGGGATGGGACATTACAATTAGTACATAAACATAAAGAGGTGGGAGATGACAAGCCTTCTTTAGCACCAAGTACTTACTAACACATTGATGCTTGACAAAACTACATGGCTAACATAAATGATTTTGATTCAAAGATCATGTTCTGAGCTGATGCAAAAAAATATTGTAAATCAATTATTATCAAAATATTATACAAATAAGTTAACAATTTTTTTTTATAAATTAACAAATCAACGCACAATATTGCCTTGAGTTACCAAGGAAACACAAAATATCATCGAGGAAGAATGTAATGTATGAAGTGAAGGACCTTGAACAATTCTTGATTTTATCATTATTGGCATCTTTGTAACGATCTTATGTGAACAATGGTGTTGAAAATTGAAGGCAACTTGAAAGAAGGAGGAGAACAATATAAATAGATTTTGAATTGGATTATAAAAAAAATCAGTCTCCCGTGGGCATAATTCATAAACTCAATCTTCTTCTTCTACGAATAACCCGAGGTCTTCATTTATTTGTCTCCATTAGAACAGATAGAGAGAGCGAAGAGGAGAAATCGAGGCCACTGTTCCGACATGTTCGGGATGATAGTGGCCAGAACGGTGATGTTCGAGTTTGAAAACTCCTGCAAATAACTCGACGTGGGGGTGTCAGGGTCCCTTGCGATGGTTTGGCAACATCAACAACGTTGAGGTGTTGGACGAGGCATCGACAAGATGCAAGCCATTATGGCAGGAGGGATTTATGAAGGTGCCCAAAGGCTGGTGTGTTTTCGTCAGATGTTGGCTGATCGATAATGGCGTGCAAGTCTCATGCAATTGCTGCTTCATGCGGAGGTCAGGCGTCGACTAATGGTCGGGTCCAATCGCTGAAGCGATGCCCTGCCGGCATTTGAGGAACGCCACCTTTGGCCTTGCAGCTTATACTGCAGTTGTTCGCGGGGTCAATAGAGGAGTCTAGGTTTGTCAGAATCTAAGGGTCGCACGCAGTGCCGGTTCACGCGTGCGGAGGTGCACATCAGGTGGTGAGTTCTCTGGTGGCACGACGAAGAGCTTCTCCATCGGCGCGTCAGTAACTCCATAGAGACTTCCCATGGCGTTAGGCAATCAGTGGCGAAGAAGTCATTATGTGACGGCAGGACTGTCGGTTGAGGGAATAAGGCCAATAAATTAGTAAGGACAAGAGAGACATATGGGAGATGGAAAATGCATGGGGGGTAATAGGTTTGCTGGTAGGTTTAAGAAAAGGAGGTGGAGATAATGAGTAGGTTCCTTATATAATACTCGTATAAAGATACTCTACTTGATAGTGTCACCACCACTTTCTAGAAATGAGGGTATTTATAACTTTTTATAAATTTTAATTATTTCAAATATCTTTTAATTAATGTATTGTGTTAGTGTCTTTAGTTGGTGAACCTTAGAACCACATTGATTAGATGTTAGTCATGACCAAGAAAACCTAGTTAGTGAGATTCGACAAAAATTAAATTCATTTTTAATTAGTTAGTTAGACTCTAAGCTAACTAGAAACCATTTAGAACCTATTTTTGACTTAAAATAATAAGTTAGTTTGGGCCTTTACCAAAGGGGCTTGTCATGATAAATAGAAAAGGCCCTTAGTCATTTTTACCCAACCCAAACTCTAGGAACACCCTATGGCCGGCCACTAAAGCCTCTCCCCTTGCTATTAATAGCTAACACTTCCTTCTTCTTCCCCCTTTCATTGGAAACCCTAACCCTAATTTGTGTTATTCCCCAAATTTTCTCTATCTCCCAAATTGAGTCCAAATTCTCTCAAGCCAATTGCAAACTCTTTCCTTTGAAGAGTGGAAGCCTCTATTGGCTAGCTTGGGAGCATTTGGAGCAATTTGACCATTAGAGCTTGGTGGGGATTAGATCTAAAATTTGTTCCTTAAGAATCCATCTCTCAAGTGGTAAGAGTCCTCTAAACCCTCTAATTTTCCATTTATTAGTGTAGATGTATTCATTTAGAGTCTCCATTGCATTAGGAATGATTTGGGTCAAGTTTGGATCCATTTGAAGTGCGTATCATGAGAGTATTGGATACGCACATCAAGTATTTGATGAAATGACTCTTAGGGCTTTTGATACTTAAATTTTAGTTTTAATTAGGTATTTATATTGGTTATATATGTGTTAGCAATGTAGGATGATTAACTCATGATATGGGATTGATTTGGTAGATCAATAGGGCTATGGGGACTTGGTATATAGGGGTTGCTCACTGTTTTTGTTAAATAACATGTGCAGTCATTTGTGTGTAGGAATGCGGCTGTTGTTTTGATATTCTAACATCCAAGTTGATATTGCCTCCAGTTTACTGCATGCCCAGTGCTCATATCCTAGACATTTTGGTTCAGTCGAGCCCTATTTAGTGACTGTCCTGTCTTAGTGCAGACCACTCTTATTGTCATGTCCTATTTTCTTTACTTCACTGTTCTGTATTGATCTGCAGTCCATTCTTGGACATGGTTCAAAACTTGTTCATTACATTTTAGTTGTGCAGACCCAATGTACTATCCTACATACAATTTGACCTGCCCATCATTGTTCAGTCTTTGAATTACCTGTCCTGTACTTGGATGTGTGTGTGGGTTGTCTTTGATATCCTAACCTCCAAAGTGATATTGCCTACTGTTTAGACTTGTATGTGTTGTCCCTTTGTTTGTTTAGCCACTGCATTCTAATTTATAATGTCTTGTATTCCCTTTTTTTTCTTATTTCATTCAGTTGGATGTCCAGTTTTGTACATCATGGCATGTTCAGATCCTTGGTTGTGGATCAATTCATAAGTCCTGAACTATCAAACCATTGTTATGATTAAATCCCTAAGTATATGTCCATTTGATTCAGTTATTGCAAACCATTTTGGTTCAGTCTTGCTTAGTTATTTCGACCAGTCAGTTATATTGCAGGTACCAACTTGTTTATATTAAAGTCAGTCCACTTTCAACTTTGGTTTGGTCTCTTCGAATATTATCCTTCAGTCAAATCTTCTTATGCTCAATACCTACTGGGTCCTTGTATGTTCTGCCCTGCATATATATTGTATTTCATTCCCTGGTTATATTGATTTAATCACTTCATTTCATCATTCAAATATATATATATATATATATATATATATATATATATATATATATATATATATATATATACACGTTCAATTATCTATTAGATATTTTCAGATCCTTTTGGTTGGTATATATGTCCCTAAGCATACAATTTGACCTGCCATCTGTCTTTCTGAACATTACATTACTGGAATTAATGTACTGGCCTGCCTTACCTTATAAAAATGAGTATTAGACCTGGTATCCTCAAGCCCCTGTCCAAGTCCTAATAACCCTTATCTCTTATATTGGTTCAGTATTTACATTAGGACCATATCCTTCATTCCTTTGTATAAGTGTTAGTGAAGGGCTTAGGTCACCTTACAGTAGCAAATGACCAATGTCCAATTACTCAGGAACTTCCAGATATCTGTTATCCCCAGATATTAGTTCACTGCCTGCAATTGCATTAGATCACTGCATCCTTTGCATATGTCCATTTCATATTCAGTTCAATCAAGTATGAAGTTCAGACCCCATATGTTAAGTATCTTGACCATATCCTTATGGCCCTGTCCCATTAGTTTAGAGCATAGACATCAGATGTTTCCCTCAAGTTTAGGTTTTCCCAATAACATATGTCATGTCCTGCATATAGGATATTCTGCCCCTACATTGCTTTCAAGTGTTCAATCTTGAGTACCTTTGAATAAATTGCATTAGTCCACCTTTCTGTAGGTTTAATCACTGCACTCTTTTCCTTTTTAAACCAATCCATTACCTTAATGTTCTGTCCCAGGTTTTGTTCTGTCATCATAGGTGCAGTCCCATATTTATCAACCTATACTTTGGTCTGCCCTTTAAGTTCTGTCCTCCTTGACATTTGGGGATCTTGTATATGTATATAAATATAAGGGTGTGTTAGTATGATTTGAGAGTATGGTGTCACACTCATTTTTTTAATTAAGGATATTTTAATCATTATGTGCTAATTTGAATTTTTCTTATTTTTATTAATTAAATTGATTGGTGTGTGACTTTGATTGATGTTTTGGTAGTAGAAGGTGGTATAACCTTAGTCAACCTTGATTAGAAGCCCAATAATGTAATTAGAGACTTAATTGGCTTTTTTGTTTTTTATTTAGAATTATTGTCCATTTTAGGAATCATTTAATTCATTTTAAGTCATTTTTATATAAAGCCTTTAAGCCTTTTTGTCAATGGGCCTTTAAAGCAACTTAAGGAGTGCTGGCCCATGACCAAACCCTAAACCTAACCCTAATACCCCCTTGGAAGGCCAAACACAGTAGCCTCCCTGTTTTTATTGTGTGTTAACTTGTAGCCGTCACAAGTTCACAAACCCTAGTTTTCCCTTCTATTCCAAAGGACCCATTTTCTCGTTTCTCACCCAAATCCTTCCAAACGAAGTGCGTTGTGACCTTTGGGAGGAGAGGAACCTGCTTGAGACTTGTTAACGAGGGATCGGAGTCGTTTGATCGGAGGAAATCGGCATCGACGTGTTTGGAGGCTTATTTTATTGAGTTTTGACACTCAATAGGTAAATCTCTCTAAACACTTGTTAATTCCATTTTTTCTTCGTATATGCATCCATATAGGTACCCCGGACCTGTGCATGAAGTTTGGTAGGTTTGTGATTTCATTTGATAGCCGTATCGGACATGTGTCGATCCATTGTAACACGTGTTCGACGAAATATCACTTAGAACTGAAAGTTGGTATTTTTTGATTCTGTTTTCATGAATTTCTTGCTTATATTATTTGAAATAAATTTCATGAAGACGGATCTTGATTCGACACACGCGTGTACGAGGCCCGTGCACGGCCCCGTGCATGCCCTGCTGTCCGAGCGTCATAACTCGACGCACAGGGCTCCGTTTCGTATGAAATTTTATGGACGCGTGGGGGCAACCTCTGCTCACGTGCTACTAAAATTTCATGACATTTTGTGAAGCGTGCACGGAGAAATCCAATGCGTACGGTTCAGCCAGCATTGTGTACGCGGCTGAAAATTGCAACTGACACGGCCTTCGTACGCGAACACGACGCGACGAGGACCCATTCCAGGAGCACGAACATGAAGCCCTATACCTAGGTTACCCAGGGACCCAACCCCGAGACACGACGTGGCTCGTGTCGTGAGCCACGGGCCTCGACACTCGTCCACGAGGATACACACGCGCGCGCGCACAGCCGCACGGGTTCGCGTGTCCTGTGTCATATGGACGCGACGTGGTGTCATGTCAGTATGTCCTAGACCTAGACCTAGACCCCACCTAGCTATGTGCACGAGCACAAGACTTCTCGTTGTGCGTGTGGCGTTCAATCGAGCAAAAACGTATGTGCGCGTACACTTGTCAATGCACGCGTATCTGGTTCTCTTCGATACGCACTCTGTGGACACGATACAGACACGGGTTCGACCCCGTGAGTACCCAAGCACGTCACACATGTATACACCTTCGTGTTTGCCAAGTTTTACGAGCTCTAATTGAGTATTTTGTGTTTTTGGCTTTGAGTTGAATTTTCGGGTATCGATTTATATATTTTTGAGCGGTTTTTGTTGAATTTTGATTTTTCGAGAAATTAACTCAGATTTTTGAGTTTATCTGATGTTAGATAGATTCTGAGCTTGTTGGTATTAATCTCCAATTTTACATTCAAAGGTTTCTGCCATATGTTATATATATATAGCCTCTTTAAATTTGATGTCTCTATGTATGTATGTATATATATATATATATATATATATATATATATATATATATATATATATATATATATATATATATTTTATATATATATATATATATATATATAATGTTATATATGTATATTACTATTGTATAGAGATAGAGATATATGTTGCATGTATATATAGATTTATATATCAATCTCAGTTCTGAAATTGATGTTGGGATAGTCTAGATTTGATCTTGATTGCATATAGATCCAAGGTTGTGTGTATATATATATATATATATATATATATATATATATATATATATATATATATATATATATATATATATATATATAGTTTCCTTATGTATATGTATATGTATATGTATATATGTGTGTGTGTGTGTGTGTGTGTGTGTGTGTGTGTGTGTGTGTGTTGATAGTTGGTATGAATATATACTTATGTATATAGTTGAGAGTTTGTGTTTATTCTCATATTTGTGCCAATCACAGCAGCACCCTCACAACATGATAGCCCACCCACGCACACTCTCTTTTCCCTTTACTTTCAAGCCTATGTTTATGAGTGTGTGTATAATATATATATATATATATATATATATATATATATATATATATATATATATATATATATATATATATATATATATATTGTATGTAATTATGAATAGTGTATATATGGTTGTGTTGTGATTGCTTTGAGATATAGTCTAAGGGTTAATGAGTCAATTTAGGATTGACCCAATGAGCCTAAATTGGTCGAGTTGACTAGCAAGTTGACCAAGTTGACAAAAGTCAACTTTGGGTCAAACTTGATCCAAATCGACTCAAACGGACTTGGAATGACTTGATAACTTGTGTTTGACCTAAAATTTGGTGGATGGACTAGTTGACTTATAGTTGACCAGGTTTGACCAGAGTTGACCAAGGGTTGACTTTGACCTAGAAGGACCTAGAATAATTTAGAATGCATTGTAGGCTATTCTTATTTCATATTAGACACTTTGTAACCTATGATTGTTCTAAATAGGACTCGGATACTCCAGTTCGGACTCTTATTCTCATCAGACAGTCGAGATACCAGGCGAGTACATTCTCTGACCATTTTATACTTGTTAGAAATTATATTCTTGTCGTAGTTTAATTTACTTAATGCTGACACGACATTATCACGGATTAGTACTATATGGATCTTTACATGAGATGTTATCTCCCTCGGGTTCATCAAATACATCATGTCATGTGCTTTTCACGAACACCATGTATTTTGTAGACTCTTATTATTCATGTATACTCATGTGCTCTCATGTACTCTCATGATATCATGAGCTTCATGTATAAACTATCATGTACAATAACATAACCTGTCTAGATCCTTGTGTATTGATTGGGGCATGGGAGAGTAGAAATAGTCATGTAAACAATTCCAAAGTAGTATAATCATGTACAAACTCTTTAGTGTAATCATGTGCAAATTAAGTCGTTCACATGTCTATCTTGTACTCTAAATCACATAGTCACTTACAGTTCTATATTATCATATATAGATAGCTTTGTTTATCAGTTTCTCTCTTTCTATTCATGCTTATTTCTTACAGCATTTTATGTATCTTAATCTATCACATGCTTTATATTTTCTGTCAAGATATGAACTGCGTGAGATATATTTTGCTCGTTCCCATCCTGATTGGAATGTTAAAAATATTACAGGTGATGAGGAGGAGTTCTGTCCTACATATTATGGCACATGCTTAGATGACACCGGCGACTTGGACCCTCAGGAGGATCCATGTAACTGCATGTTTTCAAAAATGAGGGTAAATTTGTCATTTTTTATATTATATTTTGTAAATATTTATTTATTATTATTGTATTTTGGGGATTTGTTTAGTCGGGTTGGAGTTTCGTCTAGTTTTAACTTGTGTTAGTAGTCCGGGTAGTTTAGACTCTAGTCGGGACCCAAAGATTAGATAGACATGGCCCACAAACTCATCTTATTAGGCTAGTGCATTTAGACTAAACCCATATGACAAGTTTAGTCATTTAAAGATTAGAAACTTGACCCTTTTGACCCCAAACCTTTGCATGACTTAGATTAACCACTACTAAAATCTGTCAAATCAGCGACGCCACAAGACGTCGCTAAATAGAGAAAATATGTCGCTAAATTCAATTAGCGACGTATTTAGCGACGTTTGGACGTGGTGGCGATTTACCTAGTCGCTAAATACCACGACGTCGCAATACGTCGCTATTGTGACGACACTTAGCGACGCATCCGCGTCGCTAATTCAGCGACTACCAGCGACGTAAAACGACTGCAGTTGTCGACGTCACCTAGCAACGTTTAGCGACTTTACATACGTCGATGCTGACCTGGCTTGAGAGCTAAATGGCGACGTTCTGCGACGTTGTTACGTCGCTATAGTGCCGACACATAGCGACGTTTAGCGACGTCGTATTTGGCGATGTTTAGTGACGATCAGCGACGGTGTGTATCACAGTTAGCGACGTTCCGATACTTACTTAACGATGTTTACTTTCGTCGCTGAACGTCGCTAAACGTCGCTGAACGTCGCTAAATTTGAAAAAAAAATTAAAAAAATACAGCATTTGCAGCAGCACCTAAAGCAGCATTTCCCTGGGTTCGTCGACCCCTTCGGTGGAACACTACTCAACACCGGCTGATCAGGAGGAGCATCACGAACACAAAGTATCAAACAACACAGATACACAATCACGAACACGTTTGAAACACAATCTCATCAATCAACATAGATATATGAAAATTTTCAACAACAATGTCAAATATAATGAAACACAATAACAATGTATGTATAAACACATAAAAGACCAACAATGGGCCATCACACAACAATATATATATGTCGACTACGGCTGATCAGGAGGAGCATCACCGCTCTTGGAAAGAAGGTAAGCATACTGCTCCGGTGTAAGAACCACCGACGACGATGAAGGAGGAGGCAATGCAACCGCTGTAGAAGGAGGCAGTGTAACCGCTGGAGATGGGTACGTCCGCGTCTCCTCTAGGGCTAGCAGTCTGGCGCTGCATTGCTCCATGCAAGCCGCTATCCTAGTAACAATGCCGTGAATGGACTCCTGCGTCCCCTGTATGTCCCTCACGGTGCGCTCGAGCTCGTCAAAGCGTGCGGTGACCGACGCAGTGTCCCCTTACGCCTGAGACCCTGGCTGCACAGAAATCCTCCTCAGCATATTGTCGTACAGCTCAGCAATCTGGCGGACAATGGTATCCTCTACTCGGGACGACTCGGCCTGTGATGGCTGTGAATGCGCACTAGCAGAGGGAGCCCTGGATGCCTGCGTCACAACAAATGCATCGTAGGACCCCGTACGTAGTACGTACCTCTATGAAGACCACAAACGGCGGTCTTCCAGAGCTCGTCCTCCAACTAAGGTGGAGAGGGCTATGATGTACCAACCCCTCCCTCTGCCGGTGCACTAGCACTCGCACGCTCACGTAGCCTAACAAACTCGTCCTAGAAATCATTGTGCATCTCTATAAATCAGTACTTACCTAAATTAGCCTAATAAATGTCTAAAGTATTTAATTATTATTAACTATATGGTTATCTGTATATTCTTCAAGTTGTGTTAAAAATTAACGAAATCTAAATTAGTACTTACATAGCTCTGAGTAGCCCGGTCGTCGATGAGCTTCTCGTCCTTCCGATAGGTAGCCAGGAAGACGGTCACCATGTTTGCATCCTCTACTACTAAAAGATGTAGTGCTAGGTTGTCGTATCATCATTGCCGAGTGATGGGAGTCGGAGGACAGTCAACTTTATCTACGGATACATAGTTCTTCTGCCTCGCCAGTCGAATGGCTGCAGGGACTATGTCCTGATTATGATGTCGTACCGTAGATTAATACAAATTTCTTATAGCAAATGTCGTATATAGATTTCTGTCTCGCCAGTCGAATGGCTGCAGGGACAGTGTCTGGCTGGTACATGTAATTCAAAATCAGATTAATGGGACAGTTACTTCCAAACCTAGCTTATAATAATCTAGAGAATCTACGAATGTAGAGAATCCACGAATGAACAACAAATGAACAACAATCCAAATATATAGAAAGCCAATACTCAATAAACCGATATGATCATTTAAGCCTAAATCAGACCCCAATGTAATTCAAAACCCAGACACACTCCTCCTCCTCACATAGCTCAAAATCAGACCCCCAATGTCCTGATCACATCAGTTTTGATTAATGCAAATTTCTTACAGAACCTGAACTAAAAATCAAGGCCAATGGCTAACCATATCAGTTTTGATTATGAGAAGCAGCTGCTGCTGCACCAAATCATGGATTCATATTTTTCCAAACTCATATTTTTTGATACCAAACTCATATTTCCCGATACCAAGCTCAAACTCCAAAATGAAAAACTTATCAAGCTCAAGCTCGAGCTCGATTAATTCTAATCAAGCCAAGCTCAAGCTTACAGTATTGGTGTCCAGGGGGTTATGTGTTAACAGTATACATAGTATACTGTTAAAGAGGGGCAGTATACATAGTACCGTTGATTAATACAAACCATCAGACCTCTGATGTTGTGGGATCGTGGGTGGGACATCGCACGTCCTTACGGCATTTCATCATTGTCATTGCACCTATATCAACACTGGCACCCTCTCGGTACCACCATTTCTATGCTTAATTATTTTATTTAGTAATTATATCATCGTATTTGTATTTGACCCATTTTTGATAAGAGCTTGTACCGATTCTGATATATGCTTCTCAACTATACTTAGTAGTGAGACTGCACGATTGTTGTCCGCCCGTAGGCATATTCGAACCCTTCTATGACACGCCCATATCGTACCATATTGATAATGTGTTGATATTCTATGTATTTTAATGTTTGGAGGACATCAAATTGGTATGATTAGTTGTTTCTACGCTATAATGTTGTTTTTGCTACAAGTAATTATGCTACCAACGACAACGATTTGGAAAATAGAAAAAAAATATGTGCCAATTTCGTATGACGGGAAGGAATTTATGCGATTGTTTGGGCAGAGCTATGTCGTCCAAGAAAAAAAAAGGGGGAGTCGGGTTGCGATTAGTATTCATCCTTCGTGACGTAGCTGAAATTTATAGAATATCGATCACTATGGACAAGTTGGACTTGAAACGGGTACTTAAAGGATTCAAGTTTTTGGGTTCAACAAGTCGATAATAATTATTAGTCAATTTATTCTTCATTTCAAAACCCTGAAAATGCGCAAAAAACTCTCAGTATCAGTAAATAGGGCTCGAACCATAAATTGGAATTCGAATCCAAGCAAAATATCAAATTGACAGTTGATATGCCCAAAAAACTCCCAGTATCAGTATATAGGTGTCACACTGTGAGTCCCGTGTCCACACAGTGGGACATGACATGTCCAAACCAACAAAATTATAAAACACACACGTATAGACTGCTGCTTGTGCGGCGAGTCCACGCTCTCGTGGACACGAACTAGAAGCGAGAGAGAGAGCTAGAAGACGAGGAGAAACTGGGAAGCGTCGAAGTCGGGGCGGCGGGGACAGGGGAGTGTGTGTGTGTATGAGAGAGAGAGAGAAAGAGAGATGGGGGAGCTACCTGGGGAGAAGGAAGGAGGAGGAGGAAGAGGCCGAAGGAGGGAGATCGCTGAAGGAGCACCGCGGAGGAGGAGCGCGCAAAAAATTGAGGGGAGGGAATTTGTGAATGATCGAAAAGGAAACCCTCGCAGCCTATATGAAACATTTAGCGACGTCCTTCAAAAATGACGTCGCTAAACGTCGCTAAAATTTAATATACGGCAACGCTGCTTACATTGCGTCGCTACAGCGACGCGTACCGACGAACTTGCGACGCAGGTTCCTATTTAATAAACAGTAGTCGCTAGACGTCGCTATTAGTCGCTTTTGGCGACTAATAGCGACGTAATAATAAAACGTCGCTAAACCCCCAAACATTAGCGACGTTCTTACTTGGCGTCGCTAAATTCGTCGCTGATTTAACTTATTTTGGTAGTGAACCAAAGGGGACCTATTAGGAGCATATTAGACATTTCTTATTGGCCCAAACCTAACCCTTATGGCAGCCAAGAGAGGGTTCCTTCTCTTTTTCATTTGCAAAGTAGCCTCCATTCACATTTTAGTGTTCTTTCCAATTTTGAGAGCAAATTCTATTGATTCATCTCACAAATATTCTCTTTTCTCCATCAAATTCTTTTATTCTTGCAAGAAGAGGGAGCTATAAGGATTGTGGAGCCAAGAGCAAGGAGAGGTGTCCATTTGCTAGAAGGGTCCATGTCGGATTCGTGTACTTTGGGTTGTTCATTGGGAATCAACTCCCATAGGTATCTATCTCTCTCTAAACCTTCTCTATTTTATCTTTTTCTTGCATATTTGTAAGTTTTGAACCCATAGGAACCACTCCCATGCATGAACCACCATTAGGAATGTTTTAGAGGCTCTTTTGAGTCATCTTTAGGAGTTTGGGATAGTTTTGGTGTCCCCCATGGAGAGATTCCAATAGGGGCACACCATGCATTTATGTTTTTGCCCCATAGGCTTATTTGTCTTCTAATTTCAGATTTTCATGTGTTAGAGAGTAGATTAACCATGGATAGGATGTTTAGGTTTGTTCTCATTTGGATATCAATGTTTGAATCTATGTATTATGGCCTACAAGCCCTATTTTTATGTAAAAATATCAAATATTGTTATATTTATGGATGTGGACTGATTTGGGGGTTTTTGTATATATATTGATATGTGTCTTGTGTGTATGTGATAGAGTGTGGGTGTGTTAGTGTTAAGTTAGTGAGTTAGATAATCTAGTTAGTATCCTAGATAATATAGTTAGTATGTATTTCTTTTGTCCAAAACAACCAAAATTCGTCATAATTTTTATCCACGTTTTTAGTAGCCAGAGCAACTTAGAAATGCCATAACTCCTAGCTCAAGACTCCGATTAATCTCTCATTTTTTAAAAGAACCGTATCTGTAGAAGCATGAAAGATACTAAAGAAATTGACTCATGCGGCCAAGAAAGATTCATGCGGCTGAGAAAACGCATGCGGCTCAGGGAGTCATGCGGCATAAGGAGCTATGCGACCGGAGGCATTTCATGCGGCTCAGAAGACACGTGGTGTGACAGTGCTCCCCTCCATGCTGCATTAATCGCTTTGACGGCTGACCCCTCTGAAAAGTTGACAGACCTGACACCAAAGCAGGTAATTATGACTCTGTCATGATGATGAATCTCTAGGGAAGAGAAAGAAATCTCTGACACAATCCCCCGAGAACAACAAAATTCCACGTGGCCCTGCCACGTGGGTGTGCTTATGCGGCTCGAAGTGAAGACTTCCCATGCGGTTCAGAGTGAAGCTGTCCCATGCGGCTCGAGTGGAATCATCCCTATGCGGCTCAAGAAGATCATGCCCATGCGGCTCAAGCAGACACACCATTATGCGGTTCATGCGGCTCATCATATGGTTCAGAAGTCTGAAGGAGGGGGCCACTGCCCAGACAGTCCTGACACGTGTCCCAAGTCTTATGCGGCCCAAAATTCATGCGGCCCAATCTGCATACGGTTCCAGTCTCACCATTGGCTCTCAGGACACGTGTCCTCAGCCGATCAATCTCCCAGATTTATGGCAATCCAAGATCGGGTCGAATCCCAATGATATGGGGCACGTGGCAGGAGAATAAATTTGATTTATTCGCAGATATGAGAGAATCATTATAAGGAAGATTTATGCCAATCAGTATTGATTGCTAATGGGGATTTGGTGTAATCTACCCTTAATGGTTCTGATTCGTCACAATCCGAAACGAACGGCCTGGATTGATCAATCTCCAAGCCGCCGCCATCTCCAAGAGCTAATCATTGGCAACCCTAGCGATCACATCCCACTATTATAAATAGCAAGGTGCCATTCCCTTGTAGCATATAGGGAGAGAGATACAAAAAAAAAAAAGAATCAGAGAAGAATATGTATACACAGAGAGACTTCCCCCATAGTCAGAGAGAGAATATACACAGAGAGAGAGAAGCCAGGAGAGCAATCAGAGAGAGAGCAAGAAGGCGTTTCTTCGTCAACGACCAAGCAGATCTTCCCCGAGTCAAGGCTGCGTACCGATCGTTCAAGGAGTAAGGCAGAGCGGCCGTCGCTTTTCCGAGCCTCTATCGTCACCCCCCAGAATCTAAAATAAACAATCGTACTTAGACTGCTGTACCTAGGTTTTCGTCCCTAGGCTTTCTTTGTACGAGCGAGTTTGTATTGTGAGTCTAAGTTCAGTCCTCCGATAATTGTTCTATACTTTTAAAATCAATGGCAAACACGATGGCGACTCTGCTGGGGACTAACTTCTCCATGGTTGAGGAGTTGGTGACGCAATCGGACGCAGCCAAACTTGGCTCTACACAACAGAAGATGGTCGTACGCTTCGACCAACAGGCGTTCGAAGAGATGCTCTCTGAAGGTAGCGCTGGCCCGGTCCAGAAGCGCACCCGCACCATAAAGGGTCGCAAAGAGTGGAGGCCAAAATCATTTGCTCCTCCGCAAGCCCTTGATGAGGTGCTCTCTATTGCTCAAGATGGCGAGAAAGACTCCCCTGCGGCCCCACTTCAGACCGTAGACAACTCTGCTGTCCCCAAGTCCGGCAGAAGAAAATACTATGATGCTGGACTTGCAGGGGCAAAGAGGAACTCTACGCGCTCCGAGCCGCAGAAGAATATTAACCGCAGGGAGAAAACCCATGCGGCTACAACCGCCGACCGCATAAAAAAAACTCATGCGACCACATCTGTCAGTCGCATAACTTATGCGGCTACAGTTGCCAACCGCACGGATGAGACTCATACGGCTACTAAAGGCAATCGCTTGCAGAAAACCCATGCGGCCACAGATGCCAACCGCATATGGTCAGCCTGCACGGTCGTGACTCCTAACCGCATAAAGACTCATCCTACAACAAAAGACAGCCGCATGCAGACAGCCTGCACGGTACCCAATGCTAGCCGCATAGCATCCGTCCCATGCTTCTCTCGATCAGTCTTCGACCGGCTCTCATACGGTCCTGACTCTGATCATTATCTGGATGATAATCCAGACTCTGTGGTATTCGACTTAGACTCCTCCTATTACGCACCCACAAGTGCTAAAAGGAGGAAGTCTAGGGCAGCGCGGGCTCATCAAGTCCAGACGATTGCCCCAACCTCTGACTATCGGGGCGTCCTGCTGATTATCACGCGGGCCTCCGATGGAAAGTTGTATAAGACCACTCAAGTCCAGCCCCCGGCGGCAAACAGACAAAGTGGTTCCTCTGACCTGCGTGAGGTTATCCTCAACAAATACAAGGAAAGAGAAAGAGCTTCGGGGTGTAAAGAGCCCTCACACGGACATCAATGCACCCAGATCATCGTCAACTGCTGCTGCAGCAGCACGGCGGTGACGGAAGACCGGCCATCCGTCTTCCAAAGACTACATCACCCGAGCTCAGAAGACGAGACACCTCCTGTTGTCTCCTGCAAATCTGCACAGAAAGTTCTCGCCAAGGGAAGAGGGAAGAAAACGAGTATCTCCAGCCCAAAGGTGTCAACTACTACAGCTAAGAAACCGTCGTCTAAAGGGATATCCTCCACTGGAGTATTTGACACACCCGTTCGAAGACAAAAACTGCTGCAGTAGAAAGTTCGTCGTCTGCAACATTGGGGGTCGTCGGAACTGGGGGTAGCACTCCTCCAAACATCCACGACAATCCGACATTCCAGGAATACGGACTGGAGGAAGCAAATCCTCCGACGGATACAACAGATACCGATGTCCCCAAGGACAGCCTAGATGAAGCAAGCTCCGAAGCCGGGGGTAGTGTTCCTTCCGAGTCTGAACCTGAAAACATCCCCACATATCCTGATGATTTCTCGGTGCACGGGTACGACTCGAGGGTACATCCTCCACCACTCCTTCCGTCACTCCTCATGTGAAGACGGTGTTCATGACAGACAGCAATCAAGGCGGTTCTGGTGATCGCCAGCACATCGATACTTTGGAGGCCATATTACACACGCCTTGGTCAAGTCTGTAGACGAGATCAAAGCAGTGCTTCCTAATCTGCAGGGGTGACACCTGGCCAGACAGCACGGGTCCCCCAATCAACGTAGATTCAAATTCGGTGGCACCGAACCCGGGCAATAATCCTCCCGAAGTAACGGCTCCGACTGCGACAGATGAGACCCGAGAAGTAAGAAGAGAAGTTCAAGAGCTCCGAGCCATGTTCCACGCCAGAGAAAACTCTCAAGACTTCAGAATACGGCAACCATATCCTGCTGAATGGAGGGATGTTCCATTCCCACCAAGATATAAGCCGTTCAATATCAACCCTATGATGGCAAGACCTCAGCAAGTCGTACATCACTTACTTCGAGGTCACTACCGACCATCTGCCCCATGATGATGCTATCCTGACACGGTTATTCATTGGGGCATTGAGAGTTGCCTTCGATTGGTACCGTAACCTGCCGGACAATTGCATCCATTCCTTCGCTGGCTTCAAAACGCCTGTTCTTGGAGAGGTTCTATGAGGTAGGCAGGACGTCACGATGTCTACCCTCATGGCGTCATTCAGGAGAAAAAGAGCTGACGAGGAATTATTGAGCGGTTCCGTCCAACCGTATAAGTTACCATCTGGAAACCCGACACTCCTCCTTGATCGAAATTTGCCAAAAGAGACTACTCCCAACAATCAGTCTCTGGATGGGCGAGAGTCAATTCAAGGACTGAAAGACTTTTATCATTAGTGCTACGAGTGCCGAAGAATGATTAAAGAAGGCTCGCCAACTGGGATTACATATCTCAGAGGGAGAGAACAAGAGCAAGCGTCCCAGTACCACCAACGACAATGGGGGTAGCCCCTCCAACAACCGGGACAACAGAGGCAAGCAGGCTATGGTGGCCGATACAGCCCAGAAGCCTGAGTCGCAACCTACGGACAAACAATGGCCTCAAATCACTTACTCTTTTGAAGACGGTCACGTCAAGCCTATCTTGGACATGCTCATACAAGGAGATAGAATTCAGCTTCCCCCACCAAGACGGGAGCCTCGGCCGGCTGATCTGGAGAACCCAAAGTTCTGCCATTACCACCGCTACGTCCACCATGCTACGTACGACTGCTACCAACTGAAACGATATATCCAGAACCTCATCGATTCGAACGCTCTGGCCATCGATTTCGAGGAGGTAACCGTGGCAGCCAACATGGTGTCCGTACAATTCGGCAGCTTCCCTCCAACAGAGACCCAGGACGGGGTTATACCATCCCTCTGGCAACGATGGAGATTGCTAATCTCCCGTCTGCTCAAGCTGCTGGTCTAGTACCCCTCACCACATCACGAAGGAAATCATGTGGGTCCATCCGGACCTAGTCCATGAGGTAACTCAGTCCACTCCATCTTCTAAAAAGAAAAGTGGAAAAGTCAGATCCTGCCGTACCACCTCAGCAGATGGAGAGGAAGTCACGGTCGTTGTTACTCGATCCAGAGCACAATCTCAACCTGTGGCTGAAAACTCGACTGATGATCATCCGCCCATTACTACAGATGCTTCGGGACCGGCTCAGCCTTCGACGACCGACAAGCCTAGGCCGAAGGAGACTCGCTTCGACAAATCCCTCCGAAAGGAAACATCTCAGGGGCTGGAGAGGCCCTACAACTTCGACATCTTGGCGCAATTGGCCACACCGGCCAAATTGTCCTTATATGAACTCCTGAGACTCTCGAAGGATATCCACACAGCTTTGAGCGATGCACTTCAAAATGCCGACGCGTACCTGGCTCAGGTCAACCTCACGGGAGAAAATCGGCCCGCAGACCTCCAAGACAGCGCCTGTACGGGAGCAATGCCCAACATCGTCTTCACTCCACAAGACATGCTCATCAAGACTAATCTACGATCGCCCATTATACTACACAGGCTACATCGGCGACATAAAGGTGGACACGATGCACATTGACCCTGGGTCTTCCATAAGCATCATTCCAAAAGGACTACTGCATCATCTTCGCATTCCGATGCATCGCCTGACCCCTACAAACACCGCTATGAGCGGGTTCAATTCAGACAGGAGCTACCCAATCGAGAAGATCCGTCTGAAATGTCAGATTGGCGATCTCCAATCAGAAGTCACTTGCTACATCATAGATGTCGACACTTCATACAACATCCTTTTGGGGCGCCCTTGGATACACGATTACATGATCGTGCCTTCCACGCTACACCAATGCTTCAAATATGTCGACAAGCACGGCTTCGTGAGGACAGAATTTGCTGACATCGATCCCTTCAAAGGGGTCGAATCTTATTACTCGGACTCCTGCCTATACGAAAAGTCGAAGAGGCACCTTGAAGGAGGAAATAAACAAACTGATGATGAAGCAACCACGAGATCAGAAGAACCTCTGACAATCCACCTCCAGGCTCGTAAACCAGGCAATTCTGCACCCCTTACGGCCACACTACGTAAGGACGCGATCAGCCTCTCGGCACAGGAAAAGCAGTTGAGAATCCGGCTGCCAAGGTCCGGCCAGGTACCGAGACCCACGACAGGGCCACTTACCATCAGATTGTCGAGAGTCGGTCAATCCCAAACAGAGAAGCTCAATCCCTCCAATAGACCTCTGACGATACGCCTGCCTAAGAAAGATCGTCACCCCGATGCGAGGTCTGACACTTCAAGCGAACCAGCCACCCCTCGCTCCATATCAAGTGCCAGACTGGGGGTTGCTAGTCTACCGACAACCCCACGCTCCGCTCCGTCAGTTGAGCCTCTGAAGATCAAGCTGACTAGGACGCCCTCTCAATCTTCATTCACACAGGGGGTAGCCGAAGAAGAACCAGAGCTAGCCAAGTATGTGGCTGCCCACACTGACGCTCCTGCAGATAATGTAATCCCTCTAGAAAAGATACCTTATTTCATCAATAAAGGGTTATCTTTGAACTACACCGAGCTCAATAAGCTATGTACAATGTATGCTATGGAATACGGTATAGGCACTCACCTACATACACAGGTGACAAATGTGTACACCGCTATCCAACTTACTCCAGTAGAAGACGCTTACCGAATAATCGAGGGAGGGGACCACCCAATCATCTTCGGCCGAACGAACAACCCGCATCCCCTCGCCATGGAAGAAGTCGACTTCGGGTCAGATGCTGGAAGACTGCCTCTGTATCTCTATAGCCCTCAATCCAAATATCTTATGCAGAAACAGGGGTATGATCTAGAGACAACGCCAGGACTGAACTACGGCACTGGACGACGATTACCTTTGAAGACACCAGCCCCGGCGGGCAAACCTCGGAACTACTATAACAAAACCCGATGCGGTTTAGGGTATGTAACGCCTACTACGACCCATGAAAGCTCAGATGAAGAATACGACTGGCAGTCACATTCAACCGGATCACCGACTTTCGACTCAGATACCAGCATCGGAGATGTGTTCAGACAAGTCATGTCAGTCAACATGGCATTCATCGACGCTTACGAGAAGACGAAGACATCCCCGAAATCCTTGAGCTAGAGCCATGGGCCCAGCAATTAGACGCACAATAGGAAAAGCGGTTCGAACTGAGAGAACCTCCTACTGAAGATGAAGTCATACAAGTGGATCTCGACAGCGAATCTTCTCCAAAACCGATCTTTATCAGTAAAAGCCTAACTGACGAAGAACGAGAGTCGCTGTTAGAACTTGTCAGAGAATACATTGATGTGTTCGCCTGGAGCTATGAAGACATGCCGAGGTTAAATCCTGACATCGCTCTCCACAAACTCAATATACGGCCAGATGCAAAGCCAGTCAAGCAGCAACAACGACGCTTCCGCCCAGGCGTCATGGACGCGATCGAAGCCGAAGTCAACAAGCTAATAGCCAGCGGCTTCATTCGTGAAGAGCAACATCCTGATTGGGTCGCCAATATAGTACCCGTCCTCAAGAAGAATGGGAAGATTCGAATCTGCATCGACTTCCGCAACCTGAACGGCATGCCCCAAAGATGAATTTCCCTTCCTAGCATAGACATCATGATCGACAATACAGGCTTTGAACGTATGTCATTCATGGATGGATTCTCGGGGTACAATCAAATCAAGATGTCTCCCGATGACGAAAAACACACTTCATTCCGAACCTCGATTGGCACATACTGCTACACAGTCATGCCATTCGGTCTAAAGAATGCTGGCGCTACATATCAGCGAGCCATGAGTATCATTTTCAGAGAAATTTGCGCAAGACAGTGGAATGCTATGTCGACGACATCGCCGTCAAGAGTCGCCGTAAGGAGGATCATCTGCAAGACCTGAGAACGGTGTTCAACTTAATGCGAGCCCACAATCTGAAGATGAACCCTACAAAATCGTTCTTGGGCGTATCCAGCGGGAAGTTCTTGGGCTTCATCATCACTGCACGGGGTATCCATGTAGACCCCGAGAAAACGAGGGCAATCATGGAGATGGGTCCCCGAGAAATCTCCGTGAACTTAGAGGCCTCCAAGGGAGGCTAGCTTATATCAGGAGGTTCATTTCCAACCTCTCCGGGCGATGCCGACCGTTCACCCACCTCATGAAGAAGGGAGTCTCATTCGTATGGGACGAGGAGTGCCAGCGCGCTTTCGATGACATCAAAGAATATTTATCAAATCCTCCAGTCCTGGTGGCCCCGGTCCCTGGAAAACCATTCTGCTCTATGTACGAGCAATGGAACACTCCCTCGGTACCCTGCTGGCACAAAACAACGATGCAGGCCACGAGCAGGCCATTTACTATCTCAGCCGAATGATGGTCGGGCCCGAACACCGATACACCGCTGTGAGAAAGAGTGCCTCGCCCTGGTATTCGCCATTCAAAAGACGCGGCACTACGTCACGGGGCAAACCATACATGTGATCTCACGAATCAACCCTCTCAGGGTCCTCATGACCAAACCAGGGCACTCAGCTCCCGCCTCGCTACATGGGCGATATTGCTGTCTTCCTATCATATGATCTTCGTCCCGTAGAAGGCTGTCAATGGTCAAGCCCTGACAGACTTTTTGGTGGCCCATCCAGGATTGGAATCATCCAAAATATAAGAAGAAATCCCAGATGAGGTCGCCGATTCAAATACAACCACCCATGATAACATATGGCGGATGTTCTTCGATGGCGCTTCAAGAACCGGACCCAAGAAAAACATCGTCGTCGGAGCCAGAATAGTATTGGTCTCTCCTACCGGGCTAGTGATCAATCGCGCCTACTCTCTCACGGAACCCTGCTCTAACAATGTGGCCGAGTACAACGCTTTGGTCATTGGCCTCCAACTCGCAAGAGAACTGGGGGTAGAATACCTTGAAGCATACGGCGATTCACAATTAATCGTCAACCAGATTCGGGGGACGTACGAAGTCCGCCATGAAGACATGATCCCCTACCACCAAATAGCGATCGACATCATCTCGCCGTTTGAGGGGTTCTTTATCGAGCACGTCCCCAGACTCTGAGATATTGAAGCCGATGCCCAAGCTGGTCTCGCCGCTTCCCTAGCAGTTCCGAATTATAATCGACAATCAGTGGAAGTGATAGGCCATGAACTGGTCTGTTCCAAAAATAATGTGCAATTCGTTGCAAGTTATTCTGCACAAACGATCGATGATGCCCCAGATTGGAGACAACCATTCATCGATTTTGTCGTCTACGACATCCTGCCTGAGAACCCAAAGGAAGCCACTTCCATCAGAAGGCGTTCTCTCAGATTCTTCTACGATACAGAGACGAAAATGCTGTATCGCCGCTCCTACGATAGATTACTACTTCGGTGCTTGTCGAACGCAGAAGCTAAAGAAGCCATATGAGAGGCTCATAACGGTGTCTACGGGGCCCATCAGCCTGGCCCTAAGCTGTAAGACCACCTTCGCCGGATGGGCTACTACTGGCCCACGATGGTGGCTGATGTAATAGATTATGCCCGAAAATACAAGGCCTGCCAAGTCCACGCAGACTTCATTCACCAACCATCCGAATTCCTACATCCGACAGTGGCGTTCTGGCCATTCGAAGCATGGAGAATGGATATCATTGGTCCAATCACCCCACCTTCCTCTCGAAGATATCGCTTCATACTGGCGATCACTGATTACTTCTCAAAGTGGGCAGAAGCTGTCCCACTCGCCGAAGTCAAGACTTCAAACATAATCAGCTTCCTGAAGCACCACGTCATTTACCGCTTTGGACTGCCCCGAAGGATCATCCATGATAATGGTCCGCAGTTTATAAGCCACGCATTCTACCGATTCTACGACAAATACCGCATTCAGAATATCATTTCGACACCATACAACCCGACAGCAAACGGGTTAGCAGAGGCATTCAACAAAACAATCATCAAACTCCTCAAGAAATTTGTCTCCTCCAACAAACGCGACTGGAACGACAAGCTCGACGAGTGCTTATGGGCTTATCGCACCACGGTTCGAACAGCCACCGGGAATCCACCATTCTCTCTGGTGTACGGGAGTGAGGCAGTTCTCCCATTAGAGACTCAGATTCTCTCACTCGAGTCGCCCTCACTTATCAATTGACAACGGATGATAACTATCGACGTCGACTACAAGAGTTAGAGGCCTTAGATGAAAAACGCCTCCTAGCTCAGCAAAGGATCGAATTATACCAAGCACGCATCTCAGGAGCCTTCAACAAAAAGGTCAAAGTCAGAACATTCCAAGTGGGCGATCTTGTTTTGGCAGTCAGGAGGCCAATGGTCATGACTCACAAGACCACCGGCAAGTTCCAGCCAAAATGGGAAGGCCATTTATCATCGAGGCCGTGTTCTCCAATGGTGCTTACCGCCTCGCCAAGCAGAACGGAGACTTGTTCATGTTGCCCGTCAACGGCAAGTTCCTGAAGAAATACTATGTTTAAACAACATTTTCCAGAGTTTCGAGTTATGTGCCCGCTGGTACCACTGAACTCAACCCCCTAATTTTCCAACTTATTGAGTCACGTACCCTCTTGTACCGCTGAACTCATATCCCAAATTCCCAAGTCATGTACCTGCTGGTATCTCTGAACTTACACTTTGATTCCAACATTTACAGATTTTTTGAGTCATGTACCCGCGTGTACCGCTGAACTCATGCCCTTCTTCCATAAACATATCCCAAATTCCTAAGTCATGTACCTGCTGGTACCTCTGAACTTACACTTTGATTTCAACATTCATGGATTGTCGAGTTATGTGCCCATCGGTACCCCTGAACTTACATCCCGGTCACTCTTTTGAAAGAAAGTCATGTATAATCATACCGCTGAACTTTTCTTACAAGAGATCCTCCCTCATGATCTAATACCTGTACTCCCAGTGCACAACAAAGGTAACGGATCCACAAATTTCCAAGACGACCATGTCCGCATCACCTCTGAGTCGTTCATTTCCGCCAAAAACAAATCACCCCTACATAGAATTTCCATGTCCTCATTACCTCTGAGTTATTCTACGTACCCCCTTCATTGAGCCACTCCTGTCATGTCCTCATTACCTCTGAATGGGAAGGCTCCGTCGAAGAAACCTTCATACTTGCCATGTCCTCATTACCTCTGAGTAAGTATGATGATCCCCTTTCGACCTATTACCTGTACCCACAACCGGAGTACGCCAAGGGTAATGGGTCCACAAATGTCCTCTGTTGACCATAAATGTCCTCTATTGACCACAAATGTCCTCTGTTGACCACCTATCCTCCGTCGAGTTCACTCATGTTATGTCCTCATTACCTCTGAATGGGAAGGCCCCGTCAAAGAAACCCTCATGCTCACCATGTCCTCAGCACCTCTGAGTCAGTATGATTGGTTCCTTTCTTTTTAAACTTGTTGTCCGTATCCAAAACTAGGGTACGTTAGGGATAATGGGTCCACGCAAAATGTCCCAATAAGAGGATTATTACAAAGCCAAAGAGTGAAGCAAATATATATATTCCATTCATTCAGAAATCGGTTACATCCACACGATTGCAAGCAAGTCAAAAGAGTTCTTCATGAAGACAAGAAGAAAGGCGAAACAAAATAAAAGACTACAGACAAACATCCACGAGAAGCCCCTACATCCTAGTTACAGGAGCGCATGTACCATTCCCTCAACCATCTCATATATGAAGGATGCAAGTGAAGAGCATCCTCATCCAGAATAGGAGAAACAGGGTTCCCAGCGCTGCCACCCTCAACAGTCTCGATATTTGGAGAGTTGCCGTTCCCCTCAGGCGCAGGTTCTTCTTTCTTCACTTCCTTCTTAACAGAGGAAGATCCCTAGCTGATGATAGGAGGCTGCGGCTCCTCTGACGCCGCAGTCTCAACATTCGGTGGAGATACTGCAAGAACCATAGACGAAGAAAATGAAAACAGTCAGAAATATTCATGCGGCTCGTTTTAGACAAGTCTCATGCGGCTCAGTCATGGGACGTATGCGGACCATGTAGTTTAAGAAGTTCACGTCAAAGTCGTGTACATGAAGCATGCAGTGAAGCAGGCTCTGCTAGGGTTTTAAATCGACTACCTAATCCTTACCTTCGATGGCAATATGAACATCAAAACGAAGGGAGGCACGACAGTCGAGGGCGAAGCCGATTTCTTACTCCTCGCCACAGCCTTCTTTACAGCCTTAGAAGCCCTAGGTGCCATTGTTGTCTGATGATCAGAGGAAGAAAATACGACAAAAATCTGAGTCAAGAATAGTCTAAGAGAGAAGACCGTCCAAATGCCCTTCTATTTATTGACGGAGAACTGTGGACCGACGCCTCGTACAAACGTGATCAGCTCTTCGGTTATTGAGCCAAACCAGCCATTTAAAGACTGAGCTCTTGGGATCCTGTCCCAGAAAGATCCACACGCATGGCATAATGACGTGGCAAAGAGCTTATGCGGTTCAAATGACCATGCGGCTGATAGCAATTATGCGACTCAGATGGTCGGGAGGCAGAAATTTCTATGCGGCTGAGACGCCCCTGCGGCAGAACTTTCCATGCGGCCAAGATATCCATGTGCGGCCAGAAGAATATCCAGCCATGCTTCTGATTCAAAGTATTTCAATTTTGCAAATTGAAAACTTTGAAGGGGGTCCTGTAGAAGCATGGAAAATACTAAAGAAATTGACTCATGCGGCCAAGAAAGACCCATGCGACTCAGGGAGTCATGCGGCATAAGGAGCTATGCGACCGGAGGCATTCCATGCGGCTCAGAAGACACGTGGCGTGACAGTGCTCCCCTCCATACTGCATTAATCGCTTTGACGGCTGACCCCTCTGAAAAGTTGACAGACCTGACACCAAAGCAGGTAATTATGACTCTGTCATGATGATGAATCTCTAGGGAAGAGAAAGAAATCTTGACACAATCCCCCGAGAACAACAAAATGCCACGTGGCCCTGCCACGTGGGTGTGCTTTGCGGCTCGAAGTGAAGACTTCCTATACGGTTCAGAGTGAAGCTGTCCCATGCGGCTCGAGTGGAATCATCCCTATGCGGCTCAAGAAGATCATGCCCATGCGGCTCAAGCAGACACACCATTATGCGGTTCATGCGGCTCATCATATGGTTCAGAAGTCTGAAGGAGGGGGCCACTGCCCAGACAGTCCTGACACGTGTCCCAAGTCTTATGCTGCCCAAAATTCATGCAGCCCAAATCTCATGCGGCCCAATCTGCATACGGTTCCAGTCTCACCATTGGCTCTCAGGACACGTCCTCAGCCGATCAATCTTCCAGATTTATGGCAATCCAAGATCGGGTCGAATCCCAATAATCTGGGGCACGTGGCAGGAGAATAAATTTGATTTATTCGCAGATATAAAAGAATCATTATAAGGAAGATTTATGCCAATCAGCATTGATTGCTAATGGGGATTTGGTGTAATCTACCCTTAATGATTCTGATTCGTCACAATCCGAAACGAACGGCCTGGATTGATCAATCCCCAAGCCACCGCCATCTCCAAGAGCTAATCATTGGTAACCCTAGCGATCACATCCCACTATTATAAATAGCAAGGTGCCATTCCCTTGTAGCATATAGGGAGAGAGATACAAAAAAAAAAGAAGAATCAGAGAAGAATACGTATACACAGAGAGACTTCCCCCATAGTCAGAGAGAGAATATACACAGAGAGAGAGAAGCCAGGAGAGCAATCAGAGAGAGAGCAAGAAGGCGTTTCTTCGTCAACGACCAAGCAGATCTTTCCCGAGTTAAGGCTGCGTACCGATCGTCCAAGGAGTAAGGCAGAGCGGCCGTCGCTTTCCCGAGCCTCTATCGTCACCCCCCAGAATCTAAAATAGACAATCGTACTTAGACTGCTGTACCTAGGTTTTCGTCCCTAGGCTTTCTTTGTACGAGCGAGTTTGTATTGTGAGTCTAAGTTCAGTCCTCCGATAATTGTTCTGTACTTTTACAATCAATGGCAAACAGTATCGAAGTTAGCTTTCCAAATATATATTAATACCAAATTCATTTTAGAACTTTATGTAAAACTGTTTGAGTGTCAGCTGTCCGAAAGATAAACGTGTTTCGGTATTTTTCGCGATACCGGGAGCTTTCGGACACGAAAATATGATCCGTTTGAAGTTTCAGAAAGCTAATACGAAGGACTACGACATACTTTAATTCTAGAATTTAGTGAATATGTCTAATAGGTGCAGTGATTTTAAGTAAAAAAACTATACGACATGGATATTTGTGTATCCTATGAGCCTATATAGTATGTATATCATGTGAATGTAGGTATCATAGGTTGTCAAGAATATGTATGATATAGTATATATATATATTATTGTTAGGTAATATATGTTAGTAGAGTGTGTGTGTGTGTGTGTGTGTGTGTTGAATGAGATAAGGATGTGTGTGGTTAGTTGAGAAAAGTGAAATTGATAGAGGATATGTGCTAGTGTATGTTTGATGTTGTATAGATGGTAGTATAGTGTGTGTGTTGTGAAGGTGAGAGAGTTGGGAGGATCATGCCATCCTATTTGACTTGAGACTAGTGTAGTTTATTGAGTGATTTGTGTTTTGGTTGAGTGGTAGTGTGTTTGTATATAGATGTGTGGGTGTGTTAGAAGAGGGGATGGATTTGGTATATGTGTTGTGTGTGTTAGTGTTGGAGGAGAGGGATTTAGATGTTGTATGTATGGATATGTTAGTATGTAGTGGTTATGTTAGAATCTATGTAGAGGTTAGAGGTATCTTAGAAGTTAGATAGTGTTTTCTTGTATAAGTTAGATAGTTAGTTGTGTTAGTCTATTATTGTTAGTTAGAGATGACATATGTTAGTTAGTTAGAGTTAGACATTGATATATATACATATGCTATGGTTAGATATTAGTTAGTGGATGTTAGTTGTGTTAGATTTTTAAGTTAGAATAAATGGTTATAAGTTATATGTTAGAGTTGGTTAGTATCTTGTATTAGAGATATAAGTTAGGATATAAAGTGATATCTTGAGATAGCATAGTGGTATCTTAGGATTTTGGATATTTGCCTATTACCTTAAGGTAATGTATTACCTAAAAGGTAAAGGGGACTTACCTACAAGGTAGAAGGGGTTTACTTTATACTAAGTTATTAGATACTAAGATATTGTCTATCTAATATTTTAGGGTGGATGGTTAGATGCTAGATATTTAAAGTATTAGTATTAGAGATTAAGGTATTAGTTTTCAACCAAGGTAATGGTTTACCTTACCTTAAGGTAATGGGTTTACCTTATTACAAGGTAAGGTATTGGGTTTACCTAGGTAACTAAGGTTAGATATCTAAGTTATTGGTTAGCTAATAGCTTAGGATAGATATTAGATATCTAAGATTGATATCGTAGTTAAGGTATTTATACCTAGACTAAGGTATTGGGTTTTCAACTAAGGTATTGGTATTAGGATATCAATATGGCTAAGGTATATAGTATCTTGGGGTAAGATATAAGTTGGCATCTTACTAGTATCTAGTATCTACGTTAGTATCTTAGAATGTAGATGAGTGTGTATCCTAAGATACAAATCAGTATCTTAGAGTGTAAATTAGTAGGCTAAGGTAATGTCTAAGGTATTGACAAGGTAATGGGGATTACCTATAGTCTAAGGGTATGGTATAGGTAGGATATTGAGATAGACGGTTAGATACTAGTCTAAAGTATTAGTAGGATCTATTAGCCTAGTTTAGTGAGTTTTCTACTAACCTAAGGTATATTACTAAGGTAAGGGTATTACCTAGTATCTAAGGTATTGGATTATCTTGATAGGTAATGGTTAGACTTGGGTTATCTTGGTAGATAATGGTTAGACTTGGATTATCTTGGTAGGTAATGGTTAGAAGTGGGTTATCTTGGTAGGTAATGGTTAGAAGTCGGTTATCTTGGTAGGTAATGGTTAGAAGTGGGTTATCTGGGTAGGTAATGGTTAGAAGTTGATTATCTTGGTAGGTAATAGTTAGAAGTGGGTTATCTTGGCAGGTAATGGTTAGAAGTAAGTTATCGGTAGGTAAAGGTTAGGAATAAGATACTTGACTTAGATTTTACTATGTTTGACTGTTTTGACTCATAGTCAACTACAAGTCAACATTGGACCTAGATTGGACTAGGAGTTGACCAGAGTTGACCAGTTGACCAAAAGTCAACTCTGAGTCAACCATTAGCCAATTTGACCTTGATTGGATTAAAAGTTGACCAGAGATGACCAGTTGACCAAAAATCAACTGTAGGTCAACCCTTGACCTAGTGTGATCTAGATTGACTTGGTTTGACTTTGTTTAACCTAGTTTGACTTTGTTAGACCTAGTATGACTTAGTATGACTTAGATTTACTTAGATTGACTTAGCATGACCTAGTTTAATCTAGTTTGACTTTGTTAGACCTAGTATGACTTAGTTTGATTTAGTTTGATTTGGTTTGACTTAGTTGACTTGGTGTGACTTAGTTTGACTGAATTTGACCTAGATTTGCATAGCATAATAGAAATTATGTCATACACTGTTAAACCCTAATTAACTCATGATATCTCATCTTTAGGTCTGTGACATCACTCTGAGCATCTATTCTCACTGACAGCTCAGGGCCGCAGGCGAGTACATTCACTAATAGTTTTTATCGTCTTGATATTTGCTATATTCGATTCAGTTGTAGTATCTTACTTGATTCCCGGCATGATGGCTCACGGACTAGTATACGTCGGATCCTGTCATGAGATGTTATTCCTAGACTTTTCTTGTATATTGGTACATTGTTCGATTGTTTTTCTTGTACTTGTATAGACACCGATTTGGGAGTGGGCTGGCCCCCTGCTTTTAAATCCCGTGTCATGACGTGTCATGGTTGGATCTATTATACTACTCGAGGATGGGGAGTTATTAGAGGTTATGTGATCAATATCCCTCATATATTTATGTTATTACTTGCATCATAGCTTTACCTCGCCTCACGTAGGGTGAAGCCTGACCTGTGTTACTACTTGCCTCAAAGCTTTCCATTGTGGCCGGCCTGATTCTTATTTTCTTGTATTTTCTGACTCATAGCTGGTCAAATGGAAGAGCCTGATCATGTGTCCCAAGTCGATCACATAACGCTCTAATATCTCAAGACACCGTTTATGTTTAATATAATCAGATATTCCTATATTATTCTATATTCCAGTATTTTATACCCTGATATGATATCCAGTTTTATATATCATGTTTATATTCCAGTCTTGATATTTATCTTGTATTTTATTATAATTGTCTCTTATAAAATTTGTCAATTCACATGGAACTGCTGTTAGCGTTTGTACTTGCTCATATCCTAACAAGATAACCCCATTGATATTTACAGATGATATAGATGCTGATTGCTCGACCTTTTATGGTTTGTCGAAGACGGTGAGTACTATATGGACATCCATGTGGAGTCGGTGTCCATTGAGGACGCACCGCCTGCTTAGACTTATACTAGTTAGGCTTGACTGGACTGCGATCCAGCAAGTACTTGAGACTTGTAGTACTATTATTTTGGGATCTTGTGTGTTTTGAACTCTAAATTGTGTTGGGATCTTGCATCTATTTCCAGTTATTTCTTTCTATCATATCTTATCATATTTCGTACCATCTTCCTTAGATGTTTGTCATTGTCACTCCAGGTCAGGTCTTGAACTCAAGATATATATTTTTCTTTTCTATAACAAAGATTTCAAACACTGATTGTGCAACCTTTCACTTTTTTAAAGATCTTACATATCAGAGGGGATTTTCAAATAATAATAGTAAATTTTTTTTCTGCTCCCCAGGCAAATCCCAACTGGGATATTAAAATATAATATTAAGAAGAAAAAAACCTCCCACCAATTGAGCTGTAAGAGAAATTCAAGATCAACTACTCTAACCCCATCAATGGTTGACAACATGATCTCCATCATTTCTCATGTTCCTGTAGATCGAGAAATTATTCAGTTGATCAGCCTCACCTCACCACGTGACAGGCGAGGCCTTGCTTTCCTCCAATAGCAGTACGACACACCACGAGAAGAGCAAAAACCTGACACTGCAGCACGACATGTCATGCTGCTACTGGAGGAGAGCACGACCTCGTCACTGTGATGTGGTGAGGCCGGCCCACCGAAAATTTCTCTTCTAGATAAAAATTGGACGTTGACAGTAAAATATTTTGGAGTGTAACAAATGGATGCCCCACTATAGTTTTGTTAGCTAATGTTTGTAGTGGTTAATAATGATGATGATATAAGCTATTTTGTTAGCTTATGCCGATTAGAGTGGCGAAGCTATTTTATCTTTTCTCTTTGTTCTCGTTCTCTTAATTACTTGGTGGATATCGATCATAGTTCTATGAGACACCAGAAATCCCTCCAACCAAAGTTTCTCTATAAGTTTACATAACTCAGTGTCTGCTTGGCAATGGTAAGGGTAGCGGTTATGAGGTATTTTTAGAGTATCGGTTATGAACGGTTACGAGGGGTCCGAATTGAATAATTTTCAAGCAGCGACTTTTAAACCAGTTCCATCCATGTTTGATAATTCACTAACGAGCGGCTCTAAAATTTTTTAGATGAATAAAATTAAACAGGGAAGGGTACTAGTAGTTACAATTATATTTTGGTGAGAATATAATGGAATAAAAATAATAAAACAGTTCAAAATCCACCGATTTGGGGGTTTATAAAGCCACCCAAATTGAATTATACCTATTTTGGAAGGTTTTTGAGCCGATCAAAACCAGTGTCTAAAAAAAACAGGAGTTTTCATAAACGGTCCGTTTAGAACCGGTGAAAACACCGTTACCAAGCAGACCTTTGAAATTTGTAGCATAACTAGTAAAATATCCTAAGTTCTTGTTTAATATTTTGTTAAAAAATAAAAATAAAATAAGAGATGGATGCAATAACGAAAGTAATCAGTCGTGTCCGATATATGTATGGATATATATAATTACGTACCAGAGAGGAGTCTAGGAACTGTCCGTTGATGAAGAGCTTGTGAACTTGATCTGGAACTGAGGTTCCTTTGGAGCTCCCATTGCTATCAGTAGCCATGTTAGATATTAATTTGAAAAGAAGGGCTTTTCTTTCTCGAAGCCTTCTGTTGGCTTTATAAGATAATAGATTCTCATAACTGCAGCTAGCTAGGTTGACAATTACATCAAACTGCTGTTGGCATAGCATATATATATTTGGAGTTTTTGGCTCATCCTTTTTCAGAACCACTTATTTTTGTTGGCCTAATGGAATACGTCATTACCTCACGTAACGACGGCGAAGAGCGAGACGCATAGGACACAACCTACTAGCTCGAGAATATCAAATGGCCCTATATACTTAGGACTAAGATTTTCCTCGTACATCGAATCGAATGACGCCACGGGTGGGCAAGATCCTAAGGAGAAGGTGGTCGTCGATAGAAAAAAGAGGACGCTGATGAGAATCGGCCCAATGGCGCTGACGATCTTGTGCAACCCCCGAAGA
>JANAVB010003200.1:16039237-16127637 GCA_029216955.1 Iris pallida
ACCTCTGTTGCTTTTGTGTTTTTGGACTTCTCCCACTTAGGGAGGTTCATCTATAACCTGTGACAAAAACAAGCATGTGACAAATACAACACTTTACTGCTATAAGTGAGCCACTGGTTCAGTAAGGAGCCTTAAGTGACCAAAACAAAAGGACTAAAGTATCTTCCCTGAGAAACCAACACTTTGCTGCTACAAAATTGAGCTTAAAAAATTTATTTTCATCTGGGAAAAGATAATACCATCAACGAAATAATTAAAACTTCAACCCAATTCTATAATACATAAGCCAAGAAAAAGCCTCCCAAATCTTAAAAATCTTACTCAAAACAAAGGCACATAATCATATTGTGTCAGAATCTCTTGCAAACACATCAACCCTTTTACCAGTCAACACAGACACTCTGAAACACACAGAGACAACACTTACCAAAAACAAACAACATATATCTCATATTGTGTCAGAATCTCATATATAGTCTCAGGAACTGCACTTAACAAAAAAATGATGCATACCTCTTTTGATAGACAACACTTACCAAAACAAAACATAATATGATGCATACCTCTTTTGATTTCCTCTTTTGTTATTATTGGAAGGTGTCATATTAGGCATGCTTGATGTCTGCAAGGTGGCCAAAAAGGCTAAAATAATATGCAAACATGTTGGATCAAACTATATATGAAACAAATAAGTAGAGGAGATTTTACAATATATGTCTAACAAAATAAGTGGATAGTATCAGTAATGTCACATATGATAACAAACTTGTGTCCAACATTTACTTATCAACCCAATCCCTTCCAGTCTCTTTTATAACACATATTATCATCATCCCCACATAAATAATATATCAGTATTCATCGATGCATTAGCAAAGGGATGATGTTCCATTGTATTGTACAGGTCTTCATCATTTCTTTGTGCATATAGTCTTTTTGACCCATGGACAAAACAACAGACCATTGAGGATCAAGTTGGTCTTTTACATAAAATACTTGCTTGGCCTGTGAAGCTAAAACAAAAGAATCTGATTTGTACCCAACTCGATTAAGGTCCACCAATGTGAAACCAAGTTCATCAACCTTAACACCCTTACTATCAACCCAGTCGCACTTAAATACTGGAATTTTGAAAGTGTGATAATCAAGCTCCCATATTTCTGTGATAACCCCATAGAAACATATGTCCCTATTATAGGGTTCTTATCTTTCGAACTTGCAATCTGCATTGTCGTAGCTAGCAAGACTAAATCCACTATTTTGGGTAACTCGAGCATTGTCACGACCCTTCGTGTGATAGCGACAACCATTAATAACATAGCCAGAACACTTAAGCACATGGTGGCTAGGCCCTTGTGCTATCCACTTCACAGTTTGTGAAATGTCTTCTCTTTCATTAAATTGACCGCCAACCTGCGAAGTTTCAGATTTATTAAAATCAAACTTAACATCTGAATAAGTTAGAATATAAATACAATAATATTGATACAACTTCTACCTTCTCCTGTAACATTGGAGAAATGTTTGATTGTGTTTGTCCTGCAACCACTTTTTATTTTTAGATTTAAGAGGATGTTGTGATTGTAACCACTCCATATGCTCACTGTCAAGACATCATAAAAAACTTAATCATACAATTTTCTAACAACTTTCATACAATGAATAAATAGAAAATTCATGATAAAGATGTTTACTGATATAAGGTTGAATTTCATCTGTATTCTCCAAAACATATAAATGGGCTTGTTGCCATTCTTCATGATCAACTGCAACAATGCGACCTCCAGGCAAAGGTTGGCCATCTTTAACGTTGCCCTTCCTTGCAAGGATTTCCTACTGCCTCAACATATGATAGATACTGCTACAAAATTCTATTGCTTCTTCTGCAATGTAACATTCTGCATACATCCTTCGGGACGGTTATGATTGCGCACATAATCCTTCAAGGGTTTCATGCACCTTTCAAATGGATACATCCATGTCAGAAAAATAGGTCCAATATCCTGACTTGTGCAACAAGATGGAGAGTTAAATGGACCATAATGTCAAAGAAAGACGGTAGAAAATACTTTTCCAACATGCATAATGTGACCACGAGATCATTTTGAATATCGTTTAGCTTATTCACATCCACCACTTTCTTGCAAATTGTATTGAAGAAGAAGCAAAACCGAGTAATAGCAACTCTAACCAGCTTAGGCAAAATTGAACGGATTGCCACGGGTAGTAGTTGTTGCATTAGTGCATGACAATCATGGGATTTCAGACCATAAAGCTTCAAATCTGCATTGAGACAAGATTTCTGATATTAGAAGAGTAACCTTCAGGAACCTTTACGTCTACCAATGTTTGACAAAATATCTTCTTCTCATCCTTCGTCAATGTATAACAAGCACACGGCAAATATGTTCGTTTCTTTTCAAAATCAGGTTTCAATTCAGTCCTTAGACCCTCGTCCACAAGATCAAGACGAGCATTGACTCCATCCTTTGTCTTTCAAGAATGTTAAGCAATGTACCATATATGCTCTCATAAACATTTTTTTCGATGTGCATAACGTCGAGTGTGTGGCGGATATGCAAGTGTTCCCATAGTCAAGTGTAAAGAAGATTGACTTCTTCTTCATCCATCTTCTTTCACCTAACTGTAATGCTTTGCACTTTCATGTTTCTTTCCCCATGAGTTCGAAATTTCACCAACCTTGTCTAATATCACCTTTCGCTCAATGGTGTTGGAGGATCGCCAAATTCATGCTTACCATTGAAAACTTTCTTTTGAGTGCGATAAGATGATGTCGTGGAGAAACCTCCTTGTGCCAGTATACACATTTTTATCACTATGTTTCAGCCTAGGTGCATAAGTATCTTCCCGCATAGGGAAAGCATAATACCCTTGGTAGTGCAACCAGACAGATTTCATATGCAGGAAAATCGTTGATAGTCACAACAATACGGCCTTTAAAGTAAAGAACTCTCTTTTTTGTGCATCATAAGCATCAACTCCCTCTTCCCATAAAAGTTTCAAGTCCTCAACTAATGGTGCTAAATAAAATCAATACCATTGCCCGGCTGGTTTGGACCTGATATCAATAGCGGCAACATCATGAATTTTCTTTTCATGCACAACCACGACGGTAGATTATAGGTAACTAATATAACTGGCCAACAACTGTACCTACTACTAAGGGACCTATGTAGATTTATGCCATCAGCTGAAAGAGCTAATCGAAGGTTTCTAGGATCTTTACGAAATCTAGCCACTTGTGGTCAACTAGCTTCCATGATGCGGAGTCTGCAGGATGACGAAGTTTGCCGTCAACTACTCTTTCATAAGCATGCCAAGTTAAGTCTTTTGCTGTCTTTGAGGATTGAAACATTCGTTTAAACCGAAAATGGGAGGAAAATACCACAAAAGTTTGGCAGAAACTTTTTTACTAAAAACTTGGTGAGGATCATCAGTTGCCTTCTTCCATCTTGATGTTCCACAAGTGGGACAATCCGATAAATCGCTATATTCCTTTCTGTAAAGTATGCAATCTTTGGGACATGCATGTATCTTCTCATATTCTAAACCCAGAGCTTTCATCATCTTCTTAGCCTCGTATTGATGAAGGTATTTATTTTGTGTGGGAACATATCATGAAGAGTTTTCAACAACTCTGAAAAGCTACTGTCAGACCACCCAAATCTTCCTAAATGTTATACAATCTCATCAATCCTGATAGTTTTGTATACTTTGAACAACCAGGATATAGAGGCTTTTCAGCATCTTCGAGTAGAGAAATAAATGACTTACGGTACTAGAAATATGTTCATACAGCATTAACCATTTCTACAGCATCTGCAGCATCTTCAAAGGAGTCATCTTCATAGTCGTGTGTTTCTTCAGCATATGTTGCAAAGCTTGACGATCCTATCTTCTCGTGTTTCTCACCATACCAAACCCATACTATATAACTTCGATCTATACCCCTCATAAACAAATATTTTCTTACGTCCCCTAACGTTTGAAATGTCAGATTTCTATATTTTTCGTATGGACATCTAATAGAATTAGGATTATTTGAATGGAGCTTTGCAAATTCAAGAAACTCTTCTACTCCTTCCTCATATTCCCTACACATTCTATCCTTTGACATCCACGATTTATCCATTTTGGTTGGATTAGAATAGAAGTGCCTACACAGGTTAATATAACATGTTAGCCATGATTTAGACATGTAACTCTACTTAGAAAGATACAAAGTACAAATAGAGGATACAAATAAGGTGTCAGAGGACAATATGAAAGTTTTGGAGTAAAACAGAGGACACAAATGCAATATATAATATTGTAACAGTCTGTATACTGAGCTTCAACTTTTGATGACCTTAGTCCACTCCTTAAGGTCTTTGCTTCATCCTTTCCTGCAACCAAAATGTGACAGAGCTATTTTTTAAGCTACAACAGTATTTTTTAAGAAGGAAATGAAACCTGTACAATGTGAGACTGAGAAAAAACCATCTAAGAATGTGCAATGCAAATTCAAAGGGTATCTAAAACTAGTAGAAGACAATGCTTCAAGTATTTAAACCCTTCACATTGAAGAACCATTTATTCTACAAATAAAGAAACGAACAATTTTCAGGTACATAGCCCAATTCTGACTGAATTCTAAGTTACATTACATATTAGCAAACTAATGCAACATTGAAGTAGGAAGAAACTAAGAGTTTATGCATTTCAAATAAAAAATTGAGATACATCTAGAAATTAAGGACCAACGATACACTAAAAATTGAGATACATCTAAAAATTGAAATACATCCAAAATCAGTATATACTGATACGCCTACTGATATGCACCCAAAAGCCCAAAATCAAATTTTCCATATGCCAACAAGGATACATATCCATTTCGAAAGGCTAGTCCCAAAAACAAAAGGAAGAAAGGAGACAGAAGAAACAAAAACAAAAGGAACAAGGATACATATCCTTTTCGAAAGTCTTTCCATAATGAAAACAAACCCACTAGTTCCTTAACCACGAACCACATTGAATATATCTTAGCATCCAAACACCACAAGCCATATAGAAATGCTGCATATTTTGTAGTATCGTGTATCCAACGTGTATTCTCGAGTGTTTGTGCCGTGTTCGATACGTGTTTGTGACATTCACAATATCAATACCATCCAAAAGACCATTAGCATGCAAAAAAAGAACTCATCTTGGCTAGAAATGAAACAAGCCCACTCCATTACTTGTTCAACTACAAAAGCCACATTGAATGTATGAATACAGAGCACAACATCGAAAAACCCAGTGGTGGAAGGACTTATTTTGCCACAATGAAACAAACCCACTTCTCTATTTCTTCGACTATAATCAAACCCACATTGAATGTATTTCACAGAACATTGCATCAAAAAACCCAAAATCAAATTTTCCATATGCCAGCAAGGATACATATCCTTTTAGAAAGGCTAGTCCCAAAACAAAAGAAGAAAGAGAGAAGAAGAAACCAAAACAGTGTACAATAGGAAACAACACAATTTAGTGCCTATTCCAGAAGGAAAATAATCACTCTGTATCAAATCCATCAAAACTAAGAATTTCATAATAAACGTCCTAAAAATTGATAGAATTCAGTCTATAAAAAATAGTTCACATTAATTGTTTAGTTATAAATAAATCATATTAACTAATTAACAAAGAAAAATCCTAAGTTGTAATGCACAGAGAAAAAACCCTAAGTTGACGAACGAAGTTGCCACCAAAAAAACCCTAACGTGAAGAAAAACGAAGTTGGCACAAAAAAAACCTAGACAAATTAAATTTCAGAGAAAAAAAGTAAAGGCATTATACCGCACGGTGAAGATCGAAGTTGCCGCATTGTGAAGAACGGTTAGGGTTTTCTCAAGCACGAAGTTGTTGAAGCCTAGGGTTTTCTCCAGAGCGGTTAGGATTTTCTCCAAAGCGATTTCTGAGAGGGAGAGAGAGGGGTTTCTGAGGGGGGAAGAGAGGAGGGGTTTCTGAGAGGGAGAGAGACGAGGGTTTCTGAGAGTGGGGAGAGAAGTCGAGAGTTTCGAGAGAGAGGGGGAAAGAGAGAGAGCGGGGGAAAGAGAAGAGTTTCGTTCTTATGGGCCTCAAAATTATTTGAGGCAGACCGTCATTAATTTCAAGAACTTTGATAATTACCATAATGGCAGACGAAAAAACCGCGGCAACTTTCCCGTATATACAATAGTTAACGGCTATTATCAAAACGTCAATAAAAAGATGCTCTTTCTTGACGGATACTTCGAAACCGTCAACATACATGCTATAAAATTGCTAAAGTAACAAAAAAATGTCATCTCTTGACGTAAGCCTTAAAACGTCAAGATAAACCCTATTGTTGACGGTTTTTGACGACCGTTAACTTATAAACCGTCAAAAATTGATATTTTTCTTGTAGTGGGCTTAGAATGTATAAGGCTATAGAAGATGAGAAGACGAGATAAAGAGATGAATAAAAATGAAAGAAATTATGCCCAATATATACTAGTCCAGGGAGGCAGTTCGGCCAGAACTCTGTCCCAAAATTCAAATTTTTAGCCGTTGGACAACTAGCAACCAGCAAACCCTAGAAATTAGATCCTTAAATTAAGGAACCAGAGTTCGGCCCGAATTCTATATTCTTGGGCCAGAATGGATAATGGGGCTAGGTTGTTCAAATGGGCTTTGTTTGGTTTGATGATTGTTTGGTGGAGCTTTGGATAAGTGATTCTAGGTTTAAGACACTCAGTGCTACTCAACGTACATAATCCTAAACTCAAATAAATATAAAAATGACAGATACAGATTAAAAGTAATAGCTTCATATGTTAATGACATCTTGTCTCAAACCGATATGTGATGATGTTCTTTTTGAGCTAGATATGTTATATTGGATCATAACAGATATTATTTTTTTAATACTCAAAATTAGGTTGACTGTGATCCATTGCAAAGCTGTGACCATGCAATGGTGCCTACCTAACTCCATATGACTCAACTTATGTCTTCTTTAATCTTGACCATGCTTTCATACTTCCTGAGAGACTCCCAAGCCACGGGACCAGTCTCGACGACAAATGGTCGCATGAACTTTTCTATTCTTTGAAACCTAGGGAACGGCTACTGCATAGCCTTTCAGTTTGACCTGAACAAACATGTTCCTTTGTGACCTGTAGACGTGGTATGTGGCTACTTATCCTTGAACCAACCGTGGCTCGTGCCTTAAACCAACTTGTGTTTTATGCGACACTACCGTCCAAGTCATACTTTATATGACGAGTCTTAAGATCGTGGGACTATGTGACTTGATAACCGTAGAAAACATGGAACAGTGCTTTCTATGACTTTGATAGCCCATCAAACCTCTTGCCTAACTCAATCGTGCAACAATTTGACGAGCAAAGGCTATGTCAAGCCTTGTACCGTAAGAACGTGTCGTGTACACGTTCGACTTGAACAACCAAGTTCTTTGGATTCCTAGACTTATGTTATAAGCCGTGCGATACAACTTAACCCGTGGGACGAGCAAAACTATGCCACCTTAGACGATAGGACCGTGCATGCTTTATCAAGCATTTATAAGTGTGACGCCTATGACTTAGGCTAATTTCATAGCTGTGTGGCAACTTAGACCAACTTTCCTTCTTCCAAGCCACGATATGAAATCGAGTGCCATTTTGAAAGCACGCCACACGATACTTCTAAGCCGATCGTAGGACCTTTCCATGTTCTAACTCAGTCTGACCCAAGTTGGGATTATTCCCTTAGCTATGTGGATTCGTCTCTTTTATTATCAAGCCTACTTGTGCATTTGAAAACTTTTTTTATTAGTGTGAAGGACAAGTTGAGGCAAGTTCACCAAAGCCACCCACCTGAGCGAGGAGTCACCTCGACCGAGCAGGACTTCGAGCAGGCCGTCGCATGGCTAAGTCCGAACGTCGTTGGCATTTTGATTCCTCCGATTGAACTGAGCGGGACGGGACATTACAATTAGTACATAAACATAAAGAGGTGGGAGATGACAAGCCTTCTTTAGCACCAAGTACTTACTAACACATTGATGCTTGACAAAACTACATGGCTAACATAAATGATTTTGATTCAAAGATCATGTTCTGAGCTGATGCAAAAAAATATTGTAAATCAATTATTATCAAAATATTATACAAATAAGTTAACAATTTTTTTTTATAAATTAACAAATCAACGCACAATATTGCCTTGAGTTACCAAGGAAACACAAATATCATCGAGGAAGAATGTAATGTATGAAGTGAAGGACCTTGAACAATTCTTGATTTTATCATTATTGGCATCTTTGTAACGATCTTATGTGAACAATGGTGTTGAAAATTGAAGGCAACTTGAAAGAAGGAGGAGAACAATATAAATAGATTTTGAATTGGATTATAAAAAAAATCAGTCTCCCGTGGGCATAATTCATAAACTCAATCTTCTTCTTCTACGAATAACCCGAGGTCTTCATTTATTTGTCTCCATTAGAACAGATAGAGAGAGCGAAGAGGAGAAATCGAGGCCACTGTTCCGACATGTTGGATGATAGTGGCCAGAACGGTGATGTTCGAGTTTGAAAACTCCTGCAAATAACTCGACGTGGGGGTGTCAGGGTCCCTTGCGATGGTTTGGCAACATCAACAACGTTGAGGTGTTGGACGAGGCATCGACAAGATGCAAGCCATTATGGCAGGAGGGATTTATGAAGGTGCCCAAAGGCTGGTGTGTTTTCGTCAGATGTTGGCTGATCGATAATGGCGTGCAAGTCTCATGCAATTGCTGCTTCATGCGGAGGTCAGGCGTCGACTAATGGGGGTCCAATCGCTGAAGCGATGCCCTGCCGGCATTTGAGGAACGCCACCTTTGGCCTTGCAGCTTATACTGCAGTTGTTCGCGGGGTCAATAGAGGAGTCTAGGTTTGTCAGAATCTAAGGGTCGCACGCAGTGCCGGTTCACGCGTGCGGAGGTGCACATCAGGTGGTGAGTTCTCTGGTGGCACGACGAAGAGCTTCTCCATCGGCGCGTCAGTAACTCCATAGAGACTTCCCATGGCGTTAGGCAATCAGTGGCGAAGAAGTCATTATGTGACGGCAGGACTGTCGGTTGAGGGAATAAGGCCAATAAATTAGTAAGGACAAGAGAGACATATGGGAGATGGAAAATGCATGGGGGGTAATAGGTTTGCTGGTAGGTTTAAGAAAAGGAGGTGGAGAATGAGTAGGTTCCTTATATAATACTCGTATAAAGATACTCTACTTGATAGTGTCACCACCACTTTCTAGAAATGGGTATTTATAACTTTTTATAAATTTTAATTATTTCAAATATCTTTTAATTAATGTATTGTGTTAGTGTCTTTAGTTGGTGAACCTTAGAACCACATTGATTAGATGTTAGTCATGACCAAGAAACCTAGTTAGTGAGATTCGACAAAAATTAAATTCTTTTAATTAGTTAGTTAGACTCTAAGCTAACTAGAAACCATTTAGAACCTATTTTTGACTTAAAATAATAAGTTAGTTTGGGCCTTTACCAAAGGGGCTTGTCATGATAAATAGAAAAGGCCCTTAGTCATTTTTACCCAACCCAAACTCTAGGAACACCCTATGGCCGGCCACTAAAGCCTCTCCCCTTGCTATTAATAGCTAACACTTCCTTCTTCTTCCCCCTTTCATTGGAAACCCTAACCCTAATTTGTGTTATTCCCCAAATTTTCTCTATCTCCCAAATTGAGTCCAAATTCTCTCAAGCCAATTGCAAACTCTTTCCTTTGAAGAGTGGAAGCCTCTATTGGCTAGCTTGGGAGCATTTGGAGCAATTTGACCATTAGAGCTTGGTGGGGATTAGATCTAAAATTTGTTCCTTAAGAATCCATCTCTCAAGTGGTAAGAGTCCTCTAAACCCTCTAATTTTCCATTTATTAGTGTAGATGTATTCATTTAGAGTCTCCATTGCATTAGGAATGATTTGGGTCAAGTTTGGATCCATTTGAAGTGCGTATCAGAGTATTGGATACGCACATCAAGTATTTGATGAAATGACTCTTAGGGCTTTTGATACTTAAATTTTAGTTTTAATTAGGTATTTATATTGGTTAATATGTGTTAGCAATGTAGGATGATTAACTCATGATATGGGATTGATTTGGTAGATCAATAGGGCTATGGGGACTTGGTATAGGGGTTGCTCACTGTTTTTGTTAAATAACATGTGCAGTCATTTGTGTGTAGGAATGCGGCTGTTGTTTTGATATTCTAACATCCAAGTTGATATTGCCTCCAGTTTACTGCATGCCCAGTGCTCATATCCTAGACATTTTGGTTCAGTCGAGCCCTATTTAGTGACTGTCCTGTCTTAGTGCAGACCACTCTTATTGTCATGTCCTATTTTCTTTACTTCATGTTCTGTATTGATCTGCAGTCCATTCTTGGACATGGTTCAAAACTTGTTCATTACATTTTAGTTGTGCAGACCCAATGTACTATCCTACATACAATTTGACCTGCCCATCATTGTTCAGTCTTTGAATTACCTGTCCTGTACTTGGATGTGTGTGTGGGTTGTCTTTGATATCCTAACCTCCAAAGTGATATTGCCTACTGTTAGACTTGTATGTGTTGTCCCTTTGTTTGTTTAGCCACTGCATTCTAATTTATAATGTCTTGTATTCCCTTTTTTTTCTTATTTCATTCAGTTGGATGTCCAGTTTTGTACATCATGGCATGTTCAGATCCTTGGTTGTGGATCAATTCATAAGTCCTGAACTATCAAACCATTGTTATGATTAAATCCTAAGTATATGTCCATTTGATTCAGTTATTGCAAACCATTTTGGTTCAGTCTTGCTTAGTTATTTCGACCAGTCAGTTATATTGCAGGTACCAACTTGTTTATATTAAAGTCAGTCCACTTTCAACTTTGGTTTGGTCTCTTCGAATATTATCCTTCAGTCAAATCTTCTTATGCTCAATACCTACTGGGTCCTTGTATGTTTGCCCTGCATATATATTGTATTTCATTCCCTGGTTATATTGATTTAATCACTTCATTTATCATTCAAATATATATATATATATATATATATATATATATATATATATATATATATATATATATATACACGTTCAATTATCTATTAGATATTTTCAGATCCTTTTGGTTGGTATATATGTCCCTAAGCATACAATTTGACCTGCCATCTGTCTTTCTGAACATTACATTACTGAATTAATGTACTGGCCTGCCTTACCTTATAAAAATGAGTATTAGACCTGGTATCCTCAAGCCCCTGTCCAAGTCCTAATAACCCTTATCTTATATTGGTTCAGTATTTACATTAGGACCATATCCTTCATTCCTTTGTATAAGTGTTAGTGAAGGGCTTAGGTCACCTTACAGTAGCAAATGACCAATGTCCAATTACTCAGGAACTTCCAGATATCTGTTATCCCCAGATATTAGTTCACTGCCTGCAATTGCATTAGATCACTGCATCCTTTGCATATGTCCATTTCATATTCAGTTCAATCAAGTATGAAGTTCAGACCCCATATGTTAAGTATCTTGACCATATCCTTATGGCCCTGTCCCATTAGTTTAGAGCATAGACATCAGATGTTTCCCTCAAGTTTAGGTTTTCCCAATAACATATGTCATGTCCTGCATATAGGATATTCTGCCCCTACATTGCTTTCAAGTGTTCAATCTTGAGTACCTTTGAATAAATTGCATTAGTCCACCTTTCTGTAGGTTTAATCACTGCACTCTTTTCCTTTTTAAACCAATCCATTACCTTAATGTTCTGTCCCAGGTTTTGTTCTGTCATCATAGGTGCAGTCCCATATTATCAACCTATACTTTGGTCTGCCCTTTAAGTTCTGTCCTCCTTGACATTTGGGGATCTTGTATATGTATATAAATATAAGGGTGTGTTAGTATGATTTGAGAGTATGGTGTCACACTCATTTTTTTAATTAAGGATATTTTAATCATTATGTGCTAATTTGAATTTTTCTTATTTTTTAATTAAATTGATTGGTGTGTGACTTTGATTGATGTTTTGGTAGTAGAAGGTGGTATAACCTTAGTCAACCTTGATTAGAAGCCCAATAATGTAATTAGAGACTTAATTGGCTTTTTTGTTTTATTTAGAATTATTGTCCATTTTAGGAATCATTTAATTCATTTTAAGTCATTTTTATATAAAGCCTTTAAGCCTTTTTGTCAATGGGCCTTTAAAGCAACTTAAGGAGTGCTGGCCCATGACCAAACCCTAAACCTAACCCTAATACCCCCTTGGAAGGCCAAAACAGTAGCCTCCCTGTTTTATTGTGTGTTAACTTGTAGCCGTCACAAGTTCACAAACCCTAGTTTTCCCTTCTATTCCAAAGGACCCATTTTCTCGTTTCTCACCCAAATCCTTCCAAACGAAGTGCGTTGTGACCTTTGGGAGGAGAGGAACCTGCTTGAGACTTGTTAACGAGGGATCGGAGTCGTTTGATCGGAGGAAATCGGCATCGACGTGTTTGGAGGCTTATTTTATTGAGTTTTGACACTCAATAGGTAAATCTCTCTAAACACTTGTTAATTCCATTTTTTCTTCGTATATGCATCCATATAGGTACCCCGGACCTGTGCATGAAGTTTGGTAGGTTTGTGATTTCATTTGATAGCCGTATCGGACATGTGTCGATCCATTGTAACACGTGTTCGACGAAATATCACTTAGAACTGAAAGTTGGTATTTTTTGATTCTGTTTTCATGAATTTCTTGCTTATATTATTTGAAATAATTTCATGAAGACGGATCTTGATTCGACACACGCGTGTACGAGGCCCGTGCACGGCCCCGTGCATGCCCTGCTGTCCGAGCGTCATAACTCGACGCACAGGGCTCCGTTTCGTATGAAATTTTATGGACGCGTGGGGGCAACCTCTGCTCACGTGCTACTAAAATTTCATGACATTTTGTGAAGCGTGCACGGAGAAATCCAATGCGTACGGTTCAGCCAGCATTGTGTACGCGGCTTGAAAATTGCAACTGACACGGCCTTCGTACGCGAACACGACGCGACGGACCCATTCCAGGAGCACGAACATGAAGCCCTATACCTAGGTTACCCAGGGACCCAACCCCGAGACACGACGTGGCTCGTGTCGTGAGCCACGGGCCTCGACACTCGTCCACGAGGATACACACGCGCGCGCGCACAGCCGCACGGGTTCGCGTGTCCTGTGTCATATGGACGCGACGTGGTGTCATGTCAGTATGTCCTAGACCTAGACCTAGACCCCACCTAGCTATGTGCACGAGCACAAGACTTCTCGTTGTGCGTGTGGCGTTCAATCGAGCAAAACGTATGTGCGCGTACACTTGTCAATGCACGCGTATCTGGTTCTCTTCGATACGCACTCTGTGGACACGATACAGACACGGGTTCGACCCCGTGAGTACCCAAGCACGTCACACATGTATACACCTTCGTGTTTGCCAAGTTTTACGAGCTCTAATTGAGTATTTTGTGTTTTGGCTTTGAGTTGAATTTTCGGGTATCGATTTATATATTTTTGAGCGGTTTTTGTTGAATTTTGATTTTTCGAGAAATTAACTCAGATTTTTGAGTTTATCTGATGTTAGATAGATTCTGAGCTTGTTGGTATTAATCTCCAATTTTACATTCAAGGTTTCTGCCATATGTTATATATATATAGCCTCTTTAAATTTGATGTCTCTATGTATGTATGTATATATATATATATATATATATATATATATTATATATATATATATATATATATATATATATTTTATATATATATATATATATATATAATGTTATATGTATATTACTATTGTATAGAGATAGAGATATATGTTGCATGTATATATAGATTTATATATCAATCTCAGTTCTGAAATTGATGTTGGGATAGTCTAGATTTGATCTTGATTGCATATAGATCCAAGGTTGTGTGTATATAATATATATATATATATATATATATATATATATATATATAATATATCTATATATATATATATATGTTCCTTATGTATATGTATATGTATATGTATATATGTGTGTGTGTGTGTGGTGTGTGTGTGTGTGTGTGGTGTGTGTTGATAGTTGGTATGAATATATACTTATGTATATAGTTGAGAGTTTGTGTTTATTCTCATATTTGTGCCAATCACAGCAGCACCCTCACAACATGATAGCCCACCCACGCACACTCTCTTTTCCCTTTACTTTCAAGCCTATGTTTATGAGTGTGTGTATAATATATATATAATATAATATATATATATATATATATATATATATATATATTAATATATATATATATATATATTGTATGTAATTATGAATAGTGTATATATGGTTGTGTTGTGATTGCTTTGAGATATAGTCTAAGGGTTAATGAGTCAATTTAGGATTGACCCAATGAGCCTAAATTGGTCGAGTTGACTAGCAAGTTGACCAAGTTGACAAAAGTCAACTTTGGGTCAAACTTGATCCAAATCGACTCAAACGGACTTGGAATGACTTGATAACTTGTGTTTGACCTAAAATTTGGTGGATGGACTAGTTGACTTATAGTTGACCAGGTTTGACCAGAGTTGACCAAGGGTTGACTTTGACCTAGAAGGACCTAGAATAATTTAGAATGCATTGTAGGCTATTCTTATTTCATATTAGACACTTTGTAACCTATGATTGTTCTAAATAGGACTCGGATACTCCAGTTCGGACTCTTATTCTCATCAGACAGTCGAGATACCAGGCGAGTACATTCTCTGACCATTTTATACTTGTTAGAAATTATATTCTTGTCGTAGTTTAATTTACTTAATGCTGACACGACATTATCACGGATTAGTACTATATGGATCTTTACATGAGATGTTATCTCCCTCGGGTTCATCAAATACATCATCATGTGCTTTTCACGAACACCATGTATTTTGTAGACTCTTATTATTCATGTATACTCATGTGCTCTCATGTACTCTCATGATATCATGAGCTTCATGTATAAACTATCATGTACAATAACATAACCTGTCTAGATCCTTGTGTATTGATTGGGGCATGGGAGAGTAGAAATAGTCATGTAAACAATTCCAAAGTAGTATAATCATGTACAAACTCTTTAGTGTAATCATGTGCAAATTAAGTCGTTCACATGTCTATCTTGTACTCTAAATCACATAGTCACTTACAGTTCTATATTATCATATATAGATAGCTTTGTTTATCAGTTTCTCTCTTTCTATTCATGCTTATTTCTTACAGCATTTTATGTATCTTAATCTATCACATGCTTTATATTTTCTGTCAAGATATGAACTGCGTGAGATATTTTGCTCGTTCCCATCCTGATTGGAATGTTAAAAATATTACAGGTGATGAGGAGGAGTTCTGTCCTACATATTATGGCACATGCTTAGATGACACCGGCGACTTGGACCCTCAGGAGGATCCATGTAACTGCATGTTTTCAAAAATGAGGGTAAATTTGTCATTTTTTATATTATATTTTGTAAATATTTATTATTATTATTGTATTTTGGGGATTTGTTTAGTCGGGTTGGAGTTTCGTCTAGTTTTAACTTGTGTTAGTAGTCCGGGTAGTTTAGACTCTAGTCGGGACCCAAAGATTAGATAGACATGGCCCACAAACTCATCTTATTAGGCTAGTGCATTTAGACTAAACCCATATGACAAGTTTAGTCATTTAAAGATTAGAAACTTGACCCTTTTGACCCCAAACCTTTGCATGACTTAGATTAACCACTACTAAAATCTGTCAAATCAGCGACGCCACAAGACGTCGCTAAATAGAGAAAATATGTCGCTAAATTCAATTAGCGACGTATTTAGCGACGTTTGGACGTGGTGGCGATTTACCTAGTCGCTAAATACCACGACGTCGCAATACGTCGCTATTGTGACGACACTTAGCGACGCATCCGCGTCGCTAATTCAGCGACTACCAGCGACGTAAAACGACTGCAGTTGTCGACGTCACCTAGCAACGTTTAGCGACTTTACATACGTCGATGCTGACCTGGCTTGAGAGCTAAATGGCGACGTTCTGCGACGTTGTTACGTCGCTATAGTGCCGACACATAGCGACGTTTAGCGACGTCGTATTTGGCGATGTTTAGTGACGATCAGCGACGGTGTGTATCACAGTTAGCGACGTTCCGATACTTACTTAACGATGTTTACTTTCGTCGCTGAACGTCGCTAAACGTCGCTGAACGTCGCTAAATTTGAAAAAAAAATTAAAAAAATACAGCATTTGCAGCAGCACCTAAAGCAGCATTTCCCTGGGTTCGTCGACCCCTTCGGTGGAACACTACTCAACACCGGCTGATCAGGAGGAGCATCACGAACACAAAGTATCAAACAACACAGATACACAATCACGAACACGTTTGAAACACAATCTCATCAATCAACATAGATATATGAAAATTTTCAACAACAATGTCAAATATAATGAAACACAATAACAATGTATGTATAAACACAAAAGACCAACAATGGGCCATCACACAACAATATATATGTCGACTACGGCTGATCAGGAGGAGCATCACCGCTCTTGGAAAGAAGGTAAGCATACTGCTCCGGTGTAAGAACCACCGACGACGATGAAGGAGGAGGCAATGCAACCGCTGTAGAAGGAGGCAGTGTAACCGCTGGAGATGGGTACGTCCGCGTCTCCTCTAGGGCTAGCAGTCTGGCGCTGCATTGCTCCATGCAAGCCGCTATCCTAGTAACAATGCCGTGAATGGACTCCTGCGTCCCCTGTATGTCCCTCACGGTGCGCTCGAGCTCGTCAAAGCGTGCGGTGACCGACGCAGTGTCCCCTTACGCCTGAGACCCTGGCTGCACAGAAATCCTCCTCAGCATATTGTCGTACAGCTCAGCAATCTGGCGGACAATGGTATCCTCTACTCGGGACGACTCGGCCTGTGATGGCTGTGAATGCGCACTAGCAGAGGGAGCCCTGGATGCCTGCGTCACAACAAATGCATCGTAGGACCCCGTACGTAGTACGTACCTCTATGAAGACCACAACGGCGGTCTTCCAGAGCTCGTCCTCCAACTAAGGTGGAGAGGGCTATGATGTACCAACCCCTCCCTCTGCCGGTGCACTAGCACTCGCACGCTCACGTAGCCTAACAAACTCGTCCTAGAAATCATTGTGCATCTCTATAAATCAGTACTTACCTAAATTAGCCTAATAAATGTCTAAAGTATTTAATTATTATTAACTATATGGTTATCTGTATATTCTTCAAGTTGTGTTAAAAATTAACGAAATCTAAATTAGTACTTACATAGCTCTGAGTAGCCCGGTCGTCGATGAGCTTCTCGTCCTTCCGATAGGTAGCCAGGAAGACGGTCACCATGTTTGCATCCTCTACTACTAAAAGATGTAGTGCTAGGTTGTCGTATCATCATTGCCGAGTGATGGGAGTCGGAGGACAGTCAACTTTATCTACGGATACATAGTTTCTGCCTCGCCAGTCGAATGGCTGCAGGGACTATGTCCTGATTATGATGTCGTACCGTAGATTAATACAAATTTCTTATAGCAAATGTCGTATATAGATTTCTGTCTCGCCAGTCGAATGGCTGCAGGGACAGTGTCTGGCTGGTACATGTAATTCAAAATCAGATTAATGGGACAGTTACTTCCAAACCTAGCTTATAATAATCTAGAGAATCTACGAATGTAGAGAATCCACGAATGAACAACAAATGAACAACAATCCAAATATATAGAAAGCCAATACTCAATAAACCGATATGATCATTTAAGCCTAAATCAGACCCCAATGTAATTCAAAACCCAGACACACTCCTCCTCCTCACATAGCTCAAAATCAGACCCCCAATGTCCTGATCACATCAGTTTTGATTAATGCAAATTTCTTACAGAACCTGAACTAAAAATCAAGGCCAATGGCTAACCATATCAGTTTGATTATGAGAAGCAGCTGCTGCTGCACCAAATCATGGATTCATATTTTTCCAAACTCATATTTTTTGATACCAAACTCATATTTCCCGATACCAAGCTCAAACTCCAAAATGAAAAACTTATCAAGCTCAAGCTCGAGCTCGATTAATTCTAATCAAGCCAAGCTCAAGCTTACAGTATTGGTGTCCAGGGGGTTATGTGTTAACAGTATACATAGTATACTGTTAAAGAGGGGCAGTATACATAGTACCGTTGATTAATACAAACCATCAGACCTCTGATGTTGTGGGATCGTGGGTGGGACATCGCACGTCCTTACGGCATTTCATCATTGTCATTGCACCTATATCAACACTGGCACCCTCTCGGTACCACCATTTCTATGCTTAATTATTTTATTTAGTAATTATATCATCGTATTTGTATTTGACCCATTTTTGATAAGAGCTTGTACCGATTCTGATATATGCTTCTCAACTATACTTAGTAGTGAGACTGCACGATTGTTGTCCGCCCGTAGGCATATTCGAACCCTTCTATGACACGCCCATATCGTACCATATTGATAATGTGTTGATATTCTATGTATTTTAATGTTTGGAGGACATCAAATTGGTATGATTAGTTGTTTCTACGCTATAATGTTGTTTTTGCTACAAGTAATTATGCTACCAACGACAACGATTTGGAAAATAGAAAAAAAATATGTGCCAATTTCGTATGACGGGAAGGAATTTATGCGATTGTTTGGGCAGAGCTATGTCGTCCAAGAAAAAAAAAGGGGGAGTCGGGTTGCGATTAGTATTCATCCTTCGTGACGTAGCTGAAATTTATAGAATATCGATCACTATGGACAAGTTGGACTTGAAACGGGTACTTAAAGGATTCAAGTTTTTGGGTTCAACAAGTCGATAATAATTATTAGTCAATTTATTCTTCATTTCAAAACCCTGAAAATGCGCAAAAAACTCTCAGTATCAGTAAATAGGGCTCGAACCATAAATTGGAATTCGAATCCAAGCAAAATATCAAATTGACAGTTGATATGCCCAAAAAACTCCCAGTATCAGTATATAGGTGTCACACTGTGAGTCCCGTGTCCACACAGTGGGACATGACATGTCCAAACCAACAAAATTATAAAACACACACGTATAGACTGCTGCTTGTGCGGCGAGTCCACGCTCTCGTGGACACGAACTAGAAGCGAGAGAGAGAGCTAGAAGACGAGGAGAAACTGGGAAGCGTCGAAGTCGGGGCGGCGGGGACAGGGGAGTGTGTGTGTGTATGAGAGAGAGAGAGAAAGAGAGATGGGGGAGCTACCTGGGGAGAAGGAAGGAGGAGGAGGAAGAGGCCGAAGGAGGGAGATCGCTGAAGGAGCACCGCGGAGGAGGAGCGCGCAAAAAATTGAGGGGAGGGAATTTGTGAATGATCGAAAAGGAAACCCTCGCAGCCTATATGAAACATTTAGCGACGTCCTTCAAAAATGACGTCGCTAAACGTCGCTAAAATTTAATATACGGCAACGCTGCTTACATTGCGTCGCTACAGCGACGCGTACCGACGAACTTGCGACGCAGGTTCCTATTTAATAAACAGTAGTCGCTAGACGTCGCTATTAGTCGCTTTTGGCGACTAATAGCGACGTAATAATAAAACGTCGCTAAACCCCCAAACATTAGCGACGTTCTTACTTGGCGTCGCTAAATTCGTCGCTGATTTAACTTATTTTGGTAGTGAACCAAAGGGGACCTATTAGGAGCATATTAGACATTTCTTATTGGCCCAAACCTAACCCTTATGGCAGCCAAGAGAGGGTTCCTTCTCTTTTTCATTTGCAAAGTAGCCTCCATTCACATTTTAGTGTTCTTTCCAATTTTGAGAGCAAATTCTATTGATTCATCTCACAAATATTCTCTTTTCTCCATCAAATTCTTTTATTCTTGCAAGAAGAGGGAGCTATAAGGATTGTGGAGCCAAGAGCAAGGAGAGGTGTCCATTTGCTAGAAGGGTCCATGTCGGATTCGTGTACTTTGGGTTGTTCATTGGGAATCAACTCCCAATAGGTATCTATCTCTCTCTAAACCTTCTCTATTTTATCTTTTTCTTGCATATTTGTAAGTTTTGAACCCATAGGAACCACTCCCATGCATGAACCACCATTAGGAATGTTTTAGAGGCTCTTTTGAGTCATCTTTAGGAGTTTGGGATAGTTTTGGTGTCCCCCATGGAGAGATTCCAATAGGGGCACACCATGCATTTATGTTTTTGCCCCATAGGCTTATTTGTCTTCTAATTTCAGATTTTCATGTGTTAGAGAGTAGATTAACCATGGATAGGATGTTTAGGTTTGTTCTCATTTGGATATCAATGTTTGAATCTATGTATTATGGCCTACAAGCCCTATTTTTATGTAAAAATATCAAATATTGTTATATTTATGGATGTGGACTGATTTGGGGGTTTTTGTATATATATTGATATGTGTCTTGTGTGTATGTGATAGAGTGTGGGTGTGTTAGTGTTAAGTTAGTGAGTTAGATAATCTAGTTAGTATCCTAGATAATATAGTTAGTATGTATTTCTTTTGTCCAAAACAACCAAAATTCGTCATAATTTTTATCCACGTTTTTAGTAGCCAGAGCAACTTAGAAATGCCATAACTCCTAGCTCAAGACTCCGATTAATCTCTCATTTTTTTAAAAGAACCGTATCTGTAGAAGCATGAAAGATACTAAAGAAATTGACTCATGCGGCCAAGAAAGATTCATGCGGCTGAGAAAACGCATGCGGCTCAGGGAGTCATGCGGCATAAGGAGCTATGCGACCGGAGGCATTTCATGCGGCTCAGAAGACACGTGGTGTGACAGTGCTCCCCTCCATGCTGCATTAATCGCTTTGACGGCTGACCCCTCTGAAAAGTTGACAGACCTGACACCAAAGCAGGTAATTATGACTCTGTCATGATGATGAATCTCTAGGGAAGAGAAAGAAATCTCTGACACAATCCCCCGAGAACAACAAAATTCCACGTGGCCCTGCCACGTGGGTGTGCTTATGCGGCTCGAAGTGAAGACTTCCCATGCGGTTCAGAGTGAAGCTGTCCCATGCGGCTCGAGTGGAATCATCCCTATGCGGCTCAAGAAGATCATGCCCATGCGGCTCAAGCAGACACACCATTATGCGGTTCATGCGGCTCATCATATGGTTCAGAAGTCTGAAGGAGGGGGCCACTGCCCAGACAGTCCTGACACGTGTCCCAAGTCTTATGCGGCCCAAAATTCATGCGGCCCAATCTGCATACGGTTCCAGTCTCACCATTGGCTCTCAGGACACGTGTCCTCAGCCGATCAATCTCCCAGATTTATGGCAATCCAAGATCGGGTCGAATCCCAATGATATGGGGCACGTGGCAGGAGAATAAATTTGATTTATTCGCAGATATGAGAGAATCATTATAAGGAAGATTTATGCCAATCAGTATTGATTGCTAATGGGGATTTGGTGTAATCTACCCTTAATGGTTCTGATTCGTCACAATCCGAAACGAACGGCCTGGATTGATCAATCTCCAAGCCGCCGCCATCTCCAAGAGCTAATCATTGGCAACCCTAGCGATCACATCCCACTATTATAAATAGCAAGGTGCCATTCCCTTGTAGCATATAGGGAGAGAGATACAAAAAAAAAAAGAATCAGAGAAGAATATGTATACACAGAGAGACTTCCCCCATAGTCAGAGAGAGAATATACACAGAGAGAGAGAAGCCAGGAGAGCAATCAGAGAGAGAGCAAGAAGGCGTTTCTTCGTCAACGACCAAGCAGATCTTCCCCGAGTCAAGGCTGCGTACCGATCGTTCAAGGAGTAAGGCAGAGCGGCCGTCGCTTTTCCGAGCCTCTATCGTCACCCCCCAGAATCTAAAATAAACAATCGTACTTAGACTGCTGTACCTAGGTTTTCGTCCCTAGGCTTTCTTTGTACGAGCGAGTTTGTATTGTGAGTCTAAGTTCAGTCCTCCGATAATTGTTCTATACTTTTAAAATCAATGGCAAACACGATGGCGACTCTGCTGGGGACTAACTTCTCCATGGTTGAGGAGTTGGTGACGCAATCGGACGCAGCCAAACTTGGCTCTACACAACAGAAGATGGTCGTACGCTTCGACCAACAGGCGTTCGAAGAGATGCTCTCTGAAGGTAGCGCTGGCCCGGTCCAGAAGCGCACCCGCACCATAAAGGGTCGCAAAGAGTGGAGGCCAAAATCATTTGCTCCTCCGCAAGCCCTTGATGAGGTGCTCTCTATTGCTCAAGATGGCGAGAAAGACTCCCCTGCGGCCCCACTTCAGACCGTAGACAACTCTGCTGTCCCCAAGTCCGGCAGAAGAAAATACTATGATGCTGGACTTGCAGGGGCAAAGAGGAACTCTACGCGCTCCGAGCCGCAGAAGAATATTAACCGCAGGGAGAAAACCCATGCGGCTACAACCGCCGACCGCATAAAAAAAACTCATGCGACCACATCTGTCAGTCGCATAACTTATGCGGCTACAGTTGCCAACCGCACGGATGAGACTCATACGGCTACTAAAGGCAATCGCTTGCAGAAAACCCATGCGGCCACAGATGCCAACCGCATATGGTCAGCCTGCACGGTCGTGACTCCTAACCGCATAAAGACTCATCCTACAACAAAAGACAGCCGCATGCAGACAGCCTGCACGGTACCCAATGCTAGCCGCATAGCATCCGTCCCATGCTTCTCTCGATCAGTCTTCGACCGGCTCTCATACGGTCCTGACTCTGATCATTATCTGGATGATAATCCAGACTCTGTGGTATTCGACTTAGACTCCTCCTATTACGCACCCACAAGTGCTAAAAGGAGGAAGTCTAGGGCAGCGCGGGCTCATCAAGTCCAGACGATTGCCCCAACCTCTGACTATCGGGGCGTCCTGCTGATTATCACGCGGGCCTCCGATGGAAAGTTGTATAAGACCACTCAAGTCCAGCCCCCGGCGGCAAACAGACAAAGTGGTTCCTCTGACCTGCGTGAGGTTATCCTCAACAAATACAAGGAAAGAGAAAGAGCTTCGGGGTGTAAAGAGCCCTCACACGGACATCAATGCACCCAGATCATCGTCAACTGCTGCTGCAGCAGCACGGCGGTGACGGAAGACCGGCCATCCGTCTTCCAAAGACTACATCACCCGAGCTCAGAAGACGAGACACCTCCTGTTGTCTCCTGCAAATCTGCACAGAAAGTTCTCGCCAAGGGAAGAGGGAAGAAAACGAGTATCTCCAGCCCAAAGGTGTCAACTACTACAGCTAAGAAACCGTCGTCTAAAGGGATATCCTCCACTGGAGTATTTTGACACACCCGTTCGAAGACAAAAACTGCTGCAGTAGAAAGTTCGTCGTCTGCAACATTGGGGGTCGTCGGAACTGGGGGTAGCACTCCTCCAAACATCCACGACAATCCGACATTCCAGGAATACGGACTGGAGGAAGCAAATCCTCCGACGGATACAACAGATACCGATGTCCCCAAGGACAGCCTAGATGAAGCAAGCTCCGAAGCCGGGGGTAGTGTTCCTTCCGAGTCTGAACCTGAAAAGAACATCCCCACATATCCTGATGATTTCTCGGTGCACGGGTACGACTCGGAGGGTACATCCTCCACCACTCCTTCCGTCACTCCTCATGTGAAGACGGTGTTCATGACAGACAGCAATCAAGGCGGTTCTGGTGATCGCCAGCACATCGATACTTTGGAGGCCATATTACACGCCTTGGTCAAGTCTGTAGACGAGATCAAAGCAGTGCTTCCTAATCTGCAGGGGGTGACACCTGGCCAGACAAGCACGGGTCCCCCAATCAACGTAGATTCAAATTCGGTGGCACCGAACCCGGGCAATAATCCTCCCGAAGTAACGGCTCCGACTGCGACAGATGAGACCCGAGAAGTAAGAAGAGAAGTTCAAGAGCTCCGAGCCATGTTCCACGCCAGAGAAAACTCTCAAGACTTCAGAATACGGCAACCATATCCTGCTGAATGGAGGGATGTTCCATTCCCACCAAGATATAAGCCGTTCAATATCAACCCCTATGATGGCAAGACCTCAGCAAGTCGGTACATCACTTACTTCGAGGTCACTACCGACCATCTGCCCCATGATGATGCTATCCTGACACGGTTATTCATTGGGGCATTGGAAGGAGTTGCCTTCGATTGGTACCGTAACCTGCCGGACAATTGCATCCATTCCTTCGCTGGCTTCAAACGCCTGTTCTTGGAGAGGTTCTATGAGGTAGGGCAGGACGTCACGATGTCTACCCTCATGGACGTCATTCAAGGAGAAAAAGAGCTGACGAGGAATTATATTGAGCGGTTCCGTCAAACCGTAATGAAGTTACCATCTGGAAACCCGAACTCCTCCTTGATCGAAATTTGCCAAAAGAGACTACTCCCAACAATCAGTCTCTGGATGGGCGAGAGTCAATTCAAGGACTGAAAGACTTTTATCATTAGTGCTACGAGTGCCGAAGAATGATTAAAGAAGGCTCGCCAACTGGGATTACATATCTCAGAGGGAGAGAACAAGAGCAAGCGTCCCAGTACCACCAACGACAATGGGGGTAGCCCCTCCAACAACCGGGACAACAGAGGCAAGCAGGCTATGGTGGCCGATACAGCCCAGAAGCCTGAGTCGCAACCTACGGACAAACAATGGCCTCAAATCACTTACTCTTTTGAAGACGGTCACGTCAAGCCTATCTTGGACATGCTCATACAAGGAGATAGAATTCAGCTTCCCCCACCAAGACGGGAGCCTCGGCCGGCTGATCTGGAGAACCCAAAGTTCTGCCATTACCACCGCTACGTCCACCATGCTACGTACGACTGCTACCAACTGAAACGATATATCCAGAACCTCATCGATTCGAACGCTCTGGCCATCGATTTCGAGGAGGTAACCGTGGCAGCCAACATGGTGTCCGTACAATTCGGCAGCTTCCCTCCAACAGAGACCCAGGACGGGGTTATACCATCCCTCTGGCAACGATGGAGATTGCTAATCTCCCGTCTGCTCAAGCTGCTGGTCTAGTACCCCTCACCACATCACGAAGGAAAATCATGTGGGTCCATCCGGACCTAGTCCATGAGGTAACTCAGTCCACTCCATCTTCTAAAAAGAAAAGTGGAAAAGTCAGATCCTGCCGTACCACCTCAGCAGATGGAGAGGAAGTCACGGTCGTTGTTACTCGATCCAGAGCACAATCTCAACCTGTGGCTGAAAACTCGACTGATGATCATCCGCCCATTACTACAGATGCTTCGGGACCGGCTCAGCCTTCGACGACCGACAAGCCTAGGCCGAAGGAGACTCGCTTCGACAAATCCCTCCGAAAGGAAACATCTCAGGGGCTGGAGAGGCCCTACAACTTCGACATCTTGGCGCAATTGGCCAATACACCGGCCAAATTGTCCTTATATGAACTCCTGAGACTCTCGAAGGATATCCACACAGCTTTGAGCGATGCACTTCAAAATGCCGACGCGTACCTGGCTCAGGTCAACCTCACGGGAGAAAATCGGCCCGCAGACCTCCAAGACAGCGCCTGTACGGGAGCAATGCCCAACATCGTCTTCACTCCACAAGACATGCTCATCAAGACTAATCTACACGATCGCCCATTATACTACACAGGCTACATCGGCGACATAAAGGTGGACACGATGCACATTGACCCTGGGTCTTCCATAAGCATCATTCCAAAAGGACTACTGCATCATCTTCGCATTCCGATGCATCGCCTGACCCCTACAAACACCGCTATGAGCGGGTTCAATTCAGACAGGAGCTACCCAATCGAGAAGATCCGTCTGAAATGTCAGATTGGCGATCTCCAATCAGAAGTCACTTGCTACATCATAGATGTCGACACTTCATACAACATCCTTTTGGGGCGCCCTTGGATACACGATTACATGATCGTGCCTTCCACGCTACACCAATGCTTCAAATATGTCGACAAGCACGGCTTCGTGAGGACAGAATTTGCTGACATCGATCCCTTCAAAGGGGTCGAATCTTATTACTCGGACTCCTGCCTATACGAAAAGTCGAAGAGGCACCTTGAAGGAGGAAATAAACAAACTGATGATGAAGCAACCACGAGATCAGAAGAACCTCTGACAATCCACCTCCAGGCTCGTAAACCAGGCAATTCTGCACCCCTTACGGCCACACTACGTAAGGACGCGATCAGCCTCTCGGCACAGGAAAAGCAGTTGAGAATCCGGCTGCCAAGGTCCGGCCAGGTACCGAGACCCACGACAGGGCCACTTACCATCAGATTGTCGAGAGTCGGTCAATCCCAAACAGAGAAGCTCAATCCCTCCAATAGACCTCTGACGATACGCCTGCCTAAGAAAGATCGTCACCCCGATGCGAGGTCTGACACTTCAAGCGAACCAGCCACCCCTCGCTCCATATCAAGTGCCAGACTGGGGGTTGCTAGTCTACCGACAACCCCACGCTCCGCTCCGTCAGTTGAGCCTCTGAAGATCAAGCTGACTAGGACGCCCTCTCAATCTTCATTCACACAGGGGGTAGCCGAAGAAGAACCAGAGCTAGCCAAGTATGTGGCTGCCCACACTGACGCTCCCTCTGCAGATAATGTAATCCCTCTAGAAAAGATACCTTATTTCATCAATAAAGGGTTATCTTTGAACTACACCGAGCTCAATAAGCTATGTACAATGTATGCTATGGAATACGGTATAGGCACTCACCTACATACACAGGTGACAAATGTGTACACCGCTATCCAACTTACTCCAGTAGAAGACGCTTACCGAATAATCGAGGGAGGGGACCACCCAATCATCTTCGGCCGAACGAACAACCCGCATCCCCTCGCCATGGAAGAAGTCGACTTCGGGTCAGATGCTGGAAGACTGCCTCTGTATCTCTATAGCCCTCAATCCAAATATCTTATGCAGAAACAGGGGTATGATCTAGAGACAACGCCAGGACTGAACTACGGCACTGGACGACGATTACCTTTGAAGACACCAGCCCCGGCGGGCAAACCTCGGAACTACTATAACAAAACCCGATGCGGTTTAGGGTATGTAACGCCTACTACGACCCATGAAAGCTCAGATGAAGAATACGACTGGCAGTCACATTCAACCGGATCACCGACTTTCGACTCAGATACCAGCATCGGAGATGTGTTCAGACAAGTCATGTCAGTCAACATGGCATTCATCGACGCTTACGAGGAAGACGAAGACATCCCCGAAATCCTTGAGCTAGAGCCATGGGCCCAGCAATTAGACGCACAATAGGAAAAGCGGTTCGAACTGAGAGAACCTCCTACTGAAGATGAAGTCATACAAGTGGATCTCGACAGCGAATCTTCTCCAAAACCGATCTTTATCAGTAAAAGCCTAACTGACGAAGAACGAGAGTCGCTGTTAGAACTTGTCAGAGAATACATTGATGTGTTCGCCTGGAGCTATGAAGACATGCCGAGGTTAAATCCTGACATCGCTCTCCACAAACTCAATATACGGCCAGATGCAAAGCCAGTCAAGCAGCAACAACGACGCTTCCGCCCAGGCGTCATGGACGCGATCGAAGCCGAAGTCAACAAGCTAATAGCCAGCGGCTTCATTCGTGAAGAGCAACATCCTGATTGGGTCGCCAATATAGTACCCGTCCTCAAGAAGAATGGGAAGATTCGAATCTGCATCGACTTCCGCAACCTGAACGAGGCATGCCCCAAAGATGAATTTCCCCTTCCTAGCATAGACATCATGATCGACAATACATGCGGCTTTGAACGTATGTCATTCATGGATGGATTCTCGGGGTACAATCAAATCAAGATGTCTCCCGATGACGAAAAACACACTTCATTCCGAACCTCGATTGGCACATACTGCTACACAGTCATGCCATTCGGTCTAAAGAATGCTGGCGCTACATATCAGCGAGCCATGAGTATCATTTTCAGAGAATATTTGCGCAAGACAGTGGAATGCTATGTCGACGACATCGCCGTCAAGAGTCGCCGTAAGGAGGATCATCTGCAAGACCTGAGAACGGTGTTCAACTTAATGCGAGCCCACAATCTGAAGATGAACCCTACAAAATCGTTCTTGGGCGTATCCAGCGGGAAGTTCTTGGGCTTCATCATCACTGCACGGGGTATCCATGTAGACCCCGAGAAAACGAGGGCAATCATGGAGATGGGTCCCCCGAGAAATCTCCGTGAACTTAGAGGCCTCCAAGGGAGGCTAGCTTATATCAGGAGGTTCATTTCCAACCTCTCCGGGCGATGCCGACCGTTCACCCACCTCATGAAGAAGGGAGTCTCATTCGTATGGGACGAGGAGTGCCAGCGCGCTTTCGATGACATCAAAGAATATTTATCAAATCCTCCAGTCCTGGTGGCCCCGGTCCCTGGAAAACCATTCCTGCTCTATGTACGAGCAATGGAACACTCCCTCGGTACCCTGCTGGCACAAAACAACGATGCAGGCCACGAGCAGGCCATTTACTATCTCAGCCGAATGATGGTCGGGCCCGAACACCGATACACCGCTGTGGAGAAAGAGTGCCTCGCCCTGGTATTCGCCATTCAAAAGACGCGGCACTACGTCACGGGGCAAACCATACATGTGATCTCACGAATCAACCCTCTCAGGGTCCTCATGACCAAACCAGGGGCACTCAGCTCCCGCCTCGCTACATGGGCGATATTGCTGTCTTCCTATCATATGATCTTCGTCCCGTAGAAGGCTGTCAATGGTCAAGCCCTGACAGACTTTTTGGTGGCCCATCCAGGATTGGAATCATCCAAAATATAAGAAGAAATCCCAGATGAGGTCGCCGATTCAAATACAACCACCCATGATAACATATGGCGGATGTTCTTCGATGGCGCTTCAAGAACCGGACCCAAGAAAAACATCGTCGTCGGAGCCAGAATAGTATTGGTCTCTCCTACCGGGCTAGTGATCAATCGCGCCTACTCTCTCACGGAACCCTGCTCTAACAATGTGGCCGAGTACAACGCTTTGGTCATTGGCCTCCAACTCGCAAGAGAACTGGGGGTAGAATACCTTGAAGCATACGGCGATTCACAATTAATCGTCAACCAGATTCGGGGGACGTACGAAGTCCGCCATGAAGACATGATCCCCTACCACCAAATAGCGATCGACATCATCTCGCCGTTTGAGGGGTTCTTTATCGAGCACGTCCCCAGACTCTGAGATATTGAAGCCGATGCCCAAGCTGGTCTCGCCGCTTCCCTAGCAGTTCCGAATTATAATCGACAATCAGTGGAAGTGATAGGCCATGAACTGGTCTGTTCCAAAAATAATGTGCAATTCGTTGCAAGTTATTCTGCACAAACGATCGATGATGCCCCAGATTGGAGACAACCATTCATCGATTTTGTCGTCTACGACATCCTGCCTGAGAACCCAAAGGAAGCCACTTCCATCAGAAGGCGTTCTCTCAGATTCTTCTACGATACAGAGACGAAAATGCTGTATCGCCGCTCCTACGATAGATTACTACTTCGGTGCTTGTCGAACGCAGAAGCTAAAGAAGCCATATGAGAGGCTCATAACGGTGTCTACGGGGCCCATCAGCCTGGCCCTAAGCTGTAAGACCACCTTCGCCGGATGGGCTACTACTGGCCCACGATGGTGGCTGATGTAATAGATTATGCCCGAAAATACAAGGCCTGCCAAGTCCACGCAGACTTCATTCACCAACCATCCGAATTCCTACATCCGACAGTGGCGTTCTGGCCATTCGAAGCATGGAGAATGGATATCATTGGTCCAATCACCCCACCTTCCTCTCGAAGATATCGCTTCATACTGGCGATCACTGATTACTTCTCAAAGTGGGCAGAAGCTGTCCCACTCGCCGAAGTCAAGACTTCAAACATAATCAGCTTCCTGAAGCACCACGTCATTTACCGCTTTGGACTGCCCCGAAGGATCATCCATGATAATGGTCCGCAGTTTATAAGCCACGCATTCTACCGATTCTACGACAAATACCGCATTCAGAATATCATTTCGACACCATACAACCCGACAGCAAACGGGTTAGCAGAGGCATTCAACAAAACAATCATCAAACTCCTCAAGAAATTTGTCTCCTCCAACAAACGCGACTGGAACGACAAGCTCGACGAGTGCTTATGGGCTTATCGCACCACGGTTCGAACAGCCACCGGGAATCCACCATTCTCTCTGGTGTACGGGAGTGAGGCAGTTCTCCCATTAGAGACTCAGATTCTCTCACTCCGAGTCGCCCTCACTTATCAATTGACAACGGATGATAACTATCGACGTCGACTACAAGAGTTAGAGGCCTTAGATGAAAAACGCCTCCTAGCTCAGCAAAGGATCGAATTATACCAAGCACGCATCTCAGGAGCCTTCAACAAAAAGGTCAAAGTCAGAACATTCCAAGTGGGCGATCTTGTTTTGGCAGTCAGGAGGCCAATGGTCATGACTCACAAGACCACCGGCAAGTTCCAGCCAAAATGGGAAGGCCCATTTATCATCGAGGCCGTGTTCTCCAATGGTGCTTACCGCCTCGCCAAGCAGAACGGAGACTTGTTCATGTTGCCCGTCAACGGCAAGTTCCTGAAGAAATACTATGTTTAAACAACATTTTCCAGAGTTTCGAGTTATGTGCCCGCTGGTACCACTGAACTCAACCCCCTAATTTTCCAACTTATTGAGTCACGTACCCTCTTGTACCGCTGAACTCATATCCCAAATTCCCAAGTCATGTACCTGCTGGTATCTCTGAACTTACACTTTGATTCCAACATTTACAGATTTTTTGAGTCATGTACCCGCGTGTACCGCTGAACTCATGCCCTTCTTCCATAAACATATCCCAAATTCCTAAGTCATGTACCTGCTGGTACCTCTGAACTTACACTTTGATTTCAACATTCATGGATTGTCGAGTTATGTGCCCATCGGTACCCCTGAACTTACATCCCGGTCACTCTTTTGAAAGAAAGTCATGTATAATCATACCGCTGAACTTTCTTCTTACAAGAGATCCTCCCTCATGATCTAATACCTGTACTCCCAGTGCACAACAAAGGTAACGGATCCACAAATTTCCAAGACGACCATGTCCGCATCACCTCTGAGTCGTCTCATTTCCGCCAAAAACAAATCACCCCTACATAGAATTTCCATGTCCTCATTACCTCTGAGTTATTCTACGTACCCCCCTTCATTGAGCCTACTCCTGTCATGTCCTCATTACCTCTGAATGGGAAGGCTCCGTCGAAGAAACCTTCATACTTGCCATGTCCTCATTACCTCTGAGTAAGTATGATGATCCCCTTTCGACCTATTACCTGTACCCACAACCGGAGTACGCCAAGGGTAATGGGTCCACAAATGTCCTCTGTTGACCATAAATGTCCTCTATTGACCACAAATGTCCTCTGTTGACCACCAATATCCTCCGTCGAGTTCACTCATGTTATGTCCTCATTACCTCTGAATGGGAAGGCCCCGTCAAAGAAACCCTCATGCTCACCATGTCCTCAGCACCTCTGAGTCAGTATGATTGGTTCCTTTCTTTTTAAACTTGTTGTCCGTATCCAAAACTAGGGTACGTTAGGGATAATGGGTCCACGCAAAATGTCCCAATAAGAGGATTATTACAAAGCCAAAGAGTGAAGCAAATATATATATTCCATTCATTCAGAAATCGGTTACATCCACACGATTGCAAGCAAGTCAAAAGAGTTCTTCATGAAGACAAGAAGAAAGGCGAAACAAAATAAAAGACTACAGACAAACATCCACGAGAAGCCCCTACATCCTAGTTACAGGAGCGCATGTACCATTCCCTCAACCATCTCATATATGAAGGATGCAAGTGAAGAGCATCCTCATCCAGAATAGGAGAAACAGGGTTCCCAGCGCTGCCACCCTCAACAGTCTCGATATTTGGAGAGTTGCCGTTCCCCTCAGGCGCAGGTTCTTCTTTCTTCACTTCCTTCTTAACAGAGGAAGATCCCTAGCTGATGATAGGAGGCTGCGGCTCCTCTGACGCCGCAGTCTCAACATTCGGTGGAGATACTGCAAGAACCATAGACGAAGAAAATGAAAACAGTCAGAAATATTCATGCGGCTCGTTTTAGACAAGTCTCATGCGGCTCAGTCATGGGACACGTATGCGGACCATGTAGTTTAAGAAGTTCACGTCAAAGTCGTGTACATGAAGCATGCAGTGAAGCAGGCTCTGCTAGGGTTTTAAATCGACTACCTAATCCTTACCTTCGATGGCAATATGAACATCAAAACGAACGGGAGGCACGACAGTCGAGGGCGAAGCCGATTTCTTACTCCTCGCCACAGCCTTCTTTACAGCCTTAGAAGCCCTAGGTGCCATTGTTGTCTGATGATCAGAGGAAGAAAATACGACAAAAATCTGAGTCAAGAATAGTCTAAGAGAGAAGACCGTCCAAATGCCCTTCTATTTATTGACGGAGAACTGTGGACCGACGCCTCGTACAAACGTGATCAGCTCTTCGGTTATTGAGCCAAACCAGCCATTTAAAGACTGAGCTCTTGGGATCCTGTCCCAGAAAGATCCACACGCATGGCATAATGACGTGGCAAAGAGCTTATGCGGTTCAAATGACCATGCGGCTGATAGCAATTATGCGACTCAGATGGTCGGGAGGCAGAAATTTCTATGCGGCTGAGACGCCCCTGCGGCAGAACTTTCCATGCGGCCAAGATATCCATGTGCGGCCAGAAGAATATCCAGCCATGCTTCTGATTCAAAGTATTTCAATTTTGCAAATTGAAAACTTTGAAGGGGGTCCTGTAGAAGCATGGAAAATACTAAAGAAATTGACTCATGCGGCCAAGAAAGACCCATGCGACTCAGGGAGTCATGCGGCATAAGGAGCTATGCGACCGGAGGCATTCCATGCGGCTCAGAAGACACGTGGCGTGACAGTGCTCCCCTCCATACTGCATTAATCGCTTTGACGGCTGACCCCTCTGAAAAGTTGACAGACCTGACACCAAAGCAGGTAATTATGACTCTGTCATGATGATGAATCTCTAGGGAAGAGAAAGAAATCTCTGACACAATCCCCCGAGAACAACAAAATGCCACGTGGCCCTGCCACGTGGGTGTGCTTATGCGGCTCGAAGTGAAGACTTCCTATACGGTTCAGAGTGAAGCTGTCCCATGCGGCTCGAGTGGAATCATCCCTATGCGGCTCAAGAAGATCATGCCCATGCGGCTCAAGCAGACACACCATTATGCGGTTCATGCGGCTCATCATATGGTTCAGAAGTCTGAAGGAGGGGGCCACTGCCCAGACAGTCCTGACACGTGTCCCAAGTCTTATGCTGCCCAAAATTCATGCAGCCCAAATCTCATGCGGCCCAATCTGCATACGGTTCCAGTCTCACCATTGGCTCTCAGGACACGTGTCCTCAGCCGATCAATCTTCCAGATTTATGGCAATCCAAGATCGGGTCGAATCCCAATAATCTGGGGCACGTGGCAGGAGAATAAATTTGATTTATTCGCAGATATAAAAGAATCATTATAAGGAAGATTTATGCCAATCAGCATTGATTGCTAATGGGGATTTGGTGTAATCTACCCTTAATGATTCTGATTCGTCACAATCCGAAACGAACGGCCTGGATTGATCAATCCCCAAGCCACCGCCATCTCCAAGAGCTAATCATTGGTAACCCTAGCGATCACATCCCACTATTATAAATAGCAAGGTGCCATTCCCTTGTAGCATATAGGGAGAGAGATACAAAAAAAAAAGAAGAATCAGAGAAGAATACGTATACACAGAGAGACTTCCCCCATAGTCAGAGAGAGAATATACACAGAGAGAGAGAAGCCAGGAGAGCAATCAGAGAGAGAGCAAGAAGGCGTTTCTTCGTCAACGACCAAGCAGATCTTTCCCGAGTTAAGGCTGCGTACCGATCGTCCAAGGAGTAAGGCAGAGCGGCCGTCGCTTTCCCGAGCCTCTATCGTCACCCCCCAGAATCTAAAATAGACAATCGTACTTAGACTGCTGTACCTAGGTTTTCGTCCCTAGGCTTTCTTTGTACGAGCGAGTTTGTATTGTGAGTCTAAGTTCAGTCCTCCGATAATTGTTCTGTACTTTTACAATCAATGGCAAACAGTATCGAAGTTAGCTTTCCAAATATATATATTAATACCAAATTCATTTTAGAACTTTATGTAAAACTGTTTGAGTGTCAGCTGTCCGAAAGATAAACGTGTTTCGGTATTTTTCGCGATACCGGGAGCTTTCGGACACGAAAATATGATCCGTTTGAAGTTTCAGAAAGCTAATACGAAGGACTACGACATACTTTAATTCTAGAATTTAGTGAATATGTCTAATAGGTGCAGTATTGATTTTAAGTAAAAAACTAACTATACGACATGGATATTTTGTGTATCCTATGAGCCTATATAGTATGTATATCATGTGAATGTAGGTATCATAGGTTGTCAAGAATATGTATGATATAGTATATATATATATTATTGTTAGGTAATATATGTTAGTAGAGTGTGTGTGTGTGTGTGTGTGTGTGTGTTTGAATGAGATAAGGATGTGTGTGGTTAGTTGAGAAAAGTGAAATTGATAGAGGATATGTGCTAGTGTATGTTTGATGTTGTATAGATGGTAGTATAGTGTGTGTGTTGTGAAGGTGAGAGAGTTGGGAGGATCATGCCATCCTATTTGACTTGAGACTAGTGTAGTTTATTGAGTGATTTGTGTTTTGGTTGAGTGGTAGTGTGTTTGTATATAGATGTGTGTGGGTGTGTTAGAAGAGGGGATGGATTTGGTATATGTGTTTGTGTGTGTGTTAGTGTTGGAGTGGAGAGGGATTTAGATGTTGTATGTATGGATATGTTAGTATGTTAGTGGTTATGTTAGAATCTATGTAGAGGTTAGAGGTATCTTAGAAGTTAGATAGTGTTTTCTTGTATAAGTTAGATAGTTAGTTGTGTTAGTCTATATTATTGTTAGTTAGAGATGACATATGTTAGTTAGTTAGAGTTAGACATTGATATATATACATATATGCTATGGTTAGATATTAGTTAGTGGATGTTAGTTGTGTTAGATTTTTAAGTTAGAATAAATGGTTATAAGTTATATGTTAGAGTTGGTTAGTATCTTGTATTAGAGATATAAGTTAGGATATAAAGTGATATCTTGAGATAGCATAGTGGTATCTTAGGATATTTTGGATATTTGCCTATTACCTTAAGGTAATGTATTTACCTAAAAGGTAAAGGGGACTTACCTACAAGGTAGAAGGGGTTTACTTTATACTAAGTTATTAGATACTAAGATATTGTCTATCTAATATTTTAGGGTGGATGGTTAGATGCTAGATATTTAAAGTATTAGTATTAGAGATTAAGGTATTAGTTTTCAACCAAGGTAATGGTTTACCTTACCTTAAGGTAATGGGTTTACCTTATTACAAGGTAAGGTATTGGGTTTACCTAGGTAACTAAGGTTAGATATCTAAGTTATTGGTTAGCTAATAGCTTAGGATAGATATTAGATATCTAAGATTGATATCTTAGTAGTTAAGGTATTTATACCTAGACTAAGGTATTGGGTTTTCAACTAAGGTATTGGTATTAGGATATCAATATGGCTAAGGTATATAGTATCTTGGGGTAAGATATAAGTTGGCATCTTACTAGTATCTAGTATCTACGTTAGTATCTTAGAATGTAGATGAGTGTGTATCCTAAGATACAAATCAGTATCTTAGAGTGTAAATTAGTAGGCTAAGGTAATGTCTAAGGTATTGACAAGGTAATGGGGATTACCTATAGTCTAAGGGTATGGTATAGGTAGGATATTGAGATAGACGGTTAGATACTAGTCTAAAGTATTAGTAGGATCTATTAGCCTAGTTTAGTGAGTTTTCTACTAACCTAAGGTAATATATTACTAAGGTAAGGGTATTACCTAGTATCTAAGGTATTGGATTATCTTGATAGGTAATGGTTAGACTTGGGTTATCTTGGTAGATAATGGTTAGACTTGGATTATCTTGGTAGGTAATGGTTAGAAGTGGGTTATCTTGGTAGGTAATGGTTAGAAGTCGGTTATCTTGGTAGGTAATGGTTAGAAGTGGGTTATCTGGGTAGGTAATGGTTAGAAGTTGATTATCTTGGTAGGTAATAGTTAGAAGTGGGTTATCTTGGCAGGTAATGGTTAGAAGTAAGTTATCTTGGTAGGTAAAGGTTAGGAATAAGATACTTGACTTAGATTTTACTATGTTTGACTGTTTTGACTCATAGTCAACTACAAGTCAACATTGGACCTAGATTGGACTAGGAGTTGACCAGAGTTGACCAGTTGACCAAAAGTCAACTCTGAGTCAACCATTAGCCAATTTGACCTTGATTGGATTAAAAGTTGACCAGAGATGACCAGTTGACCAAAAATCAACTGTAGGTCAACCCTTGACCTAGTGTGATCTAGATTGACTTGGTTTGACTTTGTTTAACCTAGTTTGACTTTGTTAGACCTAGTATGACTTAGTATGACTTAGATTTACTTAGATTGACTTAGCATGACCTAGTTTAATCTAGTTTGACTTTGTTAGACCTAGTATGACTTAGTTTGATTTAGTTTGATTTGGTTTGACTTAGTTGACTTGGTGTGACTTAGTTTGACTGAATTTGACCTAGATTTGCATAGCATATAATAGAAATTATGTCATACACTGTTAAACCCTAATTAACTCATGATATCTCATCTTTAGGTCTGTGACATCACTCTGAGCATCTATTCTCACTGACAGCTCAGGGCCGCAGGCGAGTACATTCACTAATAGTTTTTATCGTCTTGATATTTGCTATATTCGATTCAGTTGTAGTATCTTACTTGATTCCCGGCATGATGGCTCACGGACTAGTATACGTCGGATCCTGTCATGAGATGTTATTCCTAGACTTTTCTTGTATATTGGTACATTGTTCGATCTTGTTTTTCTTGTACTTGTATAGACACCGATTTGGGAGTGGGCTGGCCCCCTGCTTTTAAATCCCGTGTCATGACGTGTCATGGTTGGATCTATTATACTACTCGAGGATGGGGAGTTATTAGAGGTTATGTGATCAATATCCCTCATATATTTATGTTATTACTTGCATCATAGCTTTATCCTCGCCTCACGTAGGGTGAAGCCTGACCTGTGTTACTACTTGCCTCAAAGCTTTCCATTGTGGCCGGCCTGATTCTTATTTTCTTGTATTTTCTGACTCATAGCTGGTCAAATGGAAGAGCCTGATCATGTGTCCCAAGTCGATCACATAACGCTCTAATATCTCAAGACACCGTTTATGTTTATATTATACATCAGATATTCCTATATTATTCTATATTCCAGTATTTTATACCCTGATATGATATCCAGTTTTATATATCATGTTTATATTCCAGTCTTGATATTTTATCTTGTATTTTATTATAATTGTCTCTTATAAAATTTGTCAATTCACATGGAACTGCTGTTAGCGTTTGTACTTGCTCATATCCTAACAAGATAACCCCATTGATATTTACAGATGATATAGATGCTGATTGCTCGACCTTTTATGGGTTTGTCGAAGACGGTGAGTACTATATGGACATCCATGTGGAGTCGGTGTCCATTGAGGACGCACCGCCTGCTTAGACTTATACTAGTTAGGCTTGACTGGACTGCGATCCAGCAAGTACTTGAGACTTGTAGTATACTTATTATTTTGGGATCTTGTGTTATGTTTTGAACTCTAAATTGTGTTGGGATCTTGCATCTATTTCCAGTTATTTCTTTCTATCATATCTTATCATATTTCGTACCATCTTCCTTAGATGTCTTTGTCATTGTCACTCCAGGTCAGGTCTTGAACTCAAGATATATATTTTTCTTTTCTATAACAAAGATTTCAAACACTGATTGTGCAACCTTTCACTTTTTTTAAAGATCTTACATATCAGAGGGGATTTTCAAATAATAATAGTAAATTTTTTTTCTGCTCCCCAGGCAAATCCCAACTGGGATATTAAAATATAATATTAAGAAGAAAAAAACCTCCCACCAATTGAGCTGTAAGAGAAATTCAAGATCAACTACTCTAACCCCATCAATGGTTGACAACATGATCTCCATCATTTCTCATGTTCCTGTAGATCGAGAAATTATTCAGTTGATCAGCCTCACCTCACCACGTGACAGGCGAGGCCTTGCTTTCCTCCAATAGCAGTACGACACACCACGAGAAGAGCAAAAAACCTGACACTGCAGCACGACATGTCATGCTGCTACTGGAGGAGAGCACGACCTCGTCACTGTGATGTGGTGAGGCCGGCCCACCGAAAATTTCTCTTCTAGATAAAAATTGGACGTTGACAGTAAAATATTTTGGAGTGTAACAAATGGATGCCCCACTATAGTTTTGTTAGCTAATGTTTGTAGTGGTTAATAATGATGATGATATAAGCTATTTTGTTAGCTTATGCCGATTAGAGTGGCGAAGCTATTTTATCTTTTCTCTTTGTTCTCGTTCTCTTAATTACTTGGTGGATATCGATCATAGTTCTATGAGACACCAGAAATCCCTCCAAACCAAAGTTTCTCTATAAGTTTACATAACTCAGTGTCTGCTTGGCAATGGTAAGGGTAGCGGTTATGAGGTATTTTTAGAGTATCGGTTATGAACGGTTACGAGGGGTCCGAATTGAATAATTTTCAAGCAGCGACTTTTAAACCAGTTCCATCCATGTTTGATAATTCACTAACGAGCGGCTCTAAAATTTTTTAGATGAATAAAATTAAACAGGGAAGGGTACTAGTAGTTACAATTATATATTTTGGTGAGAATATAAATGGAATAAAAATAATAAAACAGTTCAAAATCCACCGATTTGGGGTGTTTATAAAGCCACCCAAAATTGAATTATACCTATTTTGGAAGGTTTTTGAGCCGATCAAAACCAGTGTCTAAAAAAAACAGGAGTTTTCATAAACGGTCCGTTTAGAACCGGTGAAAACACCGTTACCAAGCAGACACTTTGAAAATTTGTAGCATAACTAGTAAAAATATCCTAAGTTCTTGTTTATATAATTTTGTTAAAAATAAAAAAAAATAAAAATAGAGAGATGGATGCAATAACAGAAAGTAATCAAGTCGTGTCCGATATATGTATGTGTATATATATAATTACGTACCAGAGATGGAGTCTAGGAACTGTCCGTTGATGAAGAGCTTGGTGAACTTGATCTCTGGAACCTTGAAGGTTCCTTTGGAGCTCCCATTGCTATCAGTAGCCATGTATAGATTATATTTGAAAAGAAGAGGCTTTTCTTTCTCGAAGCCTTCTGTTGGCTTTATATAGATAATAGATTCTCACGATAACTGCAGCTAGCTAGGGTTGACAATTACATCAAACTGCTGTTGGCATAGCATATTTATATATTTGGAGTTTTTGGCTCATCCTTTTTCAGAACCACTTATTTTTGTTGGCCTACATGGAATACGTCATGTACCTCACGTAACGACGGCGGAAGAGCGAGACGATAGGACACATCACCTACTAGCTCGAGAATATCAAATGGCCCTATATACTTAGGACTAAGATTTTCTCGTACATCGAATCGAATGACGCCACGGGTGGGCAAGATCCTAAGGAATACGTGGTCGTCGATAGAAAACTCAAGAGGACGCTGATGAGAATCGGCCCAATGGCGCTGACGATCTTGTGCAACCCGAAGATGATCTCAAACTTGTCTGACCACTTCGATAGTCTGCATAACCATTTCTGGACCAAGCATCTGCCTTTTGCCTACATCATCCCAGGCTAAAGGTGATCTGCACTTTCTGTCATACAGTACCTCAAACGGTGCCATCTGGATACTGGCCTGAAAACTGTTATTGTAGGAGAACTCCACTAGATGTAGGTGATCTTTCCATGAACTACCGAAGCCAAGTGTACATGATCGCAACATATCTTCAAGATTTTGAATCGTGCACTCTGATTGACCATCCGTTTGCGGATGATAAGCTGAACTAAACTTGAGACGAGTTTCCAAACTCTTTTGAAGACTCTGCCAAAAGTGCGATGTAAATCTTAAATCTCTGTCCGATACGATACTGACTGACACTCCATGCAATCTGACTATTTGTCTGAGATATATCTCTGCTAGCTGATCCGTCTATTGACCAATCCTGAAAGGGAGAAAATGAGCTACCTTGGTGAGTCGGTCAACTATAACCCATATAGCATCTCTCCCTGCTGGAGATTTATGTAACCCAGTTACAAATTCCATAGTTATATGCTTCCACTTTCATTCTGGGATCGGTAAAGGTTAAAGAAGTCTAGCTGGTCTCTGATGTTCAGCTTTGACTTGGTGGAAAACTAAACAACGAAAGACAAACCGAGCTATCTCCCTCTTCATGTCATTCTACCAGAAATGCTGACGGATATCACGATACATCTTCGTACCACCGAGATGAATTGAATATTACGAATTGTGAGCTTCTGCCATGATCTCTTGTCAGATGTCATGACTGGGTACACAAAGACGCCTTCCATGTCGGAGCATGCCATCTTCGTGAATGCATAACTCTGCTCTTCGTCCTGCTTCACATTCTGCCCTAAGCCACTGAAGCTTAGAATCTGATGACTGTGTTATCTTGATTCTCTCTACTATACTGGACTGAACTAGCATACTGGCCATCAACGCCACATTAGTAGGGAGAACTATCTCTATACCCATCTTCTGAAGATCTGTTAATAACTCTGGCTGTGCTATTAGAAAATAAGCTCATTCTCTTCTACTCAACGCATCTACAACTACGTTGGCCTTCCCAGGGTGATACTGCAGGTTGACGTCATAATCTACCAATAGCTCTAGCTACATTCTCTGATGCATATTAATATCCTTCTGGATAAACACATATTTAAGACTCTTGTGGTCGGTGAAAATCTCTACCCGATCTCCGTCCAAATAATGCCTCCAAAGGTTAAGGGCAAAAACCACTACTGCTAACTTCAAGTCATAGGTTGGATAATTTTTCTCATGATCACGAAGCTGACATGATACATAAGCTACTATTTTGCCATGCTGCATTAAGACGTATCCCAATCCTCTACCTGAAGCATCATAATAAACTGAAAATCCTCCAGTTTTATCTAGAAGCGTGAGAATGGGTGCCGTCATCAATGCTTGCTTCAACTTCTCGAATAAACTCTGACACTCTGCTGTCTAAGCAAACTACACATCCTTGCGGGTCAACTGCGTCATTGGTGCTAAAATCCAAGCAAAGTCTGACATAAATCGTCGGTAATAGCCGACCAATCCTAGTAAACTGTGAACTTCTACGACAGTACTAGGTACTGGCCATGTCTCTATAGCTACTATCTTCTGGGGGTCCACTTCTACTCCACCTCTGGTGATGATGTGACCTAAGTACGAAATATGATCAAGCCAAAATTTGCACTTACTGAACTTCGCGTACAACTGGTGCTCTCTGAAAATCTGAAGGACTATTAGGAGATGTTGTTCATGCTCTGCTTCATTCTTGTTATAGACTAAGATGTCGTCTATAAATACTATCACGAACTGATCCAAATAGAGCATGAAGATACGATCCATGAGATCCATGAATACCGTTGGCGCATTGGTCACTCCGAATGGCATAACGAGAAACTCCTAATGTCTATATCTAGATCTGAATGCTTCCTTCGGGATGTTTTGCTCTCTGACTCTGATCTGATGGTACCCCGACCGTAAGTCAATCTTCGATAATACTGTTGCCCTACTGAGTTGATCAAATAAATCATCTATATATCCTTGGTAGGGGATATCTGTTCTTAATTATTACAGAATTTAAGGTACGATAATCAACACATAATCTTGACGTACCATCCTTCTTTTTCACAAGAAGTATCGGGGCTCCCTAAGGTAATCCACTAGCACGAATGAATTCCTTGGTTCTGAGTTCTTCAATCATCTTGTATAGGATCTCCAACTCTGATGATGCCATTCTATAGACTCTCTCTGATACTGATGTTGTAAGCCCCCTGAATTTCCCGAATTATTTTTTAAATTTTCTAATAAATTATTTTCAGTAATTCATTTCTATATAATTAATTTTGATCTTTAAATGCTCTTTACCGTGACTTGGAATTCTAGAGCATCAGGGATGCCAGTCTCTGGAAACTTCCTTCTTGGAGTTTGTAGTAGACGAGATTAACTTCACAGTGATATATCATGTCCCATCCAAACTTGTTCCCTTGTGCTCCTTTTGTATCGCGCAAGTTCGGGTCAATATTAGACCATTTAATTATTAATTGAATTTCCACTCTTTTTCTAGATCATCATATGTGCGTTACCGTGACTTTTAATTTAGGAGCACCAGACCAGTCGTTTTCTCAGAACCAACTTCTCATGAATGATCTACTCGAGACGCTCTTCACCCCTGACCTTCGTGTCCCACTCAGACACTCCATTTTGTGCTCCATTTCCTTCGCACAACTTTCGGTTCAATTTAGGCCAATTAATTATCTACCGTGAAACCTGATTTAATTTCTAATTTAATTTCGGGACCCGACATCGACCCAACCTAGTCGACCCCAAATAGGGACATGGCCCACACGAAGCCTACTACCCGCCTGACACTTGTGTCCCATTTATTTGAGTCCCCGTATGTTATTTATTTGCCCATGATTTTAAATACCCATTTTAATTCAATTATTGCACCTAGTCCATTTTGGCCCAACCCGGCTCCACTGAACCCAACCCCAGCTCCATGTTGCCCTCCATCATGATTGCCCATACCCCCTACTGATATTTTTCTCTACTCTAAATATCCCTCTTTATGTATAAATATCAAATTCTCTCTTTTTATATATATATATATATATATATATATATATATATAATATATAATATTGTCTCTCTCTCATCACTCACACACACAAACTCTCTCTCCTCTCCCCATGGCAGCCGACCTTCCCCCTCTCTCTCACTAAAATATTTTCTCTCTCTATTCCTCACTCTCTCTAAATATCTCTTTCTCTCTCTCTCTATTCTCACCCTCTCTCTTTATATATTTATACACACACACATATAACCCTCACTCACCCCTCACCTCTCCTTACACTCACCCCTCCCTAGCCCAGCACAGCACACCCCTCCCAGGCTAGCCGACCTTTTCCTCTCTCTCTCTCCAAAATATCTACTTCTCTCTCCCTCTCTCTTTCTATTATATACAAACACACTCTCTCTTTTCTTTATTAACACTCAAAAACTCCAACTCTCTCTCCCTCTCACTCGGCCAACTCCCCACCCTCACGTACACCACCACCACCATGAGCAACACCACCACAACACCACCTTCTCCTTCTCCTCCTCCTCCTCCTCCATTTTCCACTCCATCACCATCATCAACTTCATCATCTTCATTAACATCATCATTATCATCCACCCTCACCATCACCATTCATCACCTCCACTTCCACCCATGCGCGGCCCATCCCGTCACCGAGCTCCACCCCGCCGCTGACGTAGCCCCGCCGCTACGTCGGGCCGGGCTCGGTCGAGCAGCGCCGCACCAGCGGCAGCAGCTAGCTGCAGCAGCGGCAGCAGCTGCGGAGGGCGCAGGCAGCAGCCGCGCACCGCCCCGGCCATCGCCGTCGCATGGCCGGCCACCTCCGCCATCGTAGGCCCCCCCATGGCCGACGACCACTGGTGCACTACTCTGGACGGCCATCGTCCTCCGGGATGCGCCGTCGAGGCAATTCGTGCATTTTTCACGAAATTCCGTCGGCGCGCGCGCGAAGTCCAGAATTGGCGCCTCGTCGCAGCAACTTCGTACGCGTTTTTCAGGAAATCCGACCATTGGATCGGCGATTTCTTCACTCCGTTACAATCTTGGTATATCCCTCTTCACCTCTGTCAAATTTCACCTGTTAATTTTGTCGTTTGATACATCAAAACTGGCCACCAAGTTGACGTTTTAATTTGTACTATTTTTGGACAGTTTTGCGACGCCAACTTCGCGGGTTCATATCTTCGTCTTCGCAGCTCCATTTTGCGTGCTACCAGTTCCGGTGCACAGCTGGTATAACCCTCTTCCTGCCCCCTTTAGATTTTATTTCAGTTTGAGCTTGTTAGGTTGGTCGAATTCGACGCCAAAGTTGGCCGTTCGAATTCTTAGTGTTGCACTTGTAAAATTCTATTTTTGAACCCGGGACTCCGAATTCAATTTCTGACACCACCAGTAGACTCGTGGCGTCGTTCTGGCATATTTTCATATAAAATTTGCTTGATTTGGAGAACGTGGGCCCTGACACGTATTTCGGTGCAAAGCGGGTCCCACTTTTCGAGTCAACGGGTCACTTTGAGATCGGCTCATCGGAATCCAATTCTGGATATACCGTTGAGTTCGTATTGTCATTCTGGACTCGTTGACATATAATTTTCTGAGTTTTGAAGACATTTGCTCCGGCACGCATTTTCGTGCAAACCGGATACCAAGTGTCCGCGTCAACGTATCATTTTGAGATCGGCACATCGAAATTCCATTTCGGACATACCGTTGGGTTCGTATCATCATTCTGGATTCGTGGACATATAATTTTCTAGGTTTTGTAGACTTCTATTCTGACACATTTTTCGGTGCAAAGTGTGTCCAACGGCGGACATCATTTTTGCCCGAAATTACCGTTTTTGCCCCTGTCTCCAAATTAGACTTTTGGACAGGCTATCCTAACTGATTTGACCATTCTGGACACGTTGGTGATATTTATTTTATCATCCGATAACATCTGTAGGTTTTTATCCTATTATTATAATCCTTCTCCTTTGTGGTATTTTAAGAACCATCGATTCTAGTGATTTCACAACCACTGAAATTGAATGTGTTGACCTTGTAGATGTTTGTAGAGACTAGCTTTGACCCAGTTTGACCATGGTTGACTGCTTTGACTGAACGTCGAAGTAGAGTCAACATTTGACCTAGGTTAGACTAGTTTGACCTTTGTTGACCAGAGTTGACCAGTTGACTAAAGTCAACTGTAAGTCAACCATTGACCCAGTTTAACCTAGTTTGACTTGGTTTGACTTCTTGTGACCTAGTTTGACCTAGTGTGACTTATTGTGGCCTAGTTTGACTTAGTGGACTGAGTCTGACCTAGATTGCGTAGCTTATACTATAGAATCAAGCGTAACACTGTTGAACCCTAATTAGTTTATATATATCTTATCTTTAGGTCTGTGGCATCACTCTGAGCATCGACCCCATTGACAGCTCAGGACCGCAGACGAGTACATTCACTGATAGTTTTCATTGTCTTGATATCTGCTATATCCGATTCAGTCGTAGTGTCTTACTTGATTTCCAGTCACGATAGTTCATGGACTAGTATATGTTGGATCATGACATGAGATGTTGTTCCTAGATTTTCTTGGTATATATGTACATTTCCTGCCTTGTTTCATGTACTTATATAGACACCGATTCCTGAGAGGGAGTAGCTATCCTCTTAGGGAATCCTGTGTCATGACGTGTCATGTCCAGGTCCATTTTACTATTCGGGGATGGGAAATTATTAGGGGTTATGTGATCAAAGCCTCCCTGTCACTATTTTGCTAGCGCCACCCTCACCTCACGTAGGGTGTAGCAGACACCCCTTGCCGGGTTATCCAGGTTGGCCGGCATGACCCTTTCCAGAGATTTTCCTGTGATTGTCGGGCCAAGTAGATAACCCTACCATGACTCCCTAGCCGATCACATTTCGCTCTAATAATTCAAATCACATTTTACATTTATTGTTGTATCTTATATTCCAGTTCAGTTTTACTTTCTGTACTTCCCACCATGCTATGATTTCAATTACTCACATGCTCTACATGCCTTTACATTGTACCTTGATTGGAGACTAAGTTCTGCTCGGGAGAAGAGTTACAACCCCGGTCCTTGTTTGGTTTAAGGGTTGTAACTCGGCTTTCGAATGGTTCCCAAGTCTTCATATATCTTTGTCTTGTAGTTCATTATATTGTCTCTTATAGAATTTATCAATTCACATGGAACTGCTGTTAGTGTTTGTACTTACTTATTTTCCTGACAGGATACCGTTGATAATATTTTAGGAGTTGTTATACCATTAGTGGACTTCATGATGTTGCTAGCTGAGGTGGATCTCACTATTCTTCTATGTGAGTTGCCTGGTAGTTATCCTTAGTTCGTCTTATTTTTCCTTCTTTATTTTCCTGTCTTATGATTCCCTCTAGTAGTTTCTAGTTGTTCTTGTGCTTTAGTTATCTTTCTTGTCTTATCATCCCTAGCTGTTGTGATGTGACTAGAGTATATTTATAGTTGTAGGCCTTCTAGATGTAGTGTATATTTATTGGGTACTAGACAGCGTTCTATCGCCGATACTGCGGCGTAGGCTGGGCGTGGCCCACGTATTCGTATCCGTATACCCGGGTGCGGGTCGTGACACGTTTTTAGTGGTGGCCCATGCAGGTCAGTCTTTACAATTAATGTGAAGTCGTGGTAGGACTTGAGCTTATCTGTACTACTGCGAGCCTGCCCTAGGATTAAGGTTGAGTCATAGAATATTTTAGGAATTTGGTACTCAGTCACATATTAGGAACTCTTGGTAGATTCCAGGGATGTCCCCTGGGAATCTTATTTCAAACTTTTCGAAACTTTTCCCATTTGTTCTGTCCGTCCTGATTTCTGAAACATCTGTCCGTTATCAACTTTATTCTTTCTTGAAATGAGTTTGTGGACCCCAGAGGGAAGGTATAAGTTGAACTTATATATCTCCTAGGTCGAGACGAGAATATGATTCGCCAGTCTCATATCAGGTTGAGATTGTTTTAGATTATATTCCAATGATTTCCTTTTATCTTGACCTAGATAGTACCCTTGGTCATCTCCTGAGAATTTTATTCTAAACTCTACCTCGGGATCTGTTTCCGCTAGTTTCCATCTACTTATCCTTGATCCGTTGTTGAAAATTTTGAATCTTGATGTTCGTTCGTTGTTGACTTCGATTTTGATTCTGTTTGAAGATAAGTTTTTTAAGGATTGAGTTAAGATATCCTGATAAACATATTTGATGGAGACGATGGGAACGATAAATGTCTACTTTACTTATGGAGTTGGAATTTATCGCAGTCATATTAGCTAGCCTGACAGGGACATGGAGCCTGATTTTGGATATACTATCCTAGTTATGGAATTTAGATTCTCTTGCAGCCATACCGGTTGGCGTGGTAAGGAATCTAGATGACATGATTATAGGGTGTATACTTTAGTTATGGACTCTATCGTTTATTGCAGCTATGTTTACTGACGTGGCATAAATTCTGGCAACATGGTTTTGGATAGACGTGTATGGTTATCAGGTCATATCTTAAGTTGATTCACTTCTTTTACCAATTGAGCAAGATAATTCCTACCATTATTTCTTGTTTATCATTATTTTCTCTCTCATCGCATGATGATTTTCTCATCTTACCGTCATTTCCTTTGCCTTGTTTAGCTATGTCTTGATTACACAAATCAACTATCTCATATCTACATCTGTTATCCACACTTAAAAACTCTAAAATTTTTGAAATTTTTTATATCTCAATTATTTCTTAAATTTCGATACTGTTAAGATTTTGATTCCCTTCTGTCCATGACCAATCAATTTGGGTCGTTTTGTATATCGTGCCAAAGAGTCTTGATTGTTGATTAAACTGAAATGGTTTCGAATTCTATTGTGATATGATTTTCTTCTTAGATGCCCGTGTCCAGACTTCGTTGATTTTGTTCTCCATCTTGCCCAAATTCTGATTTACCCAAAACTTGATCAATTTAAATCGTGCTGAGACTAAATTATTTACTTTTATCGTGATTGGACAATGCTATCATCACTCGTGCTTTAAACTTTCGATTTAATTCTAGCAAATGACTAAATTCTATTCCAATCACGATTTGGCTTCATACTATCCTTGATTTTGCCGGAGTCTCATGTTGGTCATGCCTAAACCGTTATACTTTTGACCAAGGTTGAGCTGACCGTATCTATGATCGTATTGAGATTCAATTTTGAGCATGTTTGGATTTTGAAACACTCATGCCTATACTCTTTTCGACCTTGATTAGATTTTCTGATTGTATCTGAAATTTCCTTGTGCTTAATCATGCCTATCTCAAATCCTAAATCAAATTTCAGTAAGCTGAAATCCTATTATCAATATTTTGTTGATTGAAACCGGATGAAGCTCAAGTTTTGATTTCGTTGTCATACCTCTATCGTGCCAAGTGATCTTAGACTATTTCCAATTTTATTCACGCTCGAACTTGGAGCGTATTCCATGATTTTATTAATCATACTCTTCAATCTTGATCAGGTCTATAAGACCTTACTTCGATTTTGTTGTGTCTGAAACTCCAGCTCAATCATGCCAAGCCTTGTTTTGGTCATGATTATCTCTCGTCTTGATCAAGCCTGTGTGACTTTCAGGCTGATTATCCGTTAACCCGAGTGCTACACGTCACCTCGTACGTGGACTTCATCTATAACTTTCGTTCTCCTAAGTCATTTCTGAATCGTGTCCCAATGACTTAACTTATCAATAATCGTGCATATTTGATTCTGTTCGTATTTCGATTCTATCGTGCGAAAATTTTTCATCGTGCTTCAATAATTGTGAATTGGTTATCTTAATCGTGCAAACTTGTCATTCTATGATCGTGCCTAAGTTTTTGCCTAAAAACTTTCTATCTTGTTTTACCCCTACTACAACCTTAATTTCGAGGACAAAATTTCTATAAGGTGGGTAGGATGTAAGCCCCCTGAATTTCCCGAATTATTTTTCGAATTTTCTAATGAATTATTTTCAATAATTCATTTCTATATAATTAATTTTGATCTTTAAATGCTCTTTACCGTGACTTAGAATTCTAGAGCATCAGGGATGCCAGTCTCTGGAAACTTCCTTCTTGGAGTTTGTAGTAGACGAGATTATCTTCACAGTGATATATCATGTCCCATCCAAACTCGTTCCCTTGTACTCCTTTTGTATCGCGCAAGTTCGGGTCAATATTAGACCATTTAATTATTAATTGAATTTCCACTCTTTTTCTAGATCATCATATGCGCGTTACCGTGACTTTTAATTTAGGAGCACCAGGCCAGTCATTTTCTCAGAACCAACTTCTCATGAATGATCTACTCGAGACGCTCTTCACCCCTGACCTTCGTGTCCCACTCAGACATTTTGTGCTCCATTTCCTTCGCACAACTTTCAGTTCAATTTAGGCCAATTAATTATCTACCGTGAAACCTGATTTAATTTCTAATTTAATTTCGGGACCTGACATCGACCAACCTAGTCGACCCCAAATAGGGATATGGCCCACACGAAGCCTACTACCCGCCTGACACTTGTGTCCCATTTATTTGAGTCCCCGCATGTTATTTATTTGCCCATGATTTTAAATATCCATTTTAATTCAATTATTGCACCTAGTCCATTTTGGCCCAACCCGGCTCCACTGAACCCAACCCCAGCTCCATGTTGCCCTCCATCATGATTGCCCATACCCCCTACTGATATTTTCCTCTACTCTAAATATCCCTCTTTATGTATAAATATCAAATTCTCTCTTTATATATATATATATACACATATATATATATAATATTGTCTCTCTCTCTCTCATCACTCACACACACAAACTCTCTCTCCTCTCCCCATGGCAGCCGACCTTCCCCCTCTCTCTCACTAAAATATTTTCTCTCTCTATTCCTCACTCTCTCTAAATATCTCTTTCTCTCTCTCTATTCTCACCCTCTCTCTTTATATATTTATACACACACACACATATAACCCTCACTCACCCCTCACCTCTCCTTACACTCACCCCTCCCCAGCCCAGCACAGCACACCCCTCCCATGCTAGCCGACCTTTTCCTCTCTCTCTCTCCATAATATCTACTTCTCTCTCTCTCTCTCTTTCTATTATATACAAACACACTCTCTCTTTTCTTTATTAACACTCAAAAACTCCAACTCTCTCTCCCTCTCACTCGGCCAACTCCCTACCCTCACGTACCCCACCACCACCATGAGCAACACCACCACAACACCACCTTCTCCTTCTCCTCCTCCTCCTCCATTTTCCACTCCATCACCATCATCAACTTCATCATCTTCATTAACATCATCATCATCATCCACCCTCACCATCACCATTCATCACCTCCACTTCCACCCATGCGTGGCCCGTCCCGCCACCAAGCTCCACCCCGCCGTCGACGCAGCCCTGCCGCCGCGCCGCACCGGGCTCGGCCGAGCAGCGCCGCACCAGCGGCAGCAGCTAGCTGCAGCAGCGGCAGCAGCTGCGGAGGGCGTAGGCAGCAGCCGCGCGCCGCCCCGGCCATCGCCGCCGCATGGCCGGCCACCTCCGCCATCGTGGGCCCCCCATGGGCGACGACCACCGGTGCACTACTCTGGACGGCCATCGTCCTCCGGGACGCGCCGTCGAGGCAATTCGTGCATTTTTCACGAAATTCCGTCGGCGCGCGCGCGCGAAGTCCAGAATTGGCGCCTCGTCGAAGCGACTTCGTGCACGTTTTTCGAAAAATTTGACCGTTGGATCGGCGGTTTCTTTGCTCCGTTACAATCTCGGTATATCCCTCTTCACCTCTGTCAAATTTCACCCGTTAATTTCGTCGTTTGATACATCAAAACTGGCCACCAAGTTGACGTTTTAATTTGTACTATTTTTGGACAGTTTTGCGACGCCAACTTCGCGGGTTCATATCTTCGTCATTGCAGCTCCGTTTTACGCGCTACCAGTTCCGGTGCACAGCTGGTATAACCCTCTTCCTGCCCCCTTTAGATTTCATTTCAGTTTGAGCTTGTTAGGTTGGTCGAATTCGACGCCAAAGTTGGCCGTTCGAATTCTTAGTGTTGCACTTGTAAAATTTCACTTTTGAACCCGGGATTCCGAATTCAATTTCTGACACCACCAGTAGACTCGTGGCGTCGTTCTGGCATGTTTTTATATAAAATTTGCTTGATTTGGAGAACGTGGGCCCTGACACGTATTTCGGTGCAAAGCGTGTCCCACTTTTTGAGGCAACGGGTCACTTTGAGATCGGCTCATCGGAATCCAATTCTGGATATACCATTGAGTTCGTATCGTCATTCTGGACTCGTTGACATATAATTTTCTGAGTTTTGAAGACATTTGCTCCGGCACGCATTTTCGTGCAAACCGGATACCAAGTGTCTGCGTCAACGTATCATTTTGAGATCGGCACATCGGAATTCCATTTCGGACATACCGTTGGGTTCGTATCATCATTCTGGATTCGTGGACATATAATTTGCTAGGTTTTGTAGACTTCTATCCTGACACATTTTTTGATGCAAAGTGTGTCCAACGGCGGACATCATTTTTGCCCAAAATTACCGTTTTTGCCCCTGTCTCCAAATTGGACTTTTGGACAGGCTATCCTAACTGATTTGACCATTCTGGACACGTTGGTGATATTTATTTTATCATCCGACAACATCTGTAGGTTTTTACCCTATTATTATAATCCTTCTCCTTTGTGGTATTTTAAGAACCATCGATTCCAGTGATTTAACAACCACTGAAATTGAATGTGTTGACCCTGTAGATGTTTGTAGAGACTAGCTTTGATCCAGTTTGACCATGGTTGACTGCTTTGACTGAACGTCAAAGTAGAGTCAACATTTGACCTAGGTTAGACTAGTTTGACCTTGGTTGACCAGAGTTGACCAGTTGACCAAAGTCAACTGTAAGTCAACCATTGACCCAGTTTAACCTAGTTTGACTTGGTTTGACTTCTTGTGACCTAGTTTGACCTAGTGTGACTTATTGTGGCCTAGTTTGACTTAGTGGACTGAGTCTGACCTAGATTGCGTAGCTTATACTATAGAATCAAACGTAACACTGTTGAACCCTAATTAGTTTATATATATCTTATCTTTAGGTCTGTGGCATCACTCTGAGCATCGACCCCATTGATAGCTCAGGACCGCAGGTGAGTACATTCACTGATAGTTTTCATTGTCTTGATATCTGCTATATCCGATTCAGTCGTAGTGTCTTACTTGATTCCCAGTCACGATAGTTCACGGACTAGTATATGTTGGATCATGACATGAGATGTTGTTCCTAGATTTTCTTGGTATATATGTACATTTTCTGCCTTGTTTCATGTACTTGTATAGACACCGATTCCTGAGAGGGAGTAGCTATCCTCTTAGGGAATCCTGTGTCATGACGTGTCATGTCCAGGTCCATTTTACTATTCGGGGATGGGGAATTATTAGGGGTTATGTGATCAAAGCCTCCCTGTCACTATTTTGCTAGCGCCACCCTCACCTCACGTAGGGTGTAGCAGACACCCCTTGCCGGGTTATCCAGGTTGGCCGGCATGACCCTTTCCAGATATTTTCCTGTGATTGTCGGGCCAAGTGGATAACCCTACCATGACTCCCTAGCCGATCACATTTTGCTCTAATAATTCAAATCACATTTTACATTTATTGTTGTATCTTATATTCCAGTTCAGTTTTACTTTCTGTACTTCCCACCATGCTATGATTTCATTTACTCACATGCTCTACATGCCTTTACATTGTACCTTGATTGGAGACTAAGTTCTGCTCGGGAGAAGAGTTACAACCCCGGTCCTTGTTTGGTTTAAGGGTTGTAACTCGGCTTTCGAATGGTTCCCAAGTCTTCATATATCTTTGTCTTGTAGTTCATTATACTGTCTCTTATAGAATTTGTCAATTCACATGGAACTACTGTTAGTGTTTGTACTTGCTCATTTTCTTGACAGGATATCGTTGATAATATTTTAGGAGTTGTTATACCATGAGTGGACTTCATGATGTTGCTAGCTGAGGTGGATCTCACTATTCTTCTATGTGAGTTGCCTGGTAGTTATCCTTAGTTCGTCTTATTTTTTCTTCTTTATTTTCCTGTCTTATGATTCCCTCTAGTGGTTTCTAGTTGTTCTTGTGCTTTAGTTATCTTTCTTGTCTTATCATCCCTAGCTGTTGTGATGTGACTAGAGTATATTTATAGTTGTAGGCCTTCTAGATGTAGTGTATATTTATTGGGTACTAGACAGCGTTCTACCGCCGATACTGCGGCGTAGGCTGGGCGTGGCCTACGTATTCGTATCCGTATACCCGGGTGCGGGTCGTGACAGATGTTGTCCCTGGAATCAAATCAATGGTGAACTCTATCTCTCTCTCTCTCTGGCGGCATGCCTGGGAGCTCTTCGGAAAATACATCAGGAAATTTTTCTACTACTTTGGAAAACTGAACTGCTGCTGCTACCGCCATCCGCAAGACTGGTGGAGAAGGTTCTACTTTGCCTCTGGAAAATAAATTTTTTTCTTCGTCGAGAATACCAAAAATAATCCTGCCAACATGGCAGTCTATTCATGCGTATTGATCCTTCAACCAATCTATTTCTAGGACCACATCATAGTCGGCCATCGAAAATTCTATCAATCTAGCATAAAACTCTCTACCGCTAACTACGATTCGATACGAGAAAAAGACTCTATCTACTCCCACAAGACCGTTACCAGTAAGTATATTGTGCCTTACTGATAATGGCTCGGGCTCTAATCCTATCAGTGTAGCGAATCGTACAGACATAAATGAATGCGATGCACCCAAATCAAATAATACTGATGCTGGAAAAGAGTTGACGATAATGGTACCTGCCACCACCTCATCTGATGCCAATTCTTCTACCATGGTCAGAGCCATAGCTTGACCCTGTCCCATTGGTGCTGGTCCCCTCTACTGGTGACCTCTCTGTCTATTCTGAATCTGAGCTTAGACCTGAGCATATTGTTGAGCCTGAGGTGGTAACGGCCTCGGAGGCTGGTACTGCTGATACTGTTGCTGCACTGGTGCTAGTGCCCTAACCGAAAAACTGGTTAGGGTTGGTGAAGATGAACTGGCTCTATGTGGACATGACCCAATTTTGTGATCTGGTGCCCCACAAGCCAAGCACAACCCCTGTGCCTTGTGACACTCTGAAACCACGTGTCCAGGCTTCCCATAATAAGAGCAGCCCATTGGGAAAGATTGCTTCTATTTCTATTGCTGAGGATATATCGGAGTTGAGTGCTAAACCGACGAAAATGGGGTCGTCCTCCTAGGAGCTCCAATGGTCAAAGCCTTAGCTGCTAGGGCTGGTGTTGATGACTAAGACAGCTGACCATGAGGCCTCTTTCGTCCTCTAGTTCGATCTACTATCCTCTGGGAGGTGTATTCATGCCTCATAGCTGCTCTCAAAATAGCATCAAAGGTCTGGTGCTCAAACTGCTCCACTACTAGAATGATCTCTAGGTGGAGTCTCTGCTGGAATCGCTGTGCTCGATCCAATTCGGTCGCCACCAAGGTGGGAGCAAATCGACTAAGCCTCAAAAACTCGGCCGCATATCCATCGACCGTCCTTCCCATCTTCTTGAGATTGTTGAACCTTGTCTGCAGATTATACCGAGCTACTACATCAAATATTTCGTCTGGAACTTGTCACTGAATACCGCCCACATGACAGGCATTACCAACCCAACTGCTAACATCGCCCACCAGCTGCGGGCTAAGTCCAATAACTGCAAGCACACAACGGCCACCTTCTTTTCTCTAGAATCCAAGCTGCCTCCAGAATAACCTCTATATCCTGTAGTGTCACGCCCCAGAACCAGAATACTGGAGAGCGGGGGAAGGACTCAGCCAGCTACGTATTACGGGTAGATGAATACCGTATAATACGATCAATACTGTCTAACCAGACGAGGGGGTGCATACTACATAAGAGTCTTTCTATGGTCATTACACATCTATTATCTCAATCATTCAAGCAAGGAAACAGAAATAGAGAACATGTAAGATAAAGCAGTAAGGCGTCCCAAACGCTCAGTCAAAATGTTTTTGAGATCTGGCTTTTCAAAACATAGCCAGATGATATAGCAAGTATACACAATTGTTATCAGCTGCAGTCTGACTTAATTACAATTATGTAAAAGTAAGTACAAGATAATCCGACTAACATGTCGGTGCAAAACGGCTAAGTATAAAGGTAATAACAAAACGAGCGGTGAAGTAAGGAACCCACTCGAGTCCTCCTGCAATCATTCCCCTAGTGTTGACCATCTTGGAGGTAGAAGTAAGCTGGATCCTCGGGGACCGGCTCTAAATCTGGCCATGCAAAACCAGAGAGGTTAGACCTCTAATAGCAAGTACCACAAGGAAGGACGATATGAAGGACTAAACCAGTAAGTAAGAGAATATAATAATAGATCTCTGCCTCCCACTAGGATTTACATAACGTCATGACACTTCGAACCAACCTCCCAACCAAACAAGGACAGAAGTTGGCCCGTCATGTCCTGACATTCTGATCATCCCAGTTAGGTAACAGAGTAGTACAGTACACAAACAAATCATCTTGAACGGCCAATCAAATCCTACGGCTTGCTATTGTGAGTCCCAAGTTATCCTGGAATTATACAATATAGGGATTCCTCAGTTCTTACTATGTGCAAGCAAGGCTAGTCTATCCAATCAATCAATTGCGCCAATCATGTAGTTAGACGAGTCCCAGCGGGACGCTCGCCGCTATAGCATGTACAATAATATAAGCAGATACCGTTCCCTGCCCGTGTGACAGATTTACAGTATCTGTGGGAACCAGCCGGCCCGTCGGGCACTTAATATTCCCAAGGGGGCTGCCATGTAAGAACTCGGGAATCCATTCTCTCCATGCCATCATTATTTTATTTAACTTACTAGTTTCTACGTTGCGTGAAGTTCCATGCCGTGGATCATGGTCATTCAAATGAGTACTTTCGTACGGGGTACGATATGCACAACTCTACAACGATACCAGTACGGCTAGGTTGTAGGTTTTACATAGCGTGATGCAACAATCAAGTCTAACCACGGAGTAATCATGCCTTGACCATAAAGTACACATGCTGTTTTTGTAAAATAGATAAATAAATAATTTGAAACCTGCATGTGCCTGTATGCCAATATTCGGGATTGGCTAATCGAGTACAATAGTTCATTACATGAACGTGTCTCATTTATTTTATTCAATAAGACGACTAGCCAGTCTCTTAGTTCCAACTAGGAACGCATGATCAATTTTAGTAAAGATAACCATTATTATCAATGGTATCAAGGCATGAAATTCAATTAGTACTACATGGGGTCAAGCCTATAACTCCTCAGAGTTAAGTTCTAGTCATACTGGGTATCCATGGATCAATCAAGACACATGACACATTCTACACAACAATCCATATTTATAATATTAACATGTCATGATTTTATCAAGTTCACGCCAAAAGGCGTAAGGATATAATAGAAGAATTATCATGCCATCATTAAATGAATAAGTTATAGAGCAAATAGAAACACCCTGGTTAAAAGTCACGCCAGCAAGTCTAAGCTAAGGCCAAAAGTCACGCTAACAAGTCTAAGCTAAGACCAACAAGTCACGCTAAGTCTAGCATAAAGGAGTGAGCGTAAAAGAAGTACACTCTGGTAAGCGTGGGCGTGAAAAGTGAAGCGTGACAAGTTATTCACGCACGCACGCTCAGCGTGAGGGTGAAAAGTCACGCACGCCAAAAGTCACGCACAATATGATCGTGAAAAGTCACGCACGCAAGCTCAAAGACATGAGCGTGAAAAGTCACGCACGCAGTACAAAGACAGGAGCGTGACTCAAAATTCACGCAGACAATGCGAGCATGACTGAAAATACACGCACGCAAACGCGAGCGTGACTAAAAATACACGCACGCAAACGCGAGCGTGACTGAAAATACACGCACGCACAGAGTGGACGTAACTCAAAAGTCACGCAGACATGTCCAGTGTGAACGTAACTCAAAAGTCACGCAGACACGCATAGAGTGAACGTCACGCAGACACGCATAGACATGAGCATGACTAAAAATACACGTACGCTCATGAGAACGTTAGGGTGACTAAAATACACGCAAATACGTAAAGACGTGTGCGTGACTGGGCTGATGTTTTACGCGAGCACGTAAGAACGTGTGCGTACAACATCTTCTGAAATCGCCCTATGGAGCCTTTGTTCCAGTGCTAGAGAAAATACACGCAAAGTTGGGAGATCAAAAACCCATGACAACCGAGAATATAACAAATTAGATCTAGGAGAAACCAGCCACAGAAATCAAAAACGTTAAGAACTAATCTCTCTCAGAATCATGAGAGGAAGGAAAATGAACCACAAAAATGGTTCTCCAAGCAAGAAGCAAGATTGCACTTGCCTTCTCCTGCTGCTGGTAGGTGGTGGAGAGTAATGAGAGGAAGGAGAAGAAGTAATGGTGAGAATGAAGTAATGAGGAGAGAGAATGGAGATGGTGGCTTTAAATAGGAAGATGGTGGTAGGTAGGAGCTAATGGGCCGGGTTGCACAGATCCACCCAAGCCGAAACCCACTAAGACTAAAGCAGGAAATAAAATGCAGGAAATAAAATGCAGAAATAAAATTGCAGGAAATAGATTAACATGGAATTTAAAGAGCAGATAATTAATTAACATAAAAATTTAAAGGAATTTAAATACAAAATAATACATGATAAATACTAAATAAATACACATGAGCTGTACATGTATAAAAATACGCATTCCGGGAACGGGGAGTGACATCTCTACCCACCTTAGAAAAATTCTGTCCTCGGAATTTCAAATCCAAGCAGGATAGAAACATCGGAGCTAAACTAATACAAGCAATTCTAGCGGTCAAGCAATCATTATTACCATATCAAAAGCAAGTACTATATAAGTAAATCCATCAATCTACAATATCAAGTAGCTCTACCCATAAAGCGATAAGCATGAGAAATCAAGACAATCAAGGTATCCAGAAAGAGATATACCTTGTGAGTCAAATATGTGTGGATACCGTGATCGGATATCATCCTCACGTTCCCACGTTGACTCTCCCAAGGAGTGATGACCCCAAGCAACAAGGACAAGACTAATTGTTCGGTTCTTGAGTATCTTCTCTCTTCGGTCAAAAATGGACACCCGCTGTTCCTCGTAAGACAGGTTGGTACCAACAACCAGCTCAGAGTGATCGAGGACATGGCTTGGGTCCGATACATACCTACGTAATTGAGATACATGAAATACGTCATGCACCTCTCGTAACGAAGGTGGAAGGGATAAACGATAAGAAACATCGCCTATCCGATCAAGAACAACGAATGGGCCCACGTACCGCGGACTCAATTTTCCGCGAACGCCAAATCTAATGACCCCACGAGTAGGTGAGATCCGCAAAAATACGTGGTCCCCAACAGGGAATTCTAACGGCCTACGATGCTGGTCCGCCCAATGACGATGTCGATCCTGCGCAACTCGAAGTCGCTCTCTAATTCCTTTAACTACTTCAACCGTCTGAATAATCATTTCTGGGCATAGCATCTTCCTCTCTCCGATATCATCCCATGCAAGCGGTGACCTGCACTTCTTACCATATAGTGCTTCGAATGGCGCCATCTGGATACTGGCCTGATAACTATTGTTGTATGAGAACTCGACCAAGTGCAGGCGACTCTCCCAAGACCCTCCAAAACCTAGAGTGCAAGCTCGCAACATATCTTCTAAAGTCTGAATCGTTCTTTCTGATTGTCCATCCGTCTGCGGATGGTAGGCCGTGCTAAATCTTAACTTGGTACCCAGACTGTGATGTAAGCTCTTCCAGAAATGTAATGTAAAGCGGGTATCTCGATCCGATACAATACTGACAGGGACTCCATGCTGCCTGACTATCTGTTGCATATACAATTCTGCCAACTTTTCTGTAGATTGCCCTACTCTGAAAGGAAGAAAGTGTGCTACCTTCGTAAGTCGGTCCACTATTACCCAAATAGCGTCCTTACCACTTGGTGATCTCGGTAAACCGGTCACAAAGTCCATTGTGATGTGTTCCCACTTCCATTCCGGAATAGGAAGCGGTTGTAATAACCCAGCTGGCCTCTGCTGTTCTGCCTTCACTTGCTGACATACCAAGCAATGGGAAACAAATCTAGCTATCTCTCTCTTCATTCCGTTCTACCAGAAATGCTGCTTGATATCTTGGTACATCTTGGTCCCTCCAGGGTAAATAGAATACTGAGAACTGTGAGCTTCTGCCATAACCTCCTGTCTGATATCTCCACTAGGCACACATAGACGTGATCCAAACCTAAGTGTACCATCTTCATGAATTCTCATCTCCTTCCTGAGTCCTGACTCACATTCTGTCCGAAGCTTCTGAATCCTTGGGTCTTGTGCCTGAGCCGCCTTGATCCTGTCTACCAAGTCGGATTGAACTTGCAGACTAGTTAGAACTCCTACATCACTAGGAAATATAACTTTGATGCCCATCTCCTGAAGGTCTTCTAAGATATGCTTTTGCGTTGTCAACATAAATGCGCCGCCTCTCCTGCTGAGAGCGTCTGCTACCACATTAGCCTTGCCTGGATGATACTGAAGCTCCACGTCATAATTCTTGATCAACTCTAACCATCTTCTCTGCCTCATGTTCAGCTCCTTCTGAGTAAAGATGTACTTCAGACTTTTATGATCTGTGTACATCTCCACTCGGTCACCATATAAGTAATGCCTCCATAGCTTCAGAGCAAACACTACTGCTGCTAACTCCAAATCATGAGTCGGATAATTCTTCTCGTGGTCTCGAAGTTGCCTAGATGCATATGCTATCACCTTTCCATGCTGCATAAGGACACATCCAAGTCCTTTACCTGACGCATCACAATATACTGTAAAACCTTCGGGCCCAACTGGCAATGTAAGAATAGGTGCTGATATCAACTTCTGCTTCAAAGTCTCGAATGATGCCTGACATTCTGTCGACCAATCAAATGGCACATCCTTCCGGGTCAAGCGAGTCATGGGTGCTGAAAGCCTTACAAAGTCTGACACAAACCTTCTATAATATCCTGCCAATCCCAAGAAAACATCTGCTACGGTCTTGGGTACTGGCCAACTTTCTACTACTTCTACCTTCTTGGGATCTACTGCTACTCCAGCTCCTGATATGATATGGCCCAAAAATGAAATGTGATCCGACCAAAACTCACACTTGTTGAGCTTGGCATACAACTGGTTCTCTCTCAGAATCTGCAACACTTTTCTGAGGTGGTCTTCATGCTCCTCTTCACTAGCAGAGTATACGAGAATGTCGTCAAAAACACAATGACAAACTGGTCTAAATATGGCATAAAGATGCGGTTTATCAAATCCATGAATATTGCTGGAGCATTGGTCAAACCAAACGGCATTACTAAAAATTCATAATGCCCATACTTTGACCTGAATGCTGTCTTGGGAATATCTTCCTTCCGAACCCTCACCTGATGGTACCCTGAACGAAGATCTATCTTGGAGAAAACTCTAGCCTTGCTCAACTGGTCAAATAAGTCGTCGATCCTGGGTAATGGGTACTTGTTCTTCACTGTTGCCGCGTTAAGCTTCCTGTAGTCAATACATAATCTGGATGACCCATCCTTCTTTCCCACAAGTACCACTGGTGCTGTCCATGGTGACACGCTAGCTTGGATGAACTTCTTCTTCTTCAATTCCTCTATGTGCTCATATACCTTGGCCTGCTCCGAATCCGCCATTCTGTAAACCCGATCTGATATCGGTTTAGTTCCTGGTGTCAATTCTATACTGAACTCAATATCTCTAACCGGTGGTAGACCTGGAAGTTCTTCAGGAAATACGTCTAGAAATTCTTCAACTACCTTCGGGATCTGAACTTCTTCCATTGCCGCTACTATTTCCTGCTCTGGTTGAGTTGCCTCTGATCTGACTAAGGTGAACCGCTCCATGCCTGGAATATCAAAAGATACACTCCCTCTACGACAATCTATTGTCGTATGACTGTCTTTCAGCCAGTCCATGCCTAAGATAACGTCGAAATTTCCGACAGGAAATTCTATCAACCGGGCAGGTAAAGAATGCCCGCAAACTACAACGCTACACGCTAGAATAACTCTACTAACTCCTACGAGCCCATTGCCAGTGAGTATATTCAACCTCCCTGGCAATGTCTCGAACTCTATTCCTAGTCGTGTCACAAATTGTGCAGATATAAATGAATGGGATGCTCCCGAATCAAACAATGCTACTGCGGGATATAAGGCGACGAGAATGTTACCTGCTACAACATCTTCCGATGCCAATGCCTCCTCCAAGGACAAAGTGAACGCTTGCCCTCGACCTCCTTGCTGGTTTCCATGCTGCGGCCTAGCCCGATGTTGATGCTGGCCCCTTCCTTGATGATGCTGGAGTAGTCTATGCTGGTGTTGCTGCACCGGCGGTCCCTGCTGCCGAAACATCTGAGCCTGCGGACGCTGTGCCAACGGCCTTACTGCCACTGCTGGTCCTCGATACTGGCCTACCCCTGGTGCTGGCAGAGCAGGAAACTGTTGCCCTGGTCCTCCTGACCTCGAATTCATGGGACATGTGGTAACCCGATGATCTGGATTTCCATATATCAGACACAGTCCATTCAAAGTCTGACACACATCTCTAGTGTGCCCCATCTTCCCACAATAAGTACAGCCCGTCGGGGGTTGCTGGTTCTTCCTCTGCTGCTGTTGCTGCTGCCTGGGTGGTGCTGGCCCTCGTATCGACACATCGTGGATACGAACGCCAGTGGATGGTGCTGTTGTTCGGGGCGCTGCTCCCCCTCCTCCTTCAATCTGACTGTGGGATCTCTTCTGACCTCCAGTCCTTACTGCAAGCCTCTGAATGGTGATTTCATGCCTTCGAGTCGCCGTCAATATCTCATCAAAAGTTTGGTAATTGTGTCCCTCGATCAATTGCAAGAGCTCAAGATGAAACCCTTGCTGAAATCTCATAGCCCTCTGGCTCTCTGTTGCTACCATCTCCGGGGCGAATCTACTCAATCTGCAGAACTCTGCTGCATAAGCATCTACAGTCTTGCCAGCCTGCCTGAGGCTGATAAACTTCTACTGTAGCTCAAACCGGGCCACAACTCCATAGTACTTGGTCTTGAATCTTGCTGTGAAATCGTCCCAAGCCACAGGACGTCTAATGCCCACTTCCTCTGATTCCCACCAATCACGTGCGAGATCCTGAAGTAACAACTTCACTAGATCTACACGTCCTTCTGCCGGTACCTTAGCTGCTGTCAGAATAGCCTCCATATCCTTAAGCCATGCATCTGCTGAGATGGCATCTTCCGTGCCCTCGAAACGGCGGGGGTTGTACTTGCAAAACCTGGCTGAAGCTCCTGAATCTGGCCTTGCCCCTCTTTCCAAAGCCGTCTGCAATCCTTAGTTGAGTAGTACATTCTGCTCTTGTAGCTGAGTGTGCATGTGCTGCTGGGCCAACATCTGATGTTGCTGAGTGGCCATCATTCCTTTCATGATCTCCAGAATGGCTGGTGTATCCACTTCCACAGGAGTAGGTGGAACTGTCGGTGGTGGTGGAACATCCAGATACTGCAATCCAGCTGCTGGTTCTACTATCACTTCTTCCTGGGTAGCCTCCTGAGGTGAGACTGGCCCTTGTTGCTGACCAACTTGGTCATGTTGCCCATGTTGCTCTTGTTGTTGCTGTCCAGCTCTGACCAATGCGGACGAAGTACCCCTAAGAAAAGGGACAAGAGAACAATCAAACAACCGGACATGAAGGATCAACGAAGTCAAAGGATACCGGAATGTCAAGCAAGGGTTGAGAACAACGGATCATGAGATCAAGGGGGAACACATGTGATTGAGACATCCTATAAATCAAAACACTCCACAAGTCTGAAATCAGACCTGCATGGGCCACCACTAAAACCTTGTCACGCCCCAGAACCAGAATACTAGAGAGCGGGAGAATGACTCAGCCAGCTACGTATTACGGGTAGATGAATACCGTATAATACGATCAATGCTGTCTAACCAGACGAGGGGGGGTGCATACTATATAAGAGTCTTTCTATGGTCATTACACATCTATTGTCTCTATCATTCAAGCAAGGAAACAGAAATAGAGAACATGTAAGATAAAGTAGTAAGGCGTCCCAAACGCTCAGTCAAAATGTTCTTGAGATCTGGCTTTTCAAAACATAGCCAGATGATATAGCAAGTATACACAATTGTTATCAGCTGCAGTCTGACTTAATTACAATTATGTAAAAGTAAGTACAAGACAATCCGACTAACATGTCGGTGCCAAATGGCTAAGTATAAAGGTAATAACAAAACGAGCGGTGAAGTAAGAAACCCACTCGAGTCCTCCTGCAATCATTCCCCTAGTGTTGACCATCTTGGAGGTAGAAGTAAGCTGGATCCTCGGGGACCGGCTCTAAATCTGGTCATGCAAAACCAGAGAGGTTAGACCTCTAATAGCAAGTACCACAAGGAAGGACGATATGAAGGACTAAACCAGTAAGTAAGAGAATATAATAATAGATCTCTGCCTCCCACTAGGATTTACATAACGTCACGACACTTCGAACCAACCTTCCAACCAAACAATGACAGAAGTTGGCCCGTCATGTCCTGACATTCTGATCATCCCAGTTAGGTAACAGAGTAGTACAGTACACAAACAAATCATCTTGAACGGCCAATCAAATCCTACGGCTTGCTATTGTGAGTCCCAAGTTATCCTGGAATTATGCAATATAGGGATTCCTCAGTTCTTACTATGTGCAAGCAAGGCTAGTCTATCCAATCAATCAATTGCGCCAATCATGTAGTTAGACGAGTCCCAGCGGGACGCTCGCCGCTATAGCATGTACAATAATATAAGCAGATACCGTTCCCTGCCCGTGTGATAGATTTACAGTATCTGTAGGAACCAGCCGGCCCGTCGGGCACTTAATAGTCCTAAGGGGGTGCCATGTAAGAACTCGAGAATCCATTCTCTCCATGCCATTATTATTTTATTTAACTTAATAGTTTCTACGTTGCGTGAAGTTCCATGCCGTGGATCATGGTCATTCAAATGAGTACTTTCGTACGGGGTACGATATGCGCAACTCTACAACGATACCCGTGCGGCTAGGTTGTAGGTTTTACATAGCGTGATACAACAATCAAGTCTAACCACGGAGTAATCATGCCTTGACCATAAAGTACACATGCTGTTTTTGTAAAATAGATAAATAAATAATTTAAAACCTGCATGTGCCTGTATGCCAATATTCGGGATTGGCTAATCGAGTACAATAGTTCATTACATGAACGTGTCTCATTCATTTCATTCAATAAGACGACTAGCCAGTCTCTTAGTTCCAACTAGGAACGCATGATCAATTTTAGTAAAGATAACCATTATTATCAATGGTATCAAGGCATGAAATTCAATTAGTACTACATGGGGTCAAGCCTATAACTCCTCAGAGTTAAGTTCTAGTCATACTGGGTATCCATGGATCAATCAAGACACATGACACATTCTACACAACAATCCATATTTACAATATTAACATGTCATGATTTTATCAAGTTCACGCCAAAAGGCGTAAGGATATAATAGAAGAATTATCATGCCATCATTAATGAATAAGTTATAGAGCAAATAGAAACACCCTGGTTAAAAGTCATGCCAGCAAGTCTAAGCTAAGGCCAAAAGTCACGCCAACAAGTCTAAGCTAAGACCAACAAGTCACGCTAAGTCTAGCATGGAGGAGTGAGCGTAAAAGGAGTACACTCTGGTAAGCGTGGGCGTGAAAAGTGAAGCGTGACAAGTGATTCACGCACGCACGCTCAGCGTGAGGGTGAAAAGTCACGCACGCCAAAAGTCACGCACAATGTGATCGTGAAAAGTCACGCACGCAAGCTCAGAGACATGAGCATGAAAAGTCACGCACGCAGTACAAAGACAGGAGCGTGACTCAAAATTCATGCAGACAATGCGAGCGTGACTGAAAATACACGCACGCAAACGCGAGCGTGACTAAAAATACACGCACGCAAACGCGAGCGTGACTGAAAATACACGCACGTACAGAGTGGACGTAACTCAAAAGTCACGCAGACATGTCCAGTGTGAACGTAACTCAAAAGTCACGCAGACACGCACAGAGTGAACGTCACGCAGACACGCACAGACATGAGCGTGACTAAAAATACACGCACGCTCATGAGAACGTTAGCGTGACTAAAATACACGCAAACACGTAAAGACGTGTGCGTGATTGGGCTGATGTTTTACGCGAGCACGTAAGAACGTGTGCGTACAACATCTCCCGAAATCGTCCTATGGAGCCTTTGTTCCAGTGCCAGAGAAAATACACGCAAAGTTGGGAGATCAAAAACCCATGACAACCGAGAATATAACAAATTAGATCTAGGAGAAACCAGCCACAGAAATCAAAAACGTTAAGAACTAATCTCTCTCAGAATCATGAGAGGAAGGGAAATGAACCACAAAAATGGTTCTCCAAGCAAGAAGCAAGATTACACTTGCCTTCTCCTGCTGCTGGTAGGTGGTGGAGAGTAATGAGAGGAAAGAGAAGAAGTAATGGTGAGAATGAAGTAATGAGGAGAGAGAATGGAGAGGGTGGCTTTAAATAGGAAGATGGTGGTAGGTGGGAGCTAATAGGCCGGGTTGCACAGATCCACCCAAGCCGAAACCCACTAAGACTAAAGCAGGAAATAAAATGCAGGAAATAAAATACAGAAATAAAATTGCAGGAAATAGATTAACATGGAATTTAAAGAGCATATAATTAATTAACATGAAAATTTAAAGAAATTTAAATACAGAATAATACATGATAAATACTAAATAAATACACATGAGCTGTACATGTATAAAAATATGCATTCCGGGAACGGGAAGTGACATGTAGCTAAGCATCGACAACAATAGCATCTTCACTGCCGTCAAAGAAAGAAGGGTTCATGCGCTTGAAGCTGTTAGCCGCATTGTTCCCTTGATAACCAACTCTGCCCATGGCATCTCGTACTGTCTGGTGTAGGACATCGCCCCGATGATCTTATGATGCAAGCATGTCCCGGATGAGTCTCATCAGGGTTCTATTATCAAGCTCTGCAGGCTGGGCTGGCTGAACTAGCGGCTCTTGCTCCCCAGAAGGCATGACTCGGGATGCTGCCCTTGAGTGCTGGATTTGGTCCCCAGGTTGCGGCTGGTTCACTTGTTGCTGGTTCTCTGGGGGTGCTCCATCCGGCTGATTGGCAGGACCAGGAACAATGCCACTGAAGAAAATGACATGGAAAACAATAAGGAAGGACCAAGATATATCAAGGATAAAGCACCTTATCAGGCCAAGATTCAGAAAGATTAGAAAGCACGAGTAGAGATCAAGGGCGAATGCTGTCACCCCCACTATCCTAGATAGGGTTATAATGGTCATTTATATTATTTTATTATTTAAATATTTATTTAAGTTATTAATGTTAGTGTATTTATCTTGATGGTTAAACAATTATTTTTTTAAAAGATAAAGTATCACTAGCACAAAAGGTCACAAAAAGGCTACGGTTTTGGTTTGACAGCTTAGCCACGGTTGAGGTTATTGTCGTGGCTACAGGTCACAGATAAATTACAATGTTATTTCAGCCACGTTTTAATTCAATAACCATGTCCATTATGAACAACCAATAACCAATTCAGCAACGCTTTAACTCAATTACCGTGTCCATTCGTGTCCATTATGAACCACGGTCAAACAGTGTAGCCAAAGGGCACCAATTTGTCATTGGTTTTTATTTAAACCGTGGCTTTACTTTGTGATGGTGATTGTCTGTGGCGACAGACGAATATATGGCCACATGAAATAATTGTTTATGTGTCTAAAGTGTAGGGTGGCATTAGACACATCAATTCACCGTGGCAGAAAGCTAATTTATATAGCCACTAAGATTGTTTTGCGTGTCCAAAGTATAGGGTTCATTCGACACATCAATTCACCAAAGCATAAAAATAATTTATATAACCACAAAGATTGTATTGCGTGTCCAAAGTGTAGGGTTCATTAGACACATCGATTCAGCGAGACACAAAGTGAATATATAGCTATTTGAGGATATTGAGAAATAGACACAGATGTTCAACATGGCAAAAGATGGATATATAGCCACGGGAGTTATCTTATTTCAGGGCACATGAAATGGCCACATAAAGATCTATTTACCGTATCCAAAGTGTAATGTTCATTAGACACGTGAATTCTTCGAGGCAGAAAGCAAATATATATAGCCACGTGGGGATATTAAGAAATAGACATAGGCGTTCAACATGGCAAAAGATGGATATATAGCCACGAGAGTTATCTTATTCCAGGACACATGAAATGGCCACATGAAGATCTGTTTACTGTGTCCAAAGTGTAATATTCATTAGACATGTGAATTCTCCGAGACGGAAAGCGAATCTATATAGCCACATGGAGATTTTAAGCACTACAAGAAAAAACCTTTTTTACAACGTTCCATCTATAATACTTCCTGAAAATGTTATAAATATGGGGGGTCGTACTTCTATAATCCTTTTTGTAAAAAATGTTGTAAAATACATGTGCAAACAAGTTTTTATATTCAAACGTTACGGCTTCAACAATGGTCATTCCCAAAAGTTGTGTATTAATGTCTTTAACAACATTTTATTAACATTATAACATTTATTAATTTTAACAACATTTATTTAATGTTGTCCAAGTTATTAATTTTGACAATGTATTTAAAACATCGTCCAAATTTTATGTTCAACAATGTTTATCAACTGTTGTACATTTTCCATGTTTCACAATGTTTGTTCAATATTGTAAAGCTAATTTTATTTTATAATTTTATATAAATGTACGTAGTCAATTTACAATGTTTAAGAATCATTGTAAAAGGGTTATATTCAACAACTTTTATAAAATATTGTAAAAGATTTGTATTTCATAAGGTTGTAAATTTATATTCAAGCTATGATGATATGATTTGAAATATTGGTCTTATTAGGTCGACACCTCACTTGGTTGCTCATGATTAAATGGATCTGTCACATGCTAAAATCCATCCCTTCCACGACTTTGAAAGACAAGCCTAATGTATTAGCTTCTTGCACCAATCCTTTCCACGGCTTCTTACTCATCCTCATCTCCATTCTTGTAAAAATCATGATTCCTCTACTACTATTTTACTATTTAAAATGCTGCTTTAATTTAGGTTATGTCTTATATATATATATATATATATATATATATATATATATATATTGCAATGTTCGATGTAACACACAAAACTTTCTGGGGCCTATTGCCCTCAAATTTTACACACACCCTCACACACCTCCCTCGTGGTTCGATCGTGAGACCATCCACAGCCAAGGAGGTTATATCTCACCACAAGAGCCAGATGAGTTCGATTCGTATATTTAATTGATGAATTGTTAAAAATATATAACAACTATCTGAATTTTAAAGCCTAATAATTGGGATAAATAAGTTTTTTTTTCTTTTCATTTACATGCTTTTACAACTTATTATGCTTTTACACCCTAGATGGTTGTCTTTGTTGAATTTACTAAGAAAGAGATCCCCAACATTGGCATTGGTTAGTATCGGTAGTGACGGTATCAGACTAGGATTAGCCAAACCATATCGGTATTGGTCGTATTGTATCGGTATCGTCCAACACGACAAACTATAGGTGTAAAAGATTTCAAGTTTAAGGTGGAAGGAAGTTCCCTCTTGAGCATTCTAAGGGTTTGTTCGATCTTTGGTAAATACCGATGTTCTTGAATTGATATTCTCAACTTTTTTCTTATAATACTAAGTATTAAAGTAGCTGATTGCTCTCCTATAGAGCTCTTCGACAGAAAGGATCTTAAGAAGAAAGTATGGGATTTGAAAAGAGATAACACTATATTGCTAAACATTTTTTTTGATGTTTCTACTATAGTTCTTGCTGGATCAAAATCCTGATCTCCTCAGGTTGGTTCGAAAATTATGTTTTGGTATTGGCATACGTTACTATGCAAATATCTTACTGCCCATAAAGTATATATAATGATTGGAGATTTTAGTTACATCAGTTTGCTTAATTCCTTTTATATTTCCTTTTAAGATCTAATAGGTGAATCAATAATATTATTAATTTCTTTAAAAACAACAAATAAATTTTAGTAGACATGATATTTTTTTGTTTTTGCAATAGACTGATTGTTCTATCCTTATCGACCAAACATAAGACAATATACTATTCATTACACAAGGTGCTAGTTACTAGGGTGAGGGTTTTGTTTTTCGGTTTCAACCAAACCGAAATAGTCACAACCGAATAAATCAAAATTATAATAATCTAAAATCGAAAATGAACCAAAATTATCTGAAACCAAAACTAAACTGAATAATCAATTTGATTTATTCAGAATATTTCTATTTGTTTAATGGGTTGAATCCAATGTTGGAATTGTGGTTAAATTATATTGAAATTAAAATGTTATACACATGTTTGTTGTATTTCAAAGTTGTTCCGAAACCCTTCCAAATTAAGCTTTGATTGTATAATAGCTTACTAACCCATATGGAAATCTCCAGAAATGTTGGTAATCCATATGGAAATATCCATAAATGTCATCCTCCATTCTAATAGAATCATTTTGCTTCCCTTGACCAATCAAAGTCTCCTAGGTAAAGTTTTGAACCTTAGAGATTTGTATATATCCATATGGAATTATATCTTAGTTTCTAAAATTTAAAGTTTTCAAATATTTTCCTGCCACATCTATGTAATTCTTTCCTTCAGAATGACATTGACAATTTAAAAATAAAAATAAAACCACAACCTAATACTTTTGTATGAGTTGTGGATTTTTCAATAATATTTTTTGGGGTGAAATTATCGAATATTTTGATAAAATATTTGCAATCAATGTCATGTAAATGTGATATTTGGTTATTAAAGCTGATGCTTGCAAATAAATTTGGATAAATATAATAGCTTAACAATAAATCAACTTATACTTGTAAATTTTAATTTTTGGATAAAGCTTAATACTTTAAATTACTAGTTTTGTCAACTGAGTGATTTCCTATTGAAAAGTTAATATTTTGGTTTAATAAATTTGGTTGGACGTTTTCTTTGTTAAATAAGATTTTTTTTTTTTGAGTTGTTCATAGCTCTACTAATATTCAACATGCTTTATCCCATCTCCACTTACTTAACTATCAAAATAATAGGATTACACTTCTCTAAATATGAAATAAATATGCAAAAACTATATCCAAAATCCACCCCCGCTTTTTCCTCCCAAATCCTGGTTCTCCCCCAAATTTTTTTCATCCACGGTTCCCTTCACTACACCAAAAGAGAAACTTTCCAACACATTTTTTTTCCAATTGCTAACGATTTTTTGTCGTTACTTTAGTATCGGTAGAACAGTAGAAAACCATTATCTACACAAAAAACTTTAGTATAAATAGAAAAAAATTAATTAAAATCTAATATAAATAAGACATATTATTTATGTTCTAACACTTTAAAACCCTTAGGGTCTGCTTGGAAAATATGGGAGTAGCGGTTATGAGGTGTTTTTAGAGTAGCAGAAATGAACGGTTATGAGAGGCCCGGTTTTTGGTGGTTTTAAGTAGCGACTTTTAAACCAGTCCAATTCATGATTGGTAATTCATTAACAAATAAAATGACATTCACTAGCACAACAAATAAATTTTTAATAAAAATAAATTCTCAAATTGACTAGCATAAAATATCCAAGAATAAAAAAATGTCGCAATAGCAAATAAAACACAAGTTAAAGGCCTAATTAATTTGCCGCATCTTGAAGCATCTTCATTAAGACACCTTTACGACGGTGCACTGGAAATGATTTAAAAACCCGCAACTTTGTAGGATTATAAAGGAGGAAAGTTTGAGCACTTATTAGCTTGTCATCGTCATCCTCAATCCCAATCTCAACTAAATTTTCTAGCAATTCATCGTCCTTCAAAGAAGATTGGTTTGCACACCGCAATAACGTTTCAGTTAGACGATCTGTTGCCTTGTCTACTGTATCAACAAGTTCTTTCAATGCATTCTTGTCTTTGCCAACATTACGTCTACTTTTATACTTTTTAGATGTACTCCCAACTCCGGATTGGTAACCTTGAGAAGTTAAGTTATTCTCACCTTCTTCAACATCCACAACATGCAATGTAGCTTCATTTTGTGCTATCATATCATCAATTATATCAATTGAGTCCATTGCACAATTTTGAGATAAATGGACTCTTTTCCTCTTGATATCTCTAGTAGTATCACCTTCATTCCCATTTGCCCTATCTTTGGCAAAAATCTCACATAGCTTGTCATAGTTATACATAGGCTTGTTCCTCCATTCTGCAGCAATAGGATTCGACTGCACAAAACAGATAAAGTGAATTAAATAATTTTGAAAAATAAATAGGCCTAAACTAATTAATCATATTCATATTTGGCATTCAAGTACAGTATTTGAAGGTACCTAACAAGGCATTTATCTAAAAATCAACAAGGCATTCAAGTACATATTAATATTAGACGCTACCTCAATAAGTTTGTCCCAAACTTTGGGTTCGGCAAGCCATGTTGAAGTAGTTCGATCATACGCAAAACCACTTAATCCATCCTTAAAAACATCATAGCAAGCCGTCCAAGTTTTTTTTTATTAACTTCATGTAATTTTGAACTCTATCCTTGTCCAATCTAATATTCGAAAACTCATTCTTTAGTTTCTTCAATATTTGTTCATGAGCTTGTGATGTAAATGTTCCTCCCACCCTGTTGCCTTGCACATGCTCATGTAAATATGATTCAATGAGAATATCATCCATTGATTGAGTCCAGTGCAAGTTTGGTTCTTTCTTCACCTTTGGAGGCATTATTTTACTACAAATAATGATTACACAAACAAAAATATATATGAAAGATTCATTAACATAAAAATAATGCACCACAAAAATATAGAACACAACACATAATACAAAATGAAACAATTCATAGTTTACTAGGTATGAAAACTAAAAAGTTCAATTGCATTGAAATAACGCTAAGTGGCATTCAATTGTTATTCAAAATATATGCTTCCCACATTTCATTTGCTATGAAGTTTCTAATAAACTCTCCTTTTGCTGCATCTTCCTGATTGTCTGAATTGTTGTAATTATTCACATGTTCTATAGGTCCAGCAGTTATATCCGCATCAACCTCAGCAATGAGACTCTCATCCGGATCCACTCCTATCAGGAAATTATGAACTATGCAAGAGGCTGATACAATTAGTTTTTATGTTCGGATGTTGTACATTGGCTCAGTTCCACTTCCTGTAACACCCAGTTTTCTGAAATTGGGGTATTTTTGAAAATTTATTATTTTTATTATTTATTAGTGGTATTTTAGTCATAATATAATTTTGGGTAATTTTAGTTAAGTTAAACTATTTTCTAAGTCACGACTTATGACTTTGTGACTTTACTAGTATAACCCTAGAGATTTCATAACCTAGAGACTAACCATGATCATGTGAGCCTAGCCATAGGTTTAGAACATCAAATTAGGGCTTTTTGGCCTAAAGGGTATTTTGGTAATTTTCTAGGATTTATTGGGAATTATTTGGATTTATGTGTTTTATTATTATTTAATTATTGATTAGTGTCATGAGAGTCCCTAACCTAGTTTAGCCTAATCTAGGGGTTAGCCATTAACCTAGAAGACTAAGTGTAGGTATTTACTTTATGATGTAAATATCTTAGGATTGAAATATCTAGATATTTACCTTGAGATATTCTTGAAACCTAGAAATATCTTCAACACTTTACCTAGAAGTCTTTGCCTTCACCATGAAGCAACCCAAGGACACCCCCCTACCTCTTGGCTGGCCATAGGACTACCCCTTCCTATATTAACCTATCATTCCATTCATGATCAATTTTTACATGAATTAAACCTAGAAAATCCACCACCTTCAAACCTTGATAACTTGATCAATTTTGATCCAAATCACCTCTAGTTTCTTGCATTGGACTCCCCTACACTAGAGGGTACTAGTTAGGGCCTGCTATCGAGGATTTCGTGAGCTTTGCGCATCACCAAATTGAAGTGGATACCCCCCTCTCCTTGTTTTTCCATTGGATTGCATCAATAGGTAAATGTCCATAAACCATGTTAATATTGTGTTTTCTCTTCATATTTGCATGCATCTAGGTACTAGGGAACTGAGGGTCAAGTTTGGTAGGATTTAGAGTTGGTTTGGTGTCCGTATCGGACACGTATCCTAGGCTAGGAAACAGTGTTTGGTGAAATGCCACTTAGGATTAAACTTTGTTATTTTGCAAAACAAAATATATTTTCTGGTAGCCCTAGACATGTAGGACACATACCAACTTGACTGAGCACAAAATCTTATCGTGTCCGTGTCCAAATTGGACACGAACACACTGCTAAAAACACACTGTGACACTGCTAAAACCCGACTGTTTGACACTTTCTGTCGTGTCCACACGTGTCGTGGACACGATACAGGAACTTGGACATGTGCCCTGACACCCCACCTATCCTAGGACACGACCACGACACCATAGGTTGCACACACGTGGCCCTAGACTGGTCGACACGCGTGCACGACGCAGCACGACAGTGCGTGCGGCTCCCCTGCTGCTGCACATCTCGTGCTCGCTGCACGTGACACGTGGACACGTGCCACTTAGCACAGAGGTGGGGGCACCCTCTGACAAGCCCCCCCTCGAGTCTCACAACTTTTCGTGTCGTATCGGACACGTAGTTAGCTCTGCACTGATTCGTGTACTGTACTAACACGCGCACAGTTAGGCTCTGATACAGGCTCGGACACGACGCTGTGTGACACTTGGACACGAGACAGACACTGGGACACCTAGCCTGACCCTAGGCGAACCCACACACGTGAGCACGAGACACATGGACACGTGTGTCGTGTCCAACACGCGTGTGCACCTTAGCACGATACTGTGCACTGTAATTTACCCGATTTGGGTTTTAGACTCCTGGACACGCCGTATCGTGTCGTGGTGGACTCCCATGGACACACGACACGTACACGTGTGGGGGATCGATTACCAACCACTAGTTTCGAGTCTTAGCTCGTGTAGGTCGTGAATTCGGATTACCTACCTGTCGAGTTCACAGTCCACTGTTATCAGGTTTTAGGATTTTCTAGTTTTTGCAAAAATGGATTTCAAACCCGATTTTGATATAATTTATACTTTGTAATAGTATATTTTAGTATGTATATATGTAGTATATATGTATGTGTGAGTGTGGGTGAGTTTTCAGGGTATTTGGTTATGTGTGTAGGTTGTTGTGTATGTATATACATACATATGTATATATGAACTTGTGTGTGTGGGTTGGGGTGATTCCTGTTTCAGGAAATCTGAGACTTCCTCCCCTTCCTGTTTTCTATTTCTCCCTCTCTCTCACTGTTTTCTGTCTCTCTCTCATTCACTCTCTCCCTCTCATTCTATGTCTCTCTCACTGTCCCTCTCTCTTTCACTCTCTCTCTCTCTCTATTTCCCTCTATATATATATGTTATATATATATATATATATATATATATATATATATATATATATATATATATATATATATATATATATATATATATATATATGTTATATTATATACAACTATATATATTGGTATATATATAGTTGAGGGATTCATTTATGGGCTTATATATATATACCAATATATATAGTTGTATATAATATAACATATATATATATATATATATATATATATATATATATATATATATATATATATATATATATATATATATATATTAAAAAAAAATATATATATATATATATATATATATATATATATATATATATATAAAAAAAAAAAAAAAAAAAAAAAAAAATATATATATATATATATATATATATGAAAATGTATATATATGAATGTAGGTTAGCTATCTATATATATATATATATATATATATATATGTATATGTGTGGGTATTAATATATAGTTGGATATGTATGTAGGTTATGTATAAGTGAGAATATAGGGTATATGGGAATTACATAGGCTATAGGCCTATGTGGTTATGTTTGTATGTGTATATTATATATAGGTTATGTATATAGTTATTGGTATATATAGTTAGGCTATATAGATAGGCTATATATATAGTTAGGCTATATATATGTTTAGCCTATATATTGACAATATATATAGATATGGTAAGTTGCATGAATATATATATGTATCATATATAGTTGGGTATATATAAGGTATTATATATAGATGTAAATGCCAGTGCCCTAGATATGTTAGCCTATGGTATTCATTTATGAGCCTATGGCTATGAGGTTAGGCTTTGACCCCTGTTTGACTACAGTTGACCAAAGTCAACTATTGGTCAACCATGACCTAATTGACCTAGAATTGACTTGGATAGACTTAAGAGGACTAGTTGACTAAAGTTTGACTAACCCTAACTAGTTGATTAGGCTTGACCATATGGGTTATATGGATAGCCCTATGTAATTTAAGATATGTATGGGGTTAAGTGGTATACTTAGGAGTTGTGTCATGATTGGTGTTAGTCTTAGGGGTTGACTGGAAGTTGGCCATTAGTCAAGATTGACCTAATTACCTTGTTGACTAGTCTTGTTTGACCAAAACCTTAGTTGGTCTAAGTTTGACCTAGACTTTGACCCAGATTGATCATGTTGACTAATATTTGACTAGTTTGTTTTGAATGTTGACCAAGAGTTGACTTTAACCTAGATTTGACTAACCTTGACTTGTTTGACCTTGTTTGACTCTATTTGACTTAGTTTAACTTCTTGTGACCTAATATGACTTGATTTGGCTTAGTTTGACTGTAGAGTTGACCAAGTTTGACTTTGACCTAGATTGGCTTAGAATTCATATAGATTGTATTGTAGATTTTATTACCTTCATTTTGGATATGTCATAACTGTATTACTCTATTTTAGGACATTGTAACCCTGGTACAGACATCTGATATTACACTACTCTTTCCAGAGTGTCAGGCGAGTACATTCTCTGATAGTTCTTTCATTACTTGTCATTTACTGTATTTCAGTTCTAGTTAGCTATATGTGATTCTCTGTACAAACACGATTAGTATTGCTGGATCCATTACATGCGACACTCATTTATTCATGTCTGGCGTCTATATCTGGAATCACTACTGGCATCACCCTACTGGAATTATTTCTGGAATCATTGGCTGGACTCATACTGGTTGTAGTGTTGGATTATGGATTCATTTGTGGGCGGAGAAATACTTGAGTAGACATGTGAACATACCTAAAATCTGGAACCACCTCCCTTGGAACTATTCTGGAATGCTAGCCATCCCACACTTGGCCGAGTGTGCGATGTGCCTGATTACCCCTAGCCGTTTACATGTTGATCTCAGTATTTTAAAACACACTGTTAGAGTATAGTCTGGACTTACCCTGGAATCATGGATCACTTCTGGACTCATTTTTACTGGACCCATCTTGTACTGGAATCATCTAGTATTGGATTATATGGACTGGACTCACACTGGGATTACATTTTATACTGTCTGGACTTATACCATGTTATTCTAGTTCAGCTAGTTTACTACAGTCTTCTTTGCCATGTTTTCTTCTCTTGTTAGTTACTTTACTTTCCTTGTACCCTCACTGTTTCTCTACATCATTATCTGTATAAAACTGCCATGCTCATCTATACAACTGTCTAAAAACTGCTTTATAGTCTTTGTCATTTACTTGGGATTTCTAGATGAGATGTGCTCGTTCCTGTCCTGATTGGACCTGTTGAAAATATTACAGATGATACTCCTGACGACACATGCCCTACTTACCATGGACCTGGCGAGGGATTAGCTACCTTTGGTTCCGACTCTCAGGAGTGATTCAGGAGTTTAGCTAGTAGGCTTACTTAGCTTTCATGTTTTGAGCTTGTTTGTATTAAACTTGAGATATTGAGTTGTATTAGAGTTTGTTTGAGATATTGTTGTTATTATTTTAGTAGTTTAATTTCTCTTGTTGTTAGTTGGTATCTAGATTTCTGTGTTATCTTATTGTGCTTAGACTGTGATTGAGTATATCATATCTTTTACTTGTCCTCCCTTCGGAGTTGAGATCTTGGCAAGTACATTATATATACTGCATGAGATTAGTTAGCAACCTAGGACAGCGTTTCTACCGCCGACACTGCGGCGTAGGCTAGACGTACCCACTTCTCGTGCCCCTACATAGGGTGCGGGTCGTGACACTTCCTATGATGGGAAAGCGTTTCTTGAGTACACCAAATGTCCTCTCTATCGCATTACGCAATGATGAATGTCGATGATTGAATAATTCATGAGCATTTGTAGGTGGATTTCGCTGTGAGTATTCTTTAATGTGATAACGCTCTCCTCTATAAGGTGTGATGAGACCACTTCGAAGCATGAAACCCGCGTCAACAAGATAAAATTTTTCTACATTAGAACAAATATTGTTAACATATACTAGTGTCAAATATAACATAAAATGATGCAAATTTATTATTACCTTCTGGAATATGGAGTGGATAATCACGTGTTAGGGCATTCTTCATTATCCTAGAGTCAGATGCGGTCCCTTCCCACCCAGTTAACACATATGTGAATTTTAAGTCAAATGTACAAGCAGCCATAACATTCATAGTTGGATAATCCTTCCTGCCACGGTATCTAGCAGCTTCTCCAGTCGGTACTTTGACACGAATATGTGTACCGTCAATTGCCCCAACACAATCCTGTCATTTTTTAATTTGATGAGCTAAACCTCTAGGTAATAGTATTAAATTTAATATTATTGATAATGTATACCTTAAAGTATGGGTAGAATGAGAATCTGTCATGTTGATGTATTTCAGGTGGCACTTGGTCTCCATTTGGTTGTACAATGTACATATCCTCTAACTCTATGATTGCTTCCATTACTTTATGAAAGTGTCGACTAACCGTCTCACCAGAGCGATGGAAAAGCAACGAACAAGCACTATGTCTTGTGTTTTGACCTATAATCCAAAGAAATTTAGCAACTTGTTCTTCAACTGTGGCTCGTCGAGTTGCGCGAAGTCCCCCAAACCTTACTAGAATGCTACAAAATTCTACAAATGCTGCAGGACCCATTCGTATCAAATATCGACCACTTGGCCCCGCAACTCGTTGCATTACTTCATCCCGTACTCTCTCACTATGCAAGCGTATTGTACGATTTATTCGATTCAAACTAGAACTAGTTTCTGCAGTGGACTGTTGTGTTAAAATAAATCCAACTAGTAGGAGATACATCATATGGATATGATGTTGACAACTGGTGGTGTATAGGGTCAAATCACGATGGTTGTCCATCTACAAATCCAACTTGTTGAAATTGCACACTAAACATAGCAACAATAAAATTAATTAGCAATTGAAAGCAAACGAAGTCAAATAGAAGTTCAAATATAAAAAATAATAATGCATGCATGCATGTACTATTTGGAACCATAAATTTTCTTTTTGAAGTTTTCTATTCACACATAGTTAATTACAATTTATTATTGTTGTAGAACTGGTGGTGTACAGGGTCAATCACGATAGTTGACCATCTACCAAAATTTTTCTTTTTGAAGTTTTCTATTCACACAAAATTAATTACAATTTATTATTGTTGACAACTGGTGATGTACATGGTCCACTTCCTACGATGGTTGGCCATCTGCAAATCCAATTTTTTGAAATTGTACACTAAACATAGCAACAACAAAATTTATTAGCAATTGAAAGCAAACAATATCAAATAGAAGTTCAAATATAAAAAATAATAATGCATGCATGCATATACTATTTGGAACAATTTTTTTTTCCTTTTTGAAGTTTTCTATTTTTTTTTTTTTTTTTTTTTTTTTTTTTTTTTTTTTTTTTTTGCATTAGAAGTTTTCTATTCACAGATGTTAACTACGGTTTGGAACAAAATTTTCCTTCCTATTAATTTATCTTTCTTCTCAATGGAAGATTATAGACCGCCAGTTTGCATTTGTTGAGTTTGAGTAGAAGATGCCCAACTCAAAATATTACCAGCCGTCACTTTGCAAGCAAGGGATTTGGCATAGAAGGTGCCGAACTCAATAGATGACTAACAAAATATTACGAGGAAGAAGAGAGTCTCAGAATATTACCAGGAAGAAGAAGTGGCAGGAATAGCAGCCGCGTATAGTTTCCGGAAAAAATAAAAAAACAACCAAGAGAAACATGAGAAAATAGGGTTTAGTTAAGGGGTTATATTTATATCTTTTTGGGTGAGAATACAAATGAAATAAAATAATAAAGCCATCCAAAATCCACCGATTTGGGGTGTTTATAAAGCCACCCAAAAATACATTACACCGATTTTGGAAGATATTTGAGCCGACCAATTCCGGTGGCACAAAAAAATTAATAAGCAAAATTTTTTATAAACGATCGGTTTAAAATATTCTAAAGCCGATGAAAACACCATTACCAAGCAGACCCTCAGAAAAGTTGGTAAAAATTGAATCAAAAAACAACCTCCATCTGTGTGCCTTTTTCAAGCGAACGAAAAAATGTTAGGGGGAAACTTTTCCATTTCCCCCATTTTTTTTTCGTGAAGCCCTAGAGGTCCTCTCGACAAGGCCCTCACCCTCCAAAGAAATCCCTAACATGATCTTCAATACCCTTTTTTTTTCCCTTTTCTCATCGCCTCCACCTGTAGGAGCCAGAAGATGTCACCAAGGGAGTTGTCGAGGTGGAGGGACGTCTTCTTAAAGGCGGCGGCGGAGATGATGGTGAAGAGGCGGCGGACGAGACCAGAGCTGCGGTACTAGGAGATGAGGGCGAGGGCCTTATTGGAATGACCTACTCGGTCGTCCATGATGTGCCGGGATTGGCGCTCGTAGTGGTCGCAGTTCTTAAAGCGCAGACAGAGCCTCAACTGGTATAAGTCTCTCAAGCAGGAGGAGGAGGAGCATGCAATGTTTGAGGTCCCAGAGTGGCAGGCACCCAGCCTAATATTAGAAGGCTCAGGGGCCGCGAATGGTTCGGAGCGTAACGAGAGGACATTTCGGCCCCTATTGACAACCAGTAGATCGGGTTTGCGCTCGACCGGCGCCAAAACAGGTTGCCCAAGGATGGGTCGCGAGATGCTCCTTCAGGTACTTGGTTCACTCCCATCGCTTTCTTATTCTATGATTGTAACGATGTCGAGGGTCTTCGGAAGCTGACAAAATCTTTACTATGTCTTCTCGAATGCGTATCAGCCATGTATCAGACAACCACAAACACTCCAAAATATAATAGGACACACCAAAATAGATGTCGTATCCATATGTTTTGTCCTACCCGGCTTCGTGCCACAATTGATCACATTACTGTCGCCTGGCGCCATATCCTCTATAAAATTTATAAAAATAAAGAACATAATTATAAACCGATCATAATATGGTTAGTGAGTATGGGTATTGATTTCATGACCTCTTATAACTTCATTAATTTATAATAGGCCACCATTTTGTTGAATTGAAAAGGAAATGAAGTACATTAATATGTCATACAAAGACAGTTAGAACAAACCAAAAACTCAAGGGAGAGGCAACCCTCCTAGTCCTATGGTGAGGAGACAAACCACTGATTAAATATTATACCCAAGCTAAATTGATTATTTAATGAATAACATTATTCTGGTATTTCTTTTTTTACCATTTAAGCTAGTGAAGAGATGAGGAAATGAGGGAATTTTATCAAGAAACATCAAAGGCCATATGGTTTATGTCAGGAGAGCATATTCACATATTCTTTTTCACTTGAAAATTTTATAGAACTTTAGACAACCAATATATCAGGATGTAGTAGTCGTATCGAGACACAAGTTTTTGGCATCATTTGTTTATGTCAGGAGAGCAATTCACATATTCTTTTTTTTTTTCTTCTTGAAAGTTATTTTTTTGGGAAAACTTGAAAGTTTTATGTAACTTTAGACAACCAAAATATCAGGATGTAGTAGTTGTATCGAGTCAAATTTGAACATAACGTATCAGAAACTGCTGGATGATGTCGATAAGTAAACAATGTCTTATAGTTGATCGAGTTTTTGTCATCATTCAGGTTGTCTTATTTCGGAACTTCTTAAAGTGGTTGAAACTTCTCAATGAGGCCAAATTTTGTTGAAACATTTTTATATTTGCCAAAATTTTGACAGAAGTGGCCAAAATAGAATGACAGTTTGGTTTCACGTCAATGTTCTTAAAATTTTCAAGCCTATATGGTACAACAATAGATCTTTCATTCCAAAGTTTTGGGTCAATTATTTTAAACCTTTTCTTCCATTATGCTTAGTTGAGAGGTGCTTCTACTCTGCCATTAGAAAACATATCAAAGTTCATTTGGGCCTTCCCCTAGTATTAGGACAACACAGCTTTACATACTTTTATTATGCAAATATCATATTATAGTTTCATAAAAAAATATTGCAATTATACCATCTATTCAAACCAACAAACATAAAAGCATAGAAATGGCCTTAGTGGCGTTGAATAAGATAAATGTTTATGTAGTCGACACCAAATTTGGGCAAGGGTTGTTTAAGCAGTCATGCATTGTTTTATTTTGTTGATAAGTGAGAAGCCATAGCTTAAGTTGAAGTTCATGATAAGTAAACTGTAGCATCAAGTTGAAATTGTTCACAGCATATCAGTTCTTGGTTTTAGTTTGTGAACTAGACTGGAGCATATTTCTTGAATTTATTTGGAACAAGTAATGGAGGGCAATGACACTTGACCCAGTTAACATGTAGACTTATGCATCAGTAGAAACTGTATGTATAGTTTTATATATCTGTTATTTGGACTGACTGCGGATTGGTATCTGATTCAAAGTCCAAAAGGAAGACTAGGGGAGCCGAAAGAGGAGAATGTGACACTTGGACCAACAGTTCGAGAAGGAGAATACGCGTTTGGTGTCGCATACATATTGGCGTCATTCAATGATACTTTTATTGTGAGTTTTTTGTGAGTCTTTTTGGTTTCCAGAATGTTATTAATTTTGTCAGTAATTGGGGCTGATTTGATTGCAGCATGTTACTAATTTGTCTGGGAGAGAAACACTTGTCCATATCACTGGTATGATATATTTTCTTTAAATTTGGATTGTTTCATTGAACTAAATTATGTTTTGTTTTCATTTTGTTGTTAAAAGAGATGCATACTTTTGCAATAACTGAATGGGATTTTGGTAACGTGGCTTTGTTATCATTGCATCAATGAATATATAGTTTAATTGCCATGGAAGAAACTCAAATATAGTTCTTTAGTCTTTTTTGCATCACAGGTATTGCGGAGGGTGAATTCTGTATTTCTGAGGAATGAAAGAGTCACATATTTTCATACGATCCCTTCTCAATAAAGTTATTAGGATGCATGTTTTAGTCTATTTTTCATTTTTTTTGAATTAAGTACTTCCCACGTCTATGTAGGTTACATGTTCTCATTTACATGGTTACCTTTATCATTTATTCAAAACACATGCCTTTTGATTATAATAGCATGACCCTTAAGATCGCCTTCAATTTATAATGTGGATTTTATTTGAGTCATTGCCATGCAACATTATTTGGGTACCATAGAGTATTCTTTTGTACCTTTCCATTTTTCATGTCGATTGGGTATTTCTGTTGTTGGTATTTGGCCTTTCTCAATGTAAAGCACTATCAGCATTGAGGGGTTTTGTTACTCACTGAAAGTGATTTCAATTGGATATCTCTTGCCAATGTCTATGTGAAATAACTCGTTTCATGTAGGTGGAAAATAATCTAAAAGGACATTTTTTGAATATTTGTCAGATAATCTCTTCTACATGAACGTTTTGTTTAATTCGGTTTCATTATTTTAAAATGAAAGAACTTGCAACATGTCATTTTTGTTGGTGGATGTGAATGGAATCTTATGACATGAAATGAATTGGATTTTTAATAGTGACAAGGTATCTAATGTGAAACTTGCTCACTTAGGCTCAAGTGTGTGTTTGTATGATAATGAACCTTGGTTATTATGTCTCACACTTTTATTTTTATCTGGTACTTTACATGACCGACAATTTTTTTTATCTGTGTATTTTGATTTCTAACTGACATGCTTTTCTTTTCCCAGCTCCTCTGTTGCAATTGATCAATTTACCTTGTTTCAATCAAAGAGTTTTGGAAGGTAGGTTGATGTTGCTATTGATTTCCTTCATTATGGCTATTATTCTGGATTTACTTGGCAGACTTTACCCTTTTTTTTCCTACTTTATGTTTGTTTCAAATTCTTATTATAGAGATCAGTTAGAGTTCTAACAGCGATTTTTTTCTTGGTTGTCCCTATTGGGTTTTTGATGGTTTGTTCATTTGTTTTTCCAGATAAGTTACTGCTTCACATAATGATGCAATGTTGCTAGTCATAGTGCCTGCTGTACAGGCACCAGAGATTTCTTCGTCTCGATCTCTGCGACTGGCAAAGGAATTTGATTATGATGGTTTGTCCTATTTTCCTTATTTGTTTCTGTAGTCATAAAATAAAAATGTAATAGTAAATCTATATGTAATGCATGAAGGTGTCCTGAGAACTTTTTTTTTGTCCCATGACAGTAACAAAACTTAATTATTTCCCATATAGGGACAAGAACAATTGGCGTTGTTATATAAATTGATTAAGCAGCGGGAGCCCAAAAAGTTCTTGCAGCTGTGCAAGCTCTTTTGTCAAATCAGGGCCCAAGAAGTGCTTTAGACAGTCCATGGGGTTGCTCTCATTGGACAATTTGTTTCTATAGCTTTTTCACACGATGGATCAGTAGGTTCTGAGAAGTCACTTGAAACTGCCTGGAGAGGAGAAAGAGGTTCTGAGAAGTCACTTGAAACTGCCTGGAGAGCTGAGAAAGACAGTCTTAGATCTATACTGACTCAAGCTCCTCAGAATATTCTTGGCAGAGTAGCTTTGGTAGAATATTCTCTTATATGTATGTTAAGAGAGATGTTAGCTCATTTTGTAATATGACATTTGCCACATGGAAAAGAGGATCAGTTGTTTTAAGATATTTGGCGGAAACCATATTCCACTTTGTGTATGTTGTTATCTTAAAGCTATGTTGTCAAATTTATATGCTTGCTGCTATATTTTTCTGGCTAATCTTTGTGATCTGTTGTTTCAGAATGTTGCGCCTTTGCCTGCGTATCTAGAAAATGCCATGAAAGCTGCATAGATGCGCTACATGACTTATCTTGATTCTTTTTTTTTGATGAAACCTATCTGTAGCAACAGAGGTAGGAACAAAATAATATATTTGAAGATGAGATGCAGTGGAATCGGTTATGAGCGGGGGAAGATATAAATTTTTCTGGAGAATGCTTATTGTGACACGAGTTTCTTACACGGTAGAGCATATTTTTATTTCACAACTATTAGTGGAATTATATTAGATATTGCTTATTGCTTTCTTTTATAGTTGTGAAATGCTTGATCTATAATGAACATCTTATTAGATAAATTGCTTATTCCTTTCTTTATTTGGTATATGCAGTGAATAATAACAGGGGATATGGAAGAGGTGGCGGGTTTCGCAGTGATGGAATGAGAGGTCGTGAAAATTATGGAGGTGGGAGGGGTTATGGAAGAGGGGACTAAAACATGGCAGAGTTGCTGAGAAAGTGACATCAATTTCCTGTAACGTAAACTATAAAGTTCTTTTAACTTATGTTTCTTTATATATAGAAGTTTGATACAAATTTTTTAGCACACATTTACCACTGATACTTTTTGTGAGTTACATTTAGAACTTAAAATATTTCAGCCGAATGTTAGAAGTTAAAAGAACCTTATTTTTGCAAAATCGAAATTATCACAAGGTTTGTCGGATTTTAGGCATTATCTTGAGTCTGACATCTCAGCAAAGAAGCCCATAATCAACCAGCTTTCATGACATGGACACATCTCGACAAACTTGTAAACCGTATTTTCGCAAATCTAATTCAGTAACTTGTAATCCGAAACTGTCACAATACAAAGCTCAAAAAAAAACTTATAAAGATATGCAACTTGAAGCACAGATCAGATGCAGATCAACATATAGAAAACTGAAATGTTTAAGAAAGAAAACATAGATGACAACGTTGCATAGTTCGAAAACATGAACACATAAATATATAGATAACAAGATAACAAAAGACATACATACAAATGTTTTAAGGCTTGGAAACAAAGAATCGATGCATTCATACTTTTTTTTTTAGTTTAGACAACTCGGTAGGGTAAAGGAGAAAATTTTATTTGTTCCAAACAAGTGAAATTCCAAAGATAAAATATTTTTTCATGCAAGTCTCCTTTAAATTATCATTACTATTTAGTTTCTTTGTTAATCACTGTCTTAAACAGGTCTAGATATTTATCATGCCCAATTCTGTTATCACCCACATAATATAGGCGTGATCTGATCGATAATTAGTTTTTCAAGATCAGTTCATTTCAGGCAGGTATCCTTTTGTAGTAATAGATGAAACTACAGGCACTCAATACATTGATCTAATTCATATTTATGCTTCCGATACCATAAACTTGTCACTTAAAAGAACTTTTTCTAAAGTAGCTTTGGCTAATATTGCTCACAAGAAAATAAAGGGACATGTTGACTACATAATAGGACAGCCTTACCCATAGTAGCCTCAAAATACATCAAAGATCACCGATAAGGAAGTAAGAAACCTCCTAATGCCCTTCTAATACGCTTATATATAATACCTTCTAATACATCAAAGACTCAAAATTCATGGAATTGTTTCTGTTGAGTCAGCAACTGAAAGTTAAATTAGTTGAAGTCTATTATCATTCTTATGGCTGACCTCTAATAAATTAATGTATTTTGTTTATTAAGATGTTAGAGGAGGAGGAAGTCGAAGTTCCAGTATCAGCTGCAAGGGATACCTGCAAAGAATCTATAAAGATGGACATAGATGAAGGTACAATCGATTCATCAGCAACAGCTGAAAGTGATGTCAATATGCATGACACCAATAGTGCAATAGGCAGTTTCGGTCCTGGAGTTGAAAATGGTGCACCAGAGACTGAAGAGAAGTCTACACAGATAGAAATAGATGCCAAGGTTTGTAAATAAACTTTTTCTTGAATCTCTTTGCACATGACCAGAGCAGCTGTGTTTTGATTTTTTAGTTTCTCTCTTATGTATTTATATTCTAGTTGGAAGAATAAGTGGCTAGTGCAACATCAGGTGTTGTAGCATCAGGAGTGCTCTTTTGATGCCTACTGTGAACTGAGCGAGAGAGGGATGGAGCCGAGCGCGAATCTCATGAAAGCCGTCACTTCTACGTATACTTAGAAGGGAGATTGGGCTCTTGCTTTTAATGTGTTCGAGAAAATGCTCGGCTATGGAGGAAATTCAAGCAACAAGATACCGATACTTGGCTATTCATCTACTCATAAATTTGTGTCTATTAATTTTACACTTTTTTATTATTAAGTTTTACACATATGTTGACAACTTCTTTGCTTTATGTTTCATCCAGTTTGTAATATATTTTCAACGGGTGAAGAAGTATTGTTCTACTGAAAATTAAATGTTTAACCATGGCCAAAAGATTGTTTCTTGTAGTGATAGATGTTTAACCATGGCCAAAAATTGTATTTTTGTGGCTGCACATCAAATACAACCACCATATAGATGTTAACCATGGCCAAAGGTTAATTGTAGTCAAAGAGCTTACCATTCTCAAGTGGTTGAATGACAACGATGGCCACAGAATAGTCAATTACTTGTGGCTTAAAGATATTAGTCATGGTCATAAGAAATACTAGTGACTAAAAGTTATTAATTGGACATGGTGGAATTAAACACATGTGGCTAAATGATACAACTAGCCACGCTGAAAAACAATTGTGTGTCTATAATGAATTTATCACCATAGTTTAACTTATTTCCTGTGTCTAAAAGTAGATCAATAGTCACGTTGAAAAATATTTGCGTATCTTCAGAAAGTTTTTAACCATGGTGTTAGAAATTATGCGTAGCAGAAAGTCATAAATTAGCCATGTTAAATTATCTTTGCATGTCTGAATGATAGCTAAGGCCATGGTTAGAACAAAGCCATGTAGCTTTAGGATAAACAATAACCACTCTGAAAATTATGTGTCTATAAGGAATTTATTGCCATGGTTTAACTGATTCCCTGTGTTTAAAAGGTGATCAATAGCCACTTGGAAAAATATTTGCGTGTCTTCAAAACGTTTTTAACCATGGTGCTACAAATTTTGCGTAGCTGAAAGTCATAAATTGGCCATGTTAAATTATTTTTTGCGTGTCTGAATAATAGCTAAGCCCACGGTTAAAATAAATCCATGTGGCTATAGGGTAAACAATAGCCACTCTGAAAAAAATTGTATGTCTATAACGAATTTATTGCCATAGTTTAACTGATTTTATGTGTCTAAAAGGTGAACAATTGTCACATGAAAAAATTTGCGTGTCTTCAGATAGTTTTTAACCATGTTGCTACCAATGTTGCGTAGCTGTAAGTCATGAATTGGCTATGTTAATTTAGTTTTTCTGAATGATAGCTAAGGCCATGGTTAAAACAAAAACCATGTGGCTTTAAGGTAAACAGTAGCCACACGGAAGTAAACTTGTGTGTCTATAATGAATTTATCGCCATGGTTTAACTGATTCCCCATGTCTTAAAGGTAAACAATAGCCACGTAGAAAATAATTTGTGTGTCTTCTGAAGGTTTTTTTAACCATGGTGCTACAAATTTTGCGTAATTGTAAGTCTGAATTGGCCATGTTAGAATAAAATTTGCATGTCTGAAAGATAGCTAAGACCATGGTTAAAATAAAAGTGGCTTTAATGTAAACACTAGCCATGTTAAAATAAATTGTGTGTCTATAAGGAATTTATGGCCAAAGTTATAGGAAAAATGGTTGACTACCAAAAAAAGTTTGGTACCAAATAGCCACGGTTATGGTCTGTGGCTACAGATTTTGCCATTCAAGTTTAATGTAGCCATAAGGGTATCAAAAGTACGCCAAAATAGGCTACGCTGTGGATGTAAAAATAATCCATGGTTAAAAGCAAAGCCACGGTGAATC
>JANAVB010003200.1:16170623-16260140 GCA_029216955.1 Iris pallida
AGATCCTAGACTTCTAATCTATTCGCATTCTTGCTTGGTACTAAAGTAACCAAAAATTTATCTTGACCTGCATGGGCCACCAAAAAAATATATAACGCTCCAGTCCCAAATACGTAGGACTAGGAATGTAGATATGCCAGCTGTATAATAAATATACGTAGCTGTAAAATGCAGTAGAACCATGACTAATCTCATCCACACAAAATATAAATAAAAGATATCATATAATCTTGAATTATCATTGGTACATGTAGTTGGGCGGAGACAAATCTATTACCAACAATGAAAAAAATACATGATATACAAAATAATGATTTTGGCGAGGGAAGCGAAGACGATCCAAGAGTAATCATCCTCGAAGAAATAGCGATGATCACGGCTAGAGCTAGAACACCTGCGAAAGACAAGAGCACACACCTGGCGAGATAACCAGGTCCTCAGAGGGACGTAACAAGACACATAATCATGCCATATAAACTGAATAAATATTGCTCAAATAAATAAGTCAATTGAATTATAACATGGTCCAATACACACCTATTGAACTAGCTTACCATCCCCCCAACCAAACAAGGACATGAGATGGTAAACTAATTCACGGTGACGTATCTTTCGATGTTATGAATCCATATGGTATCCGAACCCCAACAAGGTTCAATAACTTTTCATCGGAGTAGTAAGCTACACTTACAAGCAAACAAGGACAAGATGTGACGAACTAATCCGCGATAAGTTATTGTTCCAAGCCACGGTCAGATACAAGTACCCAAACCAAAAGTACTCATACCTAACGGATAAAGGTGCCTAACCAATCTAAGTGAAATGTTGTTAAGAACAATCCTTCCTACGTATGGGCCATGGCTAAAATATGATCGACATAGTCCCCCATTGGGGCACCAGAAGCCCAATCAATAAGAGCATAACATTCCGCAGAACGCCAGTGGCCGTCAGTAATCATGGGTCATCAACTCCGTATCTCCAGCGGAGCTTCCGGGTCACAAGGTAAAGTACATCAAAGCCCATACGCTAAGGAATTATCCTCCCCGCCCAATGCCTACTATGTTGTATCCACAACAAAAACCTCTATAACCGCTAAGTCAAACTAGCATACAATTCTATTAGCGGTTAATCCTATCACACGGCTTATACGTACTGGTGGCCAACCAGTCACGCATGTCCGTGTTCTACATACGATACACAACTTCGTGGTACAACGTGTCAAGGCCAATGAATGTAACACATAAGGTGGTCTCTTAAATCTAGGTTTAATGTGTAAGAAAAATAATACATAGCAGGAAATATAACTGAACAGTAAGTTCTAACAGGTTATGCCATGTATCACAATTTATTTTGCATAAAGAAAATAATGAATAATACATGAAATATGAGCTAAAATAATAAACAGCAAAAGGCAAGGTGTCTTGCCTGGTAGGACGCCTGGTGTGCTGCGATAATCACGGTGGCATGAACTACGACTTCGGTACAACAACTATGCAAGGTGACCTTGGGTTGTGGCATGGACAGTTCCATTGGGTCCAGAAGGGTCAAATTAGTTAGGATGGACAGGAGGAACGACAGAATTGGCAGGAGGATAGGAATAATGGGCTTAGTCTTGGACAGAAGGATAATCAAGAAAAATTTGGAAAAACTATTATAATAGTTGAAAAATTATGTATTAGTAAATTTTTTTTTTTTAGATTAATATTTAAAAACATAAAATTATTTTGCAAAAACTTTAAGTTTATCAAAAATGATATTTAGATAGGAGCTATATTTTATTAGTAAAATTAATATTTGATAAATACATAAAAATATGGAAAAACCGATTTAGGCTAAAATTTATGTTTTGTTAAGATATGAGTTTAGGTAAAAATCTATATTTTATAATTTAAAAAAATACTTTAGATAAATATTGAGAGAAAACCAAGAATTATTTCATAATTTGCAAACTATTTTTCTAAGTAATATTAAAAATCTAGAACATTTATTTAGGGTTTTAAAACCAACATTTAAGTCAAAGCTAGACTAGAAACTATAATAATATATATTAGATTTTTAAATTCATTTACAAATCTCTAATTAAATATGGCAAAATAATAATTCTTTCCAAAGCTTATACCACTTATATTCCTATACCTAAACCTAAATTTATGTATATGTAGAATTATAATGATTTGAAAATAGTTATCTTTATAATAGAAATATACTAATAAAACAACAGAAATAATAATAGTAGTAATAATAATAATAATAATAATAATAATAATAATAATATATAATAATAAAAAATATAATAATAATAATCACAACAGTACACATGTACTGCTGTTCTCTCAAATCAGTACTCACAAATAAACTTGAAATCAAGAGGGAGAGAGAGAAAGAGAGGGGGCTCCCAATTTTCGAGAGAGAGGAAACGGAAGGGAGGCAGGGAGAAGGAGCGGGAAGCGGCTCGGTGTTTGCCGTCGGGGAGCGCTAGGCCGGTGAGGGGAAGAGCGAAGGGGGAACAGGAAAGAGAGGGGATTCCGGTGGTGGGCGGCGCCGGTGGCGTGCAGGCGGGTTGGCCGCAGTCGCAGCTCGCGGGGACGGTTCGGCAAGGTCGGAGAAAATGGGGTTTTGAGGGGGACGGCTCGTCCGTGAGTTCTCCGGTGGGGCGGCGGCGCTGGGGTCGGGCAACGGCAGATGTGGAGGCTCGGGTCACCGCCGCGCTCGACGGTCGAAGCGCTAGGCGGAGGCGCAAGGAGGCAGCACTCGCGGAGGCGGAGGCGGTGCTCCCGACTGCGGATGCACGACGCACACCAACCGAGGTCGGGGTGGTGTGCTACGCGGGTAGAGCTCGCTGACGGGGCGACGCACGGGTGGCGGAGTCGTCGGGGTACAGGTCGGCCGCTCGGTTTTGGCCTAACACCACGGTGGTGGTGGCGTACGGGATTCGGCGGGTGGAGGCGGCGCTCCGGCGGAGACCGCGGCGGATGGCTCAGGTGTGGGATTTTTCTATTCTGTCTTGTTACGGCGGTGGTGGTCGTGCGTTTTCCTATTATTTTATTTGTTTCTAGTATTGTGGGGGTTTTGGTGGTGATGATGACGACGGTGGTGGTGGCAGCGGCCGGGATGGCCACGATGACGGTGGTGATTTCTGGTGGTCATGTTGGTTGGGATGGAGACGATAGGCATGGTGTTAGGAGAGGGTGGTCGCCTGAGGTGCTGTCACGGTGGGGCTGTGGGGAAGAGGCACGTTTGGTCGGGGCTGTACACGATCGGTGGCAATGTCTGATGATGGTGCTGGAAAGGCGGTAACGGGATAGGGTGGTGATGCTAATAGTGGTGGTGGCGTATTTGTTCGAGGACAACAAGGGTTATTGTTGGGGCCATGCAGGGAGGAGGAGGATGGGCAGGGGTTCGGCTAAGGTGATTCGGGGAGGTCGATATTGGGGGTGACGGTGATTGGGGTTGCCGTCGACTTAGACTTTTAGGATTTGTGCCAGGGTTGGAGGATGACGTGTCGTGTGTGGACACGAAGATGGTGGCAATGTAATTATAATGGAGAAAAATAGTGCAAAAGATGGAGACACGGACACGATGCACATATTTTTGGTTGTGGTAAAAATTGTGAAATAATTGTGGATGAGTACCTCTCCTTATATAGGAGGTGGAAATTTCCAGTTGGATAAGGATTATGATTTATTTAAACCCAATTAGATAATTCAATTATTAAATTTAAATCCATAAAATCAAATTCAAATTCAATCCAAATCCAAATAGATTTTATACGTAGAAAATTTAGCTAAATTAAATAGAATCTTAATTTAAATTACCATACTAATTAAATAATAAATCAACAAACTTCCAAATTACTCTTATAAATAATAAAATAATCAATATTAAATAATTTTGAAAATTGCAATAAATATTTGGATATTAATAGAAAATATCTTTAAAATACCTTTTTAATAATTAAGATAAATTAAAATAATTTTGAAAATTTCAAATATATACATGGATTAAATTTCATGTATCTTGTATGCGACTAGCACAAATATCTATGTATATTATTTTCGAAATCGGCATAAATAAATGGATACAATTTGCCACTAGTTCGACGGAATTTATATACCTTCAAGCAAAATAAACAAGTTAACTATATTATATGTTTTCTATATTTTTGATAACAATTATTTAATAATAACTGTTATAGATGAAAGACTTTTATAATTAAAAATAACATAATTAGAAATTTTGGCACGATAGCAAGAATAATTATTATATATATTTTGAAACTATAAAAATAGAAAAATATTTTTCTAAAAATATGTACGCTCGCACATATTCGCAGTCGTCGAACAATAATAAAAAAGCAAAATTTCGTGCGCGACGTACAATGTCTACGCGACGTACAATACAAAATAAGAAAAATCCGTACCAAATTTATTTTTTAAAAAAATAGTAGAAATTTAGGGGTTTTACACCCTCTTATGTTTAACGCACTTTTCTGGAATGTGAGAGGGATTGTGAACAAAGTAACTCATAAAAAATTAAGCAGAACTAACAAAGTTCTTCTTCTAGCTATTATAGAACCCAAAGTTTCAGCGGCTAAGCTCCAGGCTTTTCAGATGAAACTAGGGTTTCAGTATGCTTTTTCAAATGATAAGGAATATTGGCTTATGGGAAGGTACAACTGTACAATGAGGGTGGTGGATCTTCTGATCAGGCATTGTCAGTTGCACTTGCACATCCGATGCTACTAAGAGGCTATTGTTACTGCATTACATGGCAATACAAAGAAGGCAGAAGATTGCTTTGGGACCAATTATTAGGGCTACAGGAGAGGCTACGCCAGCCTTGGCTTGTGGGCGGTGACTTTAATACTATTACAAGGGTAAAGAAGAAATTTGGAGGGCGTTCCCCGGACTCAACGTCGATGGAGGAGTTTCTGACCTTCCAGATTACAGCAGGGCTTACGAAAGTACCATACAGTGGTAGCTGCTTAACATGGTTAAAGTCGCCAGATGGGAGCGGGAGTGACAAACAAGGGTCGATGCTGGACCGTATTCTCTTAGGTTATAAGTGAATGGAGTGGCGCCCCCTACTTTCTGTGAACATTTGAATAAGATAGGATCAGATCATGCCCCGGTTCTTGTTAAATTTAGCGCCAATACAGGAAAAGCTCGGAACGCTTTTGCTTTTTGTCTTTCTGGAAACAAGAGTCTTTCCACCAGGTGGTTGAAGCTTCTTGGAAGTCTACTGCTCACCCGAAAAACTTGATTAGCCAGCATCTCGCTGCTACACACAGAGCTTTGTTTCGATGGAGCTATGAAACGTTTATTAATATTTTCCAATATGTAAAATAGGCGGAAGACAAAGTTTTAATGGCAGAAGCGGCATTCGAACATGATCAAACTCAAAGACCTTCATTGATGCTAGCAAAGGCTGAATTGGAAGATGAAAATTCATCTAGAGGAAGAGTATTGGAAACAAAAAGCTCGTGTGAAGTGGGACTTACATGGAGATAGAAATTCAAGTTATTTTCATACATGTGTCTGTTGGGAACGAAGCGTGGAAACCGTTCCCCCAAACCAGAAAGTCCTGCGAGAGAACCGAGCGAACGCACACAAACCAAAAATGCCAAACCGCAGACACAAAGATTTTTGACGTAGAAAAACCTTACGAGAAAAACCACGGGACGATCGGAGTCCAACCCTGAAGAACCTCCACTAATGGAATAAAGAGAATACACCCTCTACAAGCTCCTCCCGATCCAACACGGATCACCACAACTCACTTGATAGAAGAATTTTTTGATTGCGGACTACGAAGAACAAAAGATGCCGAAAAATTATTCGAAGCAATCTCTCCTTCACAATAGTCCTTAATCCTCTCTCTCTCTCTCTCAAAGATTGTAAAGCACTCTTATTTTGAAATGGTTTTTCAACTAGCATGCATCACCCTTTTATAAGCCCTTGGTAATCTATACATGGAAGTCCACTATATATGAAAACTTCCAATATACATCAATCATATATTAATAGAAATATAATCATAATTGGCTTGCCATAATTGGAAGCCCAATTATGGAAAGCTACTATATGAAGGGTCCAATCATAAATATATGATCAAAGTAAATATGAAATCCAATCATATATTTCTTACCAAATATGTTCCAAAATAGGATCTATGCACTCCCCGAGCTTTTTCGAAACACAGATGGTGCTCGTCGCTCTCCGGGGTATTCTCCACATAGGTTGGGAACCCCACCTATTCCAACAAATCTTGCCTTTCACAACTAGGTGGAGGAACTTGTCATCCTGACGATCCGTCTGCAGTACTCAAACTTCCCTTGGTAGAACCTTCGTGAGCATGTTCGCTCCATTGTCATCAATGAACCTTCTCAAGCATTGCGTCCTTCTTTTCAACCACATCCCGTATCCAATGATACTGAGTCTCAATGTGCTTGGACCGACTATAAAATTTTTGGTTCTTTACAAGGTGAATGGCACTCTGGCTATCGCAATGCAAAGTATACTGCTCTTGCTTTAGTCCCACTTCCTGCAGCACCTTCTTCATCCACATCAACTCCTTGCAAGCCTCTGTTGTAGCAATGTACTCTGCCTCTGTCGTCGACAAGGCAACACACTTCTTCAACCGCGACTGTCATGATACCGCTCCTCAGTAAATCATCACATAGTCCAAAGTCGATCGCCTCGTATCTACATCTCCAGCTATATCAGCGTCGGTATACCCAACCAGCTTCGGCTCGTCACCACCATAAAAAAGTCTCGAATAAGCAGTGCCCTAAAGGTATCGTAGAATCTACTTGACCGCACTCCAATGTACCCTTCCAGGATTTGAAAGGTACCTGCTAACTGTGCCAACTACATGAACGATGTCTGGTCTCGTACATACCATAGCATACATAAGATTTCCCACAGTTGAGGTATATGGAACCCACTCTATATCTTATTCTTCATCCTCGGTAGATGGGCACTGCTTTTAGTGAACTTAAGTGAGCCGCAAGGGGGCAACTCACTTTATTCGACCCATCCATCCCGAAACGCTAAAGTACCCGGTGATTGTACTTTTTTGGGACAAGTGTAGCATCTTAGAATCTCTCTCGGCTGATCTCCATCCCAAGAACAGTCTTTGTTGCACCCAAATCCTTCATAGAAAAGGCCGCACCCAGTTGGCGCTTCAACTCCACTATCCTATTAGCATTCTGACCACTAATAGCATGTCATCAACATAGAGCAATAAAATGATGAAATCATCCTTGACAAAGTACCTCAAAAATACACAATGGTCCGACGTCGTCCATGCATAACCATGCTCCCCCATAAATGATTCGAACTTTCTGTACCACTGCCTCGGAGCCTGCCTCAGACCATACAAGCTCTTCCTCAACCGGCAGACCAAATGTAACTTGCCCTTCTCACAGAATTCCTCTGGCTTGTCCATGTATAACTCCTCCTCAAGATCACCGTAGAGGAACACCGTCTTCACGTCCATCTGTTCGACTTCCAAGTCAAAACTGGCTGCCATTGTTAGCACCACCCGAATAGACGACTGCTTGACGACTGGCGAAAAGATCTCATCATAATCCACGTCTTTCCACTGACCATAGCCTTTAACTACCAGCTTTGCTTTGTATCGAGGGTGAGTAGCATCATCCGTCTGCTTCACTCTAAATACCATCGATTCTTCAAAGCCTTCTTGCCTTTGGCAACGCACCAGCTCGTAAGTAGAATTGGCGTGTAAGGAACCCATCTCCTTCTGCATAGCCTACCTCACTCTGCATGTGTACGTCTTCTATAGCCTCTGCAAAACTTTTGGGCTCTCTCCTTCAGTCAGTAGCACATACTCACTCGGTGAGTATTTCGTAGATGGCCGACGATCTTTGTCGCTCCTTCTCAATGGAGCCTCTGGTGTTGGCTGTATACCAAAAACCTCCTCCCATTCAAGAACTGCCTCCCCGAATGCTCATCCTCCTGAGGAACACCTTGACCAGCATCAGCTGGTTGATGATCAAGGTTGGGGGCAACATCATGTACTGGCTCCCCCATAACTGGATCCTCTACGATAACCTCAGGCAATTCCTCAGCCTCAGAAGGCATCTTGGATTCCTGTGTGTTGGTCATGGTCTGATCCTCGACGAATAGCATGTCCCTGCTTCTATAGAGCTTTTTTACCACTGGATCGTAGAGTCTAGAGCCAAACTCATTCAGTCCGTAGCCGACAAAGACGCATCGCCTCATCTTCGGCTCAAGTTTGGACCTCTCGTCCTTCGGTACATGCACGAAGGCCTTACAACCAAACACTCACAAGTGATTGTATGATCGCTCTTTGTCGTACCATACTTTGTCAGGCACATCACCTGTAAAGGACCACTAGGAGATAATTAATAACATAAGCAGCTGTGAGAAGAGCCTCACTCCAATAACTGCCTGGTAAATTTGCTTCTGACAGCAAACACCGCATCCTCTCCATCAGTGTCCTGTTTATGCACTCTGCTACACCATTGAGCTGAGGTGACTTGGACGGATTCTTCTGGTGTCGTATCCCTTGCTCTCTGCAATATGCATCAAAAGGACCAATGTATTCTCCGCCGTTGTCAGACCAAACACACAATAACTTCTTGCCCGTCTCTCTTTCAACAGAGGTTTAAAACTCTTTAAAAGTGGGCAGCACCTGATCTTTGGTCTTTAAGGCATAGACCCAAACCTTCCTGGAATAGTCATTAATAAAAGTTACAAAGTAAGAAGCACCACCAATAGATTTACCTTCATAGGACCGCAGACATCCGAGTGAATCAACTCGAGCAACGCCGGCTTCCTTAAATTGGGTGACTTTGAAAAGACACCCTATTTTTCTTTCCAGCTAAGCAGTGCATATATTCTCCAACTTTGTAGACTTGAGCCCTGGACACCTTCATGTTCACTATGTAGCTCATACCCTTCTCGCCGATATGGCCGAGCCGCCTGTGCCACAACTCGGTAGACGCATCACTGACTGCGTTCACCTCCTATGTCCCTGTGCGCTCCCCTCCATAGTAGAGACCAAACTTCTTGCTTCCTCTGGCAATCACCATCGAACCTCTGGAAAGCTTCCATTGACTATTCTCGAAGAGATTGAAGAATCCCTCGTCGTCCAACCTTCCAACCGATACCAGGTTGAAACAGATATCAGGGATATAATGAACATCTTTGAGAACAAGAACTGCACCCGTCTTCATCCTCAAATGCACATCTCCAATGGCAATCGCCTTCGAAACATCTCCATTACCCATATTCAATACTCCACAGTCACCTGTCGTGTAAGTGGCAAATAGTGCCAGTTATAAGATACGTACGCTGAAGTCCCTGAGTCCACCAGCCAAGAATTATCATCGCAGCGAGGTTTGTGATTACCTTCACTACTACAAAAATGGTTAACAATGGCACCTTATAGATGACACTCATAAGAAAATGTCATTAATAATTCTTTTAATGTCAGCTCGGTAGATGATCGTCATTAATACTGAATTAATGACAGTAAAAAATAATGTCATGAAATGTGTATTAAATGACATTTGAAAATAAGGGTCGTAAAAAAATTTATGGATGTCATCTTTTGTGTGAAAGAAAAGATGTGGGGCTAACAATGACATAATAATATTAAGAGTCATATTTAGTTTAAACAATGATAAAGGCATGTTGTGTGTCATAGAATATTTTGATCTTTCTAAACTTATGTTTATCAGACAAAAAAATATAAAAGTTTAAGAGAAAATAAAATATTAAGTATGATTTTATTAATAAAAATATTACTATATATTAAAGAGCCAAAATTAAATAATTGATATATTTAAATAAATTTAGTCTATTTTAACTAAAAAAATTATGTATTTTTAGTTGGCCATAGTCCAGTACGAAGGTCATGTACAAATATCGTATGTACATCGGATAATATCTTTTGAAAAATACTTTCTACATTTTTTGTGATTAAGATAAAATATTAATTAGAAAATATGTATAGCAAGAAATAATTAAAATAAAATAATTTTTTTATTCTTTTGATTTTTATTACTTATCAAAATTAAAACCACTACTTTCTCTCCCCTTTCACGCTGGAATACCAAACCCCCATCCCCGCTCTTTCTCTCCCTCCTCCTCCCTCCCTCTCTCTCTCTCTCTCTCTCTCTCTCCCCTTTCACGAATTCCTTATTCTAGGGCTGGGTTTCTTCTCAAAATTTCACATCTAGATTTTTTCCTAACCTTCCTCTTCTCCTAGTCAAACCCATACCCCCCTTCTTCATCTTTACCGAACCCTCTCCTGGATCTAGCAACTGCAACTACGACACCATCGACAGCCTTTTTACGAGCTTCTCCGACTGTCACCGAGTCCTCCAGTCGAGCTTCGTCGTCGAGTCCTTTCGTGGAAACTCCCCAAATCAGCGTCAATTCTCCAACCGACAACAATGCCATCAATGCCTCCTCGCCTCTGCATCGATAGCCCCCTTCCATCTCAACCGATCTGACTCCGACTCGTGGCCTCCGCCCCAACGCCTTCTTCCTGATCTGATTTTTTCTAGATTCAGTAGGAGATCCCGACACATCCCCTCAGGGCATAGCGCACACCTTGCCTGACTCATTCCCTTGCCACCAGCCACTTCGTCGACAACCGGAGGTAAATATGTATTTTCGAATTTTATTTGGTGAATTTTATCGTTTTATCGAATTCAGTTAATTTTACAAAACCAATTAACTTTTTTTTCCTCTCTGTTTCTGTATTTGTAGATAATAATATATGGATAAGTCTTGGATGTTTGCTGATAGATTATCTAAGGAATATGATGATGGAGTTAAAAGCTTTATGAATTTGCATTATTACATGCTCGTGACCCTAATCACATACTTTGCCCATGTATGAGATGTGCGAATCTCAAGATTCAAACTGAAAAGGTTATCAAATATCATCTGTATTGCAATGATATTAATCCAACTTATAGTACAACAATAGTGGAGTAAGCATTGTTGCAAAAACAATGCAAATTTCTAGTGCAAAAGATAAACATCCTGTACTTTCAGATATGTTATTTTATGGAGTTATACAAGAGATGGGAACTTGATTATAATCAAATCAGAGTTGCACTCTTCAAATGTGATTGGGTACAAAACCATGGTGGTGTTAAAGAAGATGAGCTTGGATCGTTGGTTGACCTACGGCGGATCGGATATAAATCAGAATCATTTATTATGGCCTCACAAGCGAAACAGGTGTTTTACGTTGAAGACCAGCTGAATCCGGGTTGGTCAATTGTTCTGGTATCTCCTCATGGAGACTATAATGACACATCTAATGAAGATGATCTTGGTGATACAATTTTAGATTGTCAAGGTGCTACGAAAAGATTGCCGTCTATCGAAACATTTGATGTCATGGGTGAAAACGATCAAGCTAACTATGCACGAGTGGATTGTCAGGACGAGGGTATATGGATTGATAGCACTTGATGTCAGATAACAAAGAATCAAAAGATTTGTAAGTAATCCTTATCTTTTTGTGATATTTTTTAAAATACTCCATGTTGTGATTTTTTTAGGTCATTGTTTATTCATCAGAATATCGTATGCTCAATGTCCATTCTTGTAACGTCTGTCCTTCCACTATCATTCTTTCTTTTTGCAGGGCGTAAGTAAACTCTACATTTTCTGAATTTATTTTGGAAGCTGAAACACATTCCTCATTTAAGAATGATAAAAATTCCAGCCTATTTTTCACGACGGTATGAAAGAATGTAGCTGTTGCAAGCAAAGAAGCCATGACTTCATCTTATTTTTGGCAATACCCGGGTAAGTTTCTCTCTCTCACTCTCTCAATCTCATATCACAGAGTGTTGGAGAACTTCTGTTGATAACAGTCTGGAGTGACCTTCAGCAGCACAAATTTCAACCTACATAATTACTTTCCCTTGGTTTTCAAATAATAGATAACGTGAAGAAAGATGTAGCCTTGACAAAGGGCGACGAATTTGTACAAGTGGGCATAGTAATATTTAGGTGGATACTCATGGTTCTTTTCTATTAGTACATTCCCAGAAGTTATGTTTTGATTATGCAGTTGGAGTATGGTTTGGTACCGTAGGTTGCTTAACCTTTATCTGCAGATATCTTCAATCTAAAGTTTCTTGATTTTGGGCAACATCCTGGGGCTAATCTTAATGTTAAGTAAATTCGAAATTCTCAACTCTTCTGAGGGGTTTCATGCTTAGTATTGCATCCATCTATCCATGAAATGGTGCTTACTCTGGTGCTGGTGTCCTGACCTTTCTCTTGAGGAACATTTTGAGGAATTACTGTAAGCACTTCGCAACATAGGTGCACCACTGCATCTATTGTCTTTATTAGACTCTTTCCTGACCTCTGTAGTTGTATAATCTTCAGTTGGGCTGACAAGAAAAAGAAACTTCAGTTGGGCATAGCCATCTTTCCTGACCTCTGTATGTGTATTCAGACAATTAACAAAATCAGACTTGAAAGTTTTTTCCCCGTATAGATCACTTGTTTAGTCGTTTAACAAATATATTTGAGGCCAGTGGAAGTGATGTTTCTGTTCATTCCACATCATGTATCCCAGTGAGAAGCATTTTGATGATAAACGAGCAAGAGGTCATCTTCTACACGCCAATGTTTTCTTCATGCTTCTATTTCTCAAAGCATATTCTATTTTCTTCCCTCAATATTGATATTATCCCTTTTGAATGTGATTTTTGACTAATTTTGCTTTTTGTTTACCTTGTTACATTATATCATACGAGGGACTTATGCTGAAAGTACTAACATCTTATATAATTGTGGGGGTGTGCCATTGTTCTAGCATTAGTCAGATCAGTAGTAAGAATGGTAGACTTGGCCACTTGGCCATGAGCAGGTGATGACCTGCTGTGGGAGGCCATCCTGGCCTTGGCTTGGCCATTTGGTTGCTGCCAGGGAGCAGTGCACAGCAAGGTGAGTAAGTGGGGGCTCGGGCATAGCCATCTTGGCTTGACACTTGGCCATAGGGCTGTATCAGACGTAAATCCATGTATCAGTGATTTAGCCAGCCCAGATTTTGGCAACAGAAGAATAGAAGATTGGGGAATTAGGCCACTTGGCCATGGCCTATGTGAGCAGGCCAGTGCCCCCTTTGGCGGCAAAGGATTAACCCCTTAGCTGTAGGGTTGCTAACTGGGGATATTGATCTCTAATTTAGCACTGTCTATGAGTACCAGTGAGTTAAGTGTGTGAGATGTTGCATTTGATATGTGGAATGCCATATTGCCAGGAATACAATATTCCTTGGTATGCCATATTGCCAGGAATATTATGTTGCATTGATATATGGAATGCTAACAGATTATGTTGCCAGGAATATTATGTTGCCAGGAATACAATATTCCTTGGTATGCCATATCTGAAGTCCTTGATTCCTTCTGATTTGCTGAATGATGAAATGAAGTCCTGTTTGTTTTTTTGCTGGTTATCTTGCCAGAAGTACATGAATTTAAAGTAAAGGATAGGATGTCACCAAAAAGTTTGAGGACCAACAGCACTTTTACGAGAATCTTCAATCAATATTGTTTATCCTAGCAGCTATAAAGCTTTCATCTTAATTCCATTGAAACAGCTAATTATGTAGTTTATATTTGGATTATCCATTGCAAGTTATCAAAATTTAACACAGGAAAGTAGCCTTGTCAATTATCACACAGGGAGGGGCGGGGCAGGGCAGGGTGATTGCTGTTATCAGTTGATATCCATCAGCAAGTCAACCCAAATCGTTTTGATGATCACCTTTTCTTTTCTCCCATTTAACACTTCTGCCTACATTTGAGTCCTCATGGGTTCTTCTGTGTAGATGTACATAATAATTCTTCACATCATTCTTCCTCATTAGAGAGCAAATATTATCCCGTCTTTGAATACAATGCTATGCATATGTAAAATTGAAAGCAGCACACTGGTGCCAACTTTTCCACGAGAGTACCTTGGACCCTTGCAGATATCCTCATATAGCACTTTGTACTGGCTTTATTTCTTGAGTTATCATTAGAATTATTACATGATCTTGTTTTGTTAACCTCTTGGAAGACATTGTATCATCATCATCATGTAGTCAAATTCTTTTTGTTAACCTTGTACAATTCCTTTGAAATTTTTCGTTTCTTTAAATTTATTCCTAAACTTGTAGCAAAGAATTTTTGTCGTTTTCAATTTTCTTGTAATTTCTGTCATTTCACTTTTCTTGTTGATTGATGTATATTTTGGTCGCAGTTGCAGAATGGGCTACTGATGCTCTTCTGGGAATTGAGAAAGGTGCTCCTTTTTCTCTCTGCTTGACCAAGAAGCATTTTTCTGAAGTTGCATCTGCACATGGAAAAAATTATCATCATCTGTCAAAAGTAAGACACCAAAATTTCAAGCTGAATCTGTCTTATATACTATTGCAATACATGAAAGTCAACCCTTTTGAAAATTATGACTAATTACTATAATATTATTCTACATTCAGCTACATGGTGTAATGAAGGCTGAGTATCGAATTGCGCTGAGGTCTTCGCTACGGAATGATTTTGCTGAAGGTGTACGAGCAGTCTTGGTGGACAAGGACCAGATATTTTTCTCCCTTCAGTGCCTCCTGTTTGGATTATAAATAGAAAACACGTTTGTATTTTCTTGTTATTGGGTGAATTTAAAGTTTGAGGGGTTCTTGTTTTTATTTTTCCTGACAATCGGTTGGATGACTGATTTATCAATTATCATCTATTAGTGAAAGAGAAGAACCTCGTTATTGCATCAATTTTGGTTTCTTAGCTCCATGTTTTGGGTGAAGTGATATTTATGCCAAGTTCATAAAGGGCATTTGGCATTATGTAACAGATGTACATGCTAACAGATTATGTCTACGGCTTGTTAAATTTTAATTCTTTGTGTGCATTCTCAATTTAGCTTCCTACAAAGATCCATCAGCTTGTAATTGGTGTTAAGCAAGACATTTCTGCCATTTTTATTACTGTTTTAATTTCTTTCTTTCCAAAAAAATCCATCTTTATTAATGCTTTCCTGATTTTGTGATATATGTTTCCTTTCCTGATATATTCTTTATTGCTTTTTAAAGTCCTGGTATAATTCCTTTTCTTTTTTTAAGTCCTACTATAGTAAGTCATGATATAATTCCTTTTTTTAAAGATCTTTTCTTTGCTTTTTTAAGTATAATTATAAATAGATTATTGATGTTGATTATTCTTAAACCTCCTCTTTTTAACTCTGCTCTAATAACCTCTTCATTGTATTCATCAAAATTCGTTGGAAGCAAGAAGAAATGGAGAGCGGGAGTCATTTTCGAAAGAAAAAACACACCGAAAAAAATGCTAAGACAGTAGATGCATCGGGTACTGCTGCAGTCTTTGCCGACGCCTCCACCATGGCTTCAGATGGCTCTCAAAGAAACCAGGTATCTCCAATTTTTTTTTTATGGTTTGCATGTCATTAGTCATTAGTAATAGAGAATGGTTTGATATTTTTTGGGTACTCTTGTAGGTGTCTACACCTGCGGAATCTTCACCCTTACATACTGCATCCTCAGAATCCATATCTGAAAAAAGAAAAGAAGAGGTAGAGGTGCTACTGACTTGCCTAAACTTGCCATTTATAGAAGCAAAAACATGAAACTGGAATTGCAAGTTAACAGAAAGGGACAAATCATTGGTGAAAATGAAGCAACTTTTAAGAGTTATTGTGGTGTATTGGCACGGCGAATGATCCCCATTTCATATGAAAAATGGAATGACGTGCCCGAAGAAATAAAAGATAAGTTATGGGATTCCATTAAGGTATTTGTGTTGTATTTGCATATAGTTTCTTATAATTAATTAAATCGCTTTGTCGAAACATATTTTTTTTGACTATTTTGTAGGTCCTATACAAGGTGGATAATATTTTGGCAAGGGATAAATTCTTGTCTACATGCGCAAAAAATTGGAGAACATTTAAGAACATACTCACTGTCAAACACATATTGCCATATAAAAATGAACCAGAACTCCTTCGGAATCCACCACCTATTTACTACTTCATTGAACCGACTACTTGGGAATTATTTGTAAAGGATCGTTTGTCTAAGAAATTCTTGGTACGTAAACTATCATTATAGAATTTTTCTTTTTTATTCAAGTTATATGCATGTGTTATGCTACTATTTTTCCAACTGTGTAGGCTATACGAGAAAAACAAAAGGCTGTACGAGCGCAACACTTATACCCCCATCGCTTTTCTAGAAAAGGTTATGCTAAGTTAGAGACTGAAATTGTAAGTATTGTTTGAATTTGTTTGAAATTTTATTAGTAAAGGATTTTCAAGTACTACTGATTGTTCTTTTTTTTTAATAAACAGCAAAAAGAACAGGGAACCATTAACGAAATTGATCGTGATATACTTTGGAAGGCTGCTCGAGCTAATAAGTCCGGTGGATTTGACAATGAGGTCATTGAGAATCGAGCAAAAAAATAGTAAGTTATCTTGTTGTCCCCCTACTGTGTTATTTTTTTACTTATATGGGATATAACTTAGAATCTTTTTGTACTATATTTGTAGGATGAGTTAAGGAAACAAAAAGACAAGGGGTTGCTAAATCCTGCTGGCAGAAAAGATATCCTGGCATTGGCATTAGAGACTCCTGAACATTCTGGTAGAGTAAGGGGTGTGGGACAATATGTCACTCCATCAATGTATTTTCCACCGGCTCCCACTCGACAAGCGTTAGACCAAGAGATGGATAAGCTACATACTAATTTATATGATTTGCAAGTTAAATATGACAAGCTTTTGAAATTAATTTCGAGCCAACCTCCCGAGCAATTTCGGACCATTAACACCCAAGATGACGAATCGAATAATGACTCAGATGAAGATATAGAAGATGTGATAGGTGACATGCGTGGGGGTTGGGATCATCTACAAAATCCTTCATTAAGTAGGCAGCCAAGTCATTCTCCTATTTCTCAAAATGGTGTTTCTCTTCCTTCTTCTCAGAAGGATATAAGTCACACTTTGCATAAGGATGTGCCAGGTCCTTCTTTAAAAGTAAGTAACTATTATTTGTACTTTACAATCTGTATAAATTTTCTTATAATTTAATTTTTGAGCACTTATACTTGTAGGAAAAACGTGCAAGTTGGCTTCCGGCACCATCGATAATATTGTTGCCGAAGGCACTCAATTCGATGATGATGATCCATATGCAACCGTGCATGGAGTGCCTTTGTTTTCTACAAATGTACGTGTTTCTATCACTACTATATTGAAAGGAAGTGCCCGATTGCCGATTCCTGTGGGTGATGAGCTAATTTTTGTTTCCCAAGCCATTGGATCTTTTGTGGCTTGGCCTAAAGATCTTGTTATTTATCCTGGTTCTAAGCCTGCAACACAAGTAATATTACATATTTTCTCTTCTCTTATTATCCCTTTGTTTTTATTTTACAACAAATTTTGCTTGCACATAATTTTAGTATTTAGAATGCATCAATTTATTCATCTTAAACATAGGAATTGAGAGGACCACAACAATCAGCGCCATCGAGCCCCCAAAAATTGATATATTCTCTTATTCGGTATGTGGAAACCTCGACAACAGGAGTACATGTCCACATGGACCCTGGAGTAGTGTCTCCTTATTCATCGGATATATATGTTATGAAGGAAGATTTACAATAATTTGCTAGTATGGAAGAAATATCTGTTCAAATAATTGTTGTTTACATGAGGTGTGATCAATTTTTGGCTTAGCAATGCTTTTATTTTCAAAAATATTTGACATGTAGTATATTAACTCGGTCTCGAATAATCTCTTTACAGATTTTTGTATGGTATGTTGCAAAGGTCAAATTTAGAAAGTAAGTATAGACTTGTTGAACCTGGAGTAATTGCTGAAGCACGAAAGACTTCACTTAGAGCTCGTGAGTTGGCCATGAGAATGGAAGTTTGCAACAAAGGTGAAATGGTAGTATTTCCATACAATGCGAAGTAAGTTTTCTTCTTGTCAATTTACTTTATAGTTCTAATACTTGTATATATAACTGTTGTTCTGGTTTTCTACTTTTATTTTGTGTGGTTTGACTTTGTTATATGTATATAGCTATCACTGGATGTTGGTTGTTGCCGATCCATATGCTCGAAATATCCACTTTTTTGATCCTCTTGGTCTTGATCCACGTGATGACTTAAGATTGTTAATTCCAATGTAAGTGTTTAGCTAATATATATAACAGAATTATTTACCATTTAGGAACCTTTATATGACACATTTTTTTATTGTAGGGCTTTTAAGATATGGCTCGCTCAAAAGGGGATGAAGTCGAAAAACCTAACATGGAACTGTGTAAATGTAAGTTTAAATTTACATTCCATTTTTTTCTTGATTAATTATTCGTGCTAACTCCTTTAATTTTTTACTTTCTAATGCAGTGTCCTAAACAACCAAACAATAGTGAAAGTGGTTACTATGTAATGAAATATATGAAGGATATATTCCAACATTCTACTACCAAATTAGACAAAGTGGTAAGTTAGATGTTAAGATAATTCTATAAATATAATATTTGTTTTATTGGTATAAAATGAAGTCATTAATGTAATAATTAATTTTGTGTTTTTTTTGTAGTTTGCTGGGAGAAAGGATTACTCCATCAAAGAAATTGATGAAATGAGAGGGGAGCTGGCCAAGTTTATAATGGACATTATTAATGAAGAAAATTTGTATTAAAATTTTTTGGAAGTATTATTAATTTATGATTTGAAGTATGTGAGAATAATGAATATTGTTTAGTTCAATGTCATGATTAATAAAATATATTTGTTTGGTGTTACATATTAGTTTTCTTCTTTGTTTTCTTCAATGGGATATTATATGTACATTTTATTGTCTTGAGCCGTCATTGTTGTGTAATTAATAAAAGTCATCTTTTTATAACAATGATGTGTGTTGTTTTTCAATGTTAAAAGTCATCTTTTATAAATAATAATGACACATGTAAGTCATCTTTTGTAAATAATGATGACGCATAAAAGTCATATTTTATAAATAATAATGACACATGTAAGTCATCTTTTGTAAATATAGATGACGCATATAAGTCATCTTTTGTAAATAACAATGACATATATAAGTCATCATTTGTAAATAATAATGACGTGTGTTGAGCCGTCATTGTATTTCTACGATAAATGTCATATTTTATAAATAACGATGACGCATGTAAGTCATCATTAGTAAATAAAGATGACGTCTAAAAGTCATCATTTATATAAAAGATGACGTGTGTAATCTGTCATTGTTGTCTCACGATAGAAGTCATCTTTCGTAAATAAAGATGACATATATAAGTCATCTTTTATATATAAAGATGACACACATAAGTCATCTTTCATTGATAAAGATGACGTGTGTAATCTGTCATTGTTGTCTCACGATAGAAGTCATCTTTCGTAAATAAAGATGACATATATAAGTCATCTTTTATAAATAAAGATGACACACATAAGTCATCTTTCATTGATAAAGATGACGTGTGTCGAGTTGTCATTGTTTTCTTACGATAAAGATGACGGTAACGTAGATGACGGTCAAACAAATGTCATCAATGACCATTTTTGGCCGTCATTGTTAACCATTTTTGTAGTAGTGCTTATCACCTACGACGATCACATCGCCTCCATGTATCGAGGCTACCGCTGTAGTGTTCTCATCTTACTTTCCCTTGTCGCCCTTCTTCTCTTTCTTTGTAAAACCCTTAAATTTCTACTACGATTTTTTTAAATAAATAATTTGGTATTGATTTAGTAATTCAGATTTGTATGTCACATACGAGTTGGCATTCGTCGTATTGTACGTCTCGTACGAGTTTGCGTTTCGTATTTTCTCGACGAGTGTGAATATGTACGGGGTACATATTTCTTAGAAAAATATTTTGATTTTATTATAAAGGAAGTATAGTTTTTCTAATATATATATATATATATATATATATATATATATATATATATAAAATATATATATATATATATATATATATATATATATATATATATATATATATATATATATATATATATATATATATGATAAATAATCAATTTGTTTAAGGTTACGAGCAAAGAGAATTTCAAAACTTCATTTATTTTGCCGTATAAAATGCTATTTTATTATACAAGTATAATTAGTAATTTAGAAAAACTGGTTTTGGATAAATATTATTTATGTATGCGAGGGTATAAATATTTGTATTTTTGGAATTATTTATTTTCATTATTTTAATATTTTGAAAATAATATTTGAAATTTTGTTTGATTTATGTTGAAAAAGATTTCATTGATAAGCCTTTAATTCAAGTAGATTTATCTACATTTGATTTGAATTTGATAAAGTAATTTTTAAAACCGTTTTGAATCAATATAGGATTTATCTAATGGAGGGTTTAAACTATCCAAGTCCTCATCCAACTAGAGGTGTTCACCTCCTATATAAGGAGAGGCTCCATGCCATCTTTTTTCCATAATTTATACAATCCAAATTTCTTCCACCCAATTGTATTATGCACCGTGTCTGTGTCCACCGTCTTATTCCATTCCTTATACATGTACATTATTTCTCGTGTCAGACATATTCCCGACATAATCAAATTCTATTCCTAACCCATCTCCGTTCTCCTCCTCAGCTGCAACCTTCAACCACCATCACCATAACATCCGATCCGATCCTCGACCACCACCATCCGTCCATCACCACATCCATCCCAAACCGATCAACCAACCACCGCTACCATCATTGCTGCCATCATCGAGCAGCGCCATATCCCCAACCTCGATGCCACCCATGTGTGCCTGGCCAACCCATCGGGACACATCCCCACTATCCATGCCTGCCGCCATCACCGGCCAGACCCCGACCGACCACACCATTAGGCCCACCACACGCAACCCAGAAAAGAAAAAGGTGGAAGGAAAAACACTCACCTGGATCCCTTTCGTCGTGCCTGGAGAAGCAACACCGTCGCGACTCCCCTCTGCCACCGCCACCATATTGCGCCCCTCCACGCTTTGCCTCGCCCACCGTGATCGCTTCTGCCACCTTTGAGACCCGCCGACTTCATCGGTGATCGGAGTCGTGCCCGACGTCGATGCGCCTCATGTCGACGCCGTCTCCCCACGGCTTTCTCCATCGAGTGCAGCACCACACACCAGATCTAGCTGACCTCGTCTGACAGCTCGACAACGCCGGTGTCGCACCCTCCGCGACCGCCCCTGTCTGCGGCTGAGTCCGTCGTCGCATCAGAGTTCGACGCCAATGCCCAGCACCGAGCCTGGACGAGTCTCCCTCTGTTAGTCTCCTCCTCCGCTCTCTCTCCCTCTCTGCCTTTTTCCTGCTCTTTCCCGACCAAACCCCCGCTCCTCTCTGGTCTTCGTTCATTCTCTCTCTCTCCCTCAACCTTTCTCACCAACTACCTCTTCCATTCAGCTTTTTTTATTTTATTTTTATATTTTATATTTTGTAATATTTTCAAAGAGGGTTGGGCTAACAGTAGTCTCTGGGCTGGTCTCAATTGGGTTGGTTTAAAAAAATATACATAAATATTAAATATTTTGGGTTGGGCCAGAGCCATAAATCTGGCGGGTTTTAAATATACATTAGTAATATTAGTACCATTTTGAAAGTATAATTATAAGTATATTAGTAGCATTATCATTATGATTATTCATATTATTATTCTCATTAGCAATAATGACACTTTAATTAACTTAGGTATGATATGTACTTTTATACCTATGCTAAAAATATTACCTAAGTTAAATAGATATTTTATTTGGATTTCTAGAAGTAATTTGTTTTGGGCCTATAAATACAACGAACTCTTATTTTTCAAATATATACATACATTATTTAGAAAGTATATTTTGGGCCTATTAAACTTAAATAGTTTTGTGCTAAATAAATATTTTAATTGGATTCTTATATTATTTTTAAGGATATAAATAAAGCTGAATAGTTATAAATACTTTTCTAATAAGTTATATATTTTCTAATTAAGAAATTACTTCATCCAAATCAAAATTTCCTCCTAATTAGATTGTCCCTCATCATGGCTAATTATGCTTTCCTATTTTCTCATAAAATTGGTATCTTCACAATGATCATGGCTAGTGGACTATTCGGGACATGTCAGATCATCGCACACCACCAGGCAAGATACCATGCCATGTTTACTTCTTACATTTAGTTGCATTTTATTTTTCAGTTATTGTATAGTTACTGCACCTCTATTTTTCCATTTATTATTTTTCTTCTTGCATGTGGACCTAGAGTTAAGGGACTACCGTCAACTTAGTGTATCTCATTAACTTGACACGATAGTAACACGAGTTGTTTGTGAGTTGTGAGTAAAATATAGAGGTCACTTGCGTGTTAGCTGAACACCCGTGCGCTTGCGTAGGAATAACTGTCAATAGATGTATGTTAGAAGACTTGACAGTTATTAAGTATAAAACAGTGTTGTGGAAGCAACATATGTTGGTGTGTCGTAGGTTACGATGGACGTATAGTATCATTGGAGGAAGAGGACAGGTACTAGCGTAGGGGTTACATTTACTTTTACACACATTGGTGGGCCTATAGTGACTTGTATGAGTGCTACTTACTGCCCCGGGGCGGATAGCGACTCAGATGAGCGTTACTTACTGCCCATGGCCGATAGTGACTCGGATGAGCGCTACTTACTGCCACTCTTTATTTACTCTGATGATCCTACAGCTCCTGCGTAGAACGTTGTCCTCAAAGTTCATATCACATAGACGGTTAGGGACCCAGTCGTGTTGTAGTCTTATAGTGTTTATATTTGCAGTTATAATGGCATGTTCTACCTGTATCTTGTTACGTCTCTCTGGGGACCTGGTAATTTCTCTAGGTATGTTTTGTGATTTTCGCAGGTGCTCTAGCCAAGGCCATAGTTTACAATCTACCTTTATGATGCTAGCTCTTGGATCGTCTTTCGCTTCGCTCGACTCCTCCATCGTTGCTATATATTTCTCTCTTTAGTTAGTAGTGGATTTGTCTCTGCCCAAAGTTTTTGTACAAATGACATTTATAAGTTGATTCTATGATAAACATATTTGTGGATGAGATTATTTTCATGGCTTTCTATATTTCACAACTTATGTATACATACGAGGGCCATGTACTTCGTATGCATATAGCTGGCATGTCTACGTACTTAGTCCTTGTATTTTGGGACTGGAACGTTACATATTTTTGTGGTGACCCTTGCAGGTCAAGATAAATTGTTTGATTACTTTACCGTACCAAGCAAGCCTGCATATAGGATTAGAGTCTAGAATCTCATCAACTTGCTTGATCCCCTTCTTTGACTCCCAAATTTCAAACTCTCGATTGACTCCCTTGATTTGCATTTTGTTTGAACTCTTTCTATCGTAACCCTTATTTTCTGTACTTAATGGAGGTTAAGAAGATGACTACACTAGTATCTGCTCATAGGTCAAACACATGGCTAGAAGGATTACATTGAAAATTTATATGCATTTGGGGTCTTATTTGAGTTATAAAGACATTTTCCTAAAAGTATGATCTTAAGGATTAGTTAATACTAAGTTGGGTAGTAGAGATGGAGATAAAATTTATTTTGATACAATTAGAGGATTGATTGATTCTATAAAGGATTGAGAAAACAAAATTTTGGAATTTTGGATTGTGAAATAATTATGATTTATTGGGATATGGAATCGATTTGAGAAATATCTTAAAATTTTAAATTGTGACGCATGATTTACGGTTAAGTTTAAGTTTGGATTGTAATATACTAAATTTTTTCTCAAGATTTATTAAAGAGTTTTAAATTATAAGTTATGATTTGTAGACGACTAGATAATGTGGAAGTTTAGTCTGAATTTTTATTTCAAGTTGTGCCTATGACTTATCATTTTTAAATTTACTTAGATTTCAAGTTTAAGAGTTTCGATTATGGATATTGAAAATCTTGGTAAAAAATGATATATATATATATATATATATATATATATATATATATATATGTATAAAATATATATATATATATATATATATATATATATATATATATATGTATGTATGTAGATTTGATTGGTGATATACTAGGATTCACCTCTTGAGATTGATTAAAGGAATTTAAATGTCAAGTCATGATTAAGTTGGATGGCTTAAAAAAAAGAATTATGGAAGATTATTTTGAGTTTTAAACTTTTGTAGAAACTTGAGTTTAAAATTTTTAATGATAAGCAACCAAGATAGCCCTAATGAGATAGAAGTATTCCATATTAAGTTGCCATACCACCTATGATTATGATATTGCATATACATAAGAATAGTTAGTCATCGACCAAACTGTATAACTATATCTTTATCTTGACTTACTCGACCTTCCCTCAAATCTAGATCTTTTATCGTGACCATCTAATTGTTTGAAACTTAGAAATGGTTAGAATCATTCTCTTGACCATACCCTTATCTATGAGACTATCTTCTCTCTAGAAACTGTATCTTTAACCTATTTTACCTTGATCTACGAGATTTTCTTAATTATCTTTATTTTGTGCTTTAACCTTTTTATTTTGTGCATTAATTAGTACCCCATAAAAACCCACTTTCTATTTTGATCATTTGGTTTCCCCTATCGTGACTTTGATATTTGGAGCACAACACTAGACTTTTCCTTCCAACAAATTTTATATGCAAGACCTAGACGAGCCCACCTTCGTGTAGGTATATCATGTTCCACTAAAACCCGTCCTCTTGTACTCTATTTTTATGATACGACTTTCATGTCAAAAGGCGAAACTATAACCTTTACCATGATACCGATATACTTTCCGACTTCAATTAGAGACTCAATCTTGACTCATAACTATCGACCCAATATTTGATTGTGATCTACTTAAAATTCTAAATGCTCAACTTTGTATTTTATCTTGATTGCTTACCCTTATCTTGATTTTACGTCGGATTACTCTTTACTCTTCATGCAATATTAACACCCCTTACTTTTTCTTTCAAATTAAATTGCTTCACTGATATTTCACTATGATTCCTCCGTGGTTTATTTAACTATATTCATTTTCCCTGTTCTAAGATAAATTTGATCATGACATCCTGTCACGACCCGCTCCCGAATAATCGGACACGAGTCGGACACGTCCAGCCTTCGTCGAAGGACACGACGAAGTAAGCTGTACAATTCTAAGGAAAACTCCAAGGTACACGAAATGTAAAACATCACAACTACTATACACGTTCCCAGAATTACCACAATCCACAAGTTATTGGTACAATATCATCCGGAGACAAATCGGGTAACCTGAATAAAATTATACAATCCTGAATCCCCAATACAATACATGATAAACTCTAACAAATCTAGGAAAAAGTCTGACTATATCTCTGTAATCTAAGTCCATCCTGAAATAGAAACTCCACCATCTCCGGGCTCTGACCCAAGGTGGTACAATATCAACAAGCACACCTACAACGTATCCTGTCAGAAAAAAGCAAAGTACAACCCCGACATGAAGCTCTAAATAATGTAAACTGAAATGCATGAGAAAGAATCACGATATGAACTATGGTACAAGATAGGAATATGAAACTGTAGTATAGGAAAAAAATGATGAATGATAGTACCAGATCCAGAAACAATGAACTATACTATCAGTGTAACATGCATTTGAAATAACTATCAGAGTATGTGATCGGCTGGGTAAACAATGAACAGTGAACAGTGAACAATAAAAAATGGTACGGCTTAGGGTCCCACGTGCACGATGTGAGACCTAAGCTATTAGTCAATGCCTAGCTAAAATAGGATTGGTCATATATCTGTAGTATTTCCCCACCCCAATGTACAAGTAAGGAACAATGAACTATGAAAAATGAATGGTGAACGGTGAACAATGAACAATGAACAGTCATGTGTACAACGTGTCAATATGAGAATAAGAAGCAAGACAGAAATACAGAGTAAAGAGATCGAATCAGCACTTGCCTTGCTCTTCAAACCAATGAGTCTTAACTGTCCACCTAGAATTTAGTACAAGTTGGTTAGGATCTAAACAATGTTGGTTAGCTAACTAAATCATTTCTAACCATAAATTTCCTAGCAATTAACTCTACTTATGTAATTCTAGCTGACATTATTTACATATACATATACAATTAGCAAAAAGGTTATATACCATATTTAGAAATATTTGGTAAATATTAAAATACATTTAGCAAGAAAAATATATAAACTAACTAACGTTTACTAGCTAAAATAGAAACAATTTAAAAAATAGTTTTTATTAGAGTCATTAGCAAAATACTAATAACTAATAATAAGTAAGGATATGATTATTACACCCTTAGTAAGGGCAAAAGATATTTTAGAAGTCTTTATTTAGAAATCTTTGTAAAACAGATAATAATAATAATAATAAGATTACACTATCAGTAAAAATAATAATGATGAAAGTCTTATTACTAATAATGATTATATTGTAGCTAACCGAATTTCATAATGGAGAGAATAACCAGCCCAAACTAGTTCACCCGCCCAGAGCCCACACCAATGTCCTCCTACTTCTCTTCATGTTGGCCCAAACCTGGCCCACAGGCCAACCCAGTTCAAGCTAAGCCTGCTACTTAATCCATACAGAAACTATGATATAAACCTACCAAGCAACTCTAGGCTTGGCCCACCAATGCTATGAACAACATTCTAATACTCTGGCTACAACATTAGTTGAAAATGAAGCATCATAGACAAATAATCTTTGGTGAAAAATACACACAACCAGCCCAGTTGAAACTTGACATTCGAATTTCTCCCCCGCGCCCATGCTTGGCCCAAAGGTGAAAAATACTTTCATTTGAATACACAGAATCAACACCATCAACCCAACACAAGCAACCTATTTTAGCATTACAAATTCAAACTAACGATTTGCTTTCCTCCTAACCACCATTTCTTAAGAATTAACATACATAACCAAATATACATAATTGTAACTTAATGAAACTATGAACCCAAATCCAGCACTTTAAAACTCCCATTCCCGCCACCTGTTTCCTGCAGCTGATCTAAAGTCTAACACCACCAAAGCTCAGCATTGTTACATATCCCCAACATCGAACACCCACAATGCTGAACGTAAAAGAATCAGGATACGAAACAAAATAGAGACGAGCAAAACTGGACACGAACACAACTCTAGAACCCATGTACAACTGAAAACCCGACCAAAACCAAATCAATACTAGGATACAACAATGTGTTACTAATATCTAAAGAGAAGAAGTATACGTAAGAGAGGAAGTCAGATCGGGAGTGAGGATACTGTTATTCGTGTCGGATACAGCCCAGTGCTCGATACTTGGCAGAGCAACAACCAGTCAGATCCAAACAGTTGATCACGATCCGATCTAGATTTGACACAATCGAAAAATCAGGAGAGAAGCCTCAATCATCCGATCACTGAACAAAGAGTACTAGAATCTTCTTACCTTGACCGATCGATTGGATGATCGACACAAGAATAGATCTGGAAGAAATTCCTGTTGGCACGACTGTGTCCGTCAAACTTGACGGCAGAATCAGAGGTCCGATGATGAACCGTCGGGGGCGACTGTGCACCGCCGAGGAGATCGACTAGCTGTCGTCGTCGCAGAGGTGGATTATCGCCATGGTCTATCCAGAGGAGAGATCTCGGCCATCGTCACTGATCGAGGACGGTGAGATCTAACCACCAGAGGAAGGATCTCACCACCAGAGGAAGCACGCCGAACAAGTTGAACGGATCTGGAAGGATTCTTCCTTCGCCGAGGATTCTTTGTCGGGTTCGCCGAAGAAGATGAGCTCACCAAAAAAGATGTCTGGAAGCAGCACCTAGTCGCTGTCGCCTTCCGCCATCGCCGGGAAGATGATCGACTCGCCGTCGTCGGGGAAGATGATCGACTCGCCGTCGCCGGGGAAGGGGATCGACTCGCCGTCGCCGGGGAAGGTGACCGACTCGCCGGAGAAGGAGTTACGACGCCGTCGGAAAGGATGGCATTTGTCGAGGGTGGCTCAGACGCTGCTCTGAGCAAGATCCGCCGAACTCGCCATGGCCAACTCCAAGGATTTTAGGGTTTGGCTGGAAATTTAGGGGAAATAGGAGAAGGAAAGAGCTCGGCTCTGTTCCTTGAATCAACAGAGAGAAAAAATATAATGAGGGAGAGAGAGAGAGAGAGAGAGAAAAGAATTGGTATCAAATAAGTGAGAGTTTTCACTTTTACTAAAAAGTCCCCTAAAGATTACTTATTACAAATTTGTAAGAAAATCAGTTAGAAAGGTTAGTGGGGTTGTAGGAAGTTTGTTAGAAACTTGGAGAGAGGGAAAGGAAATGGAGAGAAATTTGAATTGCTCCTTTGATCTAAGTAACCAATTTAATTTATCAAGAAAATTATTTTATAAAAAAAATAAGGAATTTATTAAAGGATTATTAAACCAATTAATAACTTGATATAAAAATAGTTTTTTTATATATTGAAACAATATCATAATGTTAGCAGCAAATTTAATATTTAATAAATGAGCCCTAAGTGAAGTATGTTTAAAAAAATAATTCGAAAAAGTGGGGTTACACATCCTATGGTTAGAAAGAGGAGAGTAGTGGTATAGTTGAATAAGATGATTGAATACGCATAAGTGAAATCTTACGGTAAAACCTATGAGGTAGAGTATATTTTATGATCAAGGGATTGTAGATTCTTGTTGGACAAATTGGTTCTTTATACTACGAGATGATAAATGGAGCGTTTGAAGAATTCAAGAAGGGTGTAATACCTAAAAATAATTCAAAATTTAACCATGTGATGATTGTAAATATAAAGGTCCTATCAAGGTGAGATTGGTCTTACTCTTGACTAAATTAAGTGAAGAAATTTTTAAAGGAAGTTTTGCTAGAGGAAACTAGTTTGAAAGAAAATATGTAGGAAGAAGAGTATTAGAGATTTATTGAAATGGAAGTTTAGATTTATCAAAATCCTACGATTATGGATATAATTTCCTATCGAAGTAACCTTGATTTATCTTCGACTAAATTGAGTAAAGGTTGACTAAATTATTTTGGAAAATTTTGAAAGACGAGATTTGGTTTGGGAAAAATATTGCTAGAGATTGATTGAATCCAAAACTTTAAATTAATGGCGTTCTATTAGGAGATAACGAAGGTATATATGGGTTGACATTCATAAATCTCAAATTTAGGAAAGAGTGTTCGATGGAATACCAATTGTGAGAAGAAATTTTTTTGAAGATTAGTGATAAAAGGATAATAACGAATTCAAAGAGTTAACGGAATTGAAAACCACAAGTAAGTGGCTCGAAACTAATGATCTCGTAATCGGGATTTAAGATAAGGAAGTTATTGCCTATTGACAAGGTCGCAAGTCTATAGAATAATGGTAGCGTTGATTGATTTAAACACTCATGGGTTGTAATGCATTGACCATCTTCGAGCTGTTAATTTTATTCGATTAGAATTATCTAAATTACCCATTTCACTAACTTACATCTCGAACTCCTTGTCCGTTGATTTAAATCGTGGTTTCTTATCGACTAAACTCTTTCTACCCCCCTTGGACCCTACCTACCATAATTACTCCTAAATTTTGAGGACGAAATTCTTATTAGTTGGGTAGGATGTAAAATCCCTAAATTTATACTATAATTTTTTTAAATAAATAATTTGCTATTGATTTTATAATTCGGATTTGTACGTCGCATACGAGTTGGCATTCGTCGTATTGTACGTCTCATGCGAGTTTGCATTTCGTATTTTCTCGAAGGGTGCGAATATGTGCGAGGTACATATTTCTTAGAAAAACATTTGATTTTATTATAAAGGAAGTATAGTTTTCTAATATATATATCTATATATATAATATTATATATATATATATATATATATATATATATATATTTTCTCTATATATATATATATATATATATATATATATATAATATATATATTATATATATATATATATATATAATTATATATATAGATTATTATATGATAAATATATCTATATATATATATAATATATATCTATATATATATATATATATATATATAATATATGATAAAATATATGATATATATATATTATATATATATATATATATATAATATATATATAATATATATAGATAATAAATAAATAAATAAATAAATAAATAAATAAATAAAAAATAAATATAAATATATATATATATATATATATATATATATATATATATATATATATATATATATATATATATATATATATATATATATATATATACATATATATATACATTTATATATACATACAGAAACTATATATATATATATATATATATATATATATATATATATATATATATATATATATATATATATATATATATATATATACTCAATTTGTTTAAGGTTATGAGCAAAGAAAATTTCAAAAATTCATTTATTTTGCCGTATAAAATGCTATTTTATTATACAAGTATAATTAGTAATTTAGAAAAACTGGTTTTGGATAAATATTATTTTTGTATGCGAGGGTATAAATATTTGTATTTTTGGAATTATTTATTTTTATTATTTTAATATTTCAAAAGTATTATTTGAAATTTTGTTTGATTTAATATTTAGTAAATTATGCTAATTTATGTTGAAAAAGATTTCATTGACAAGCCTTTAATTCAAATAGATTTTGTCACGACCCACACCCTGAATAGGGGTACGAGAACGTGGATACGTCAAGCCTACGCCGCAGTGTCGGCGATAGAACGCTGTAAAGGTTATCTATAATATTTAACATCTAACAACAAGAAAATATAACCTGTCATCTCCGCATGGAGGTATAATATAATATCTCAACTATATAATCTCAATCACAAGACTAAGGAAGACAGAAAACGATATGGAATCAGATAAAAGGAAGAAACTGAATATAAAGTAGAGTTATCACAACACACACAGTAGATTTCCAACACAAATAACACATATCCAGAATATAAGTAAGTCTCTACTAACATTCGAAATAATCCGATACAAACTGAAAGCTAAAAGTTCTAAGCTAATACTAAGGCACTCTTTACTGGACTATTTTCTCCTCTGGCTCCTGTGTGCCACCCTCGTAGGCCTCATAGAAGGTGGGAACAATCATCTATATCATCTGTAATATTTTGTCAACATATCCAGTCAGGATGGAATGAGCACATCACCTCTAACAGTTCAAAATAATTGACAAGCACTATGATTATGTAATAATAATAAAATTCTTGACGATCATGTTATAGAGATAATGTACATGGAAAAGACGAGTGTATAAAGAACATATAAAATATGAAAAAAGGCAGATATATAATAATGGTAAACCTGTCATGCAAGATATGTTGTAGACAACTCAGATAAACTGTGATAAGACCAGTGATTTGAAATACCAAGTTTGACATGTGAACAGCTATAAAGGGATATCTGGCAACCATACACGTATGTGTGTGGACGCTATTATTCACGTAAGACCAATGGAATAGAATAGGTATGTTCATATGTATCCTAAGAATTCCCCGACTAGTACAAATGGAATCCATGTTCTTCGACATGCATTTCATTAGTCACGATGGATGCATTAGTCATGATTACATTATTCAAGATGGGCATGAAACCACGTATCTTTAGTCAAGGAATCCATAAAATACTAATCCGTGAATCCATCGTGTTAGAATCAAGATAGAACACTAATATAACATGCATCATATGATATATCAAATAAAGATAACTATTGGAGAATGTACTCGTCTGATACCCTGAATGACTGATATGAATAGATGTCCGAACTGATGTCACAGAGTCCTAGTTAGTGCAACATATGTTATAAAAGAGTTCAATTTGAAATGATAGAAAGTTATAATGCAATCTACATGTTTCTAAGTCAATCTAGGTCAAGTCAACTCTTGGTCAACTCTGGTCCACCTTGGGTCAAACTAGGAGTCAAGGTTAAGCTTCTATGATTTTGGTCAAACTTAGATTGGTAGTCGACATCTATGATACTTAGGATATATTAATATATATACATACCACATATCCTTACCCATATAGTACCACCCTAACACATACATATAGATATCATATATAAAGTATATACATATCCTCACTATGAACCATATATTCTTATAATATATATAGATACTATATAACCCAAAAATATATATACCTATCTATATAACCCTTCAACAATCTAACATCACCTACTCAAACTCAAACACTTAGACACTAACCCACTAACACTAGGATACCATAACAACCTTGGTCATATCGGCATCACAATATCAATACCTTGGTTGGAATCTAATACCTTAACTTGGGTAAACCTAACCTTACCTTGATATCTTGATACCTTACCTTGGTACCCTCGATACCATACCTTGGTCATAAGGTAAACTAATCATTTACCTTTAAGGTAAAGGTAATTCATATTTACCTTAAGATACTAACTTGGTATTATGAGATACCAAGATACCCCTCAATTATCTAATTAACAAACTATCTAATGTACTAACATAACATTTTAACTAATATCTAACATATAACCTATAGAGACTAACTTGCTAACATACCAATATCTAGAACTAACATAACCTACTAACATATCAATATCTAACAAATATATATATATATATATATATATATATATATATATATATATATATATATATATTTTATAACATATATATATATATATATATATATATATATATATATATATATATATGTTATAAAATATATATATATATATATATATATATATATATTTTGAAGCAATGGGTACTTGTGGCAAACTCGCCTCCACTGAGGCTCGAACTCCCGACCACTTGGGCCGCACGCATCTCTCTTAACCACTAGGCTAGAGATCATTTGCAATATATATATATATATATATATATATATATATATATATATATATATATATATATATATATATATATATATATATTTGATATATCATACATATACTCGACAACCTATGATACCTATATTTACTTAATATCCATACTACATAGGCTCATAGGTTACACAAAATGCCTATGTCTTATAGTCACTCTTCTACTTAAAATCAATACTATAACAATTGGGCTTCACTAAATTCTAGGATTAAAGTATGTTGTAGCCCTTTGTATTAGCTTTTCGAAACTTCAAACAAATCGCATTTTCGTGTCCGGAAGCTCCCGGAATCGCGAAAACACCAAAACGTGTTTGTCTTTCGGACAGCTGACACTCAAATTATTTTACAGAAAGTTCTAGAACGATTTTGGCTTATTAAGATATATATATTTGGAAAGCTAACTTCGATACGGTTCTTTTAAAAAAATAGAAGATTAGTCGGAGTTCTGAGCTAAAAGTTATGGCATTTCTAAGTTGCTATGGTTACTAAAAACGTGGATGAATATTATGACGGATTTGGGTTGTTTTGGACAAAAGAAACGCATGTAGGCCAAGATACTTGGATATCAACATAGGTATCTAAATGAAACTCATTCTAACCATCCTAACTAAGATCAATCCACTCTCTAACCATACTAAAACTGAATTTAAAACATAATGAATTCTATTAGACAATCAACCAAATACATGGGGTGTCCTAATTTGGGATCTACCAAGTAGGACACAACACATATCTAAAATCCTCAAGAGAGCTCCAATTGGCCTCAAATTTGAATCTAAAGGATGTACATGCATGGGAGTGCATCCTATGGATTCAAAACTAACTAATATGCATAGGAAATCATTTAGAGGGTTGGTTTTACCTATTGGGAGTGGGATCCCAATGATACTCTCAAGGACACGGCTTCGATACGAAGATCCTTCGAAAATGGACACTCCTCCTTGCACTTTGCTCCAAACCTTTGCTAGCACCCTCCCTTGGTAGTATGAGAAGGGTGGATGGAAGTTTTGGTGGAGGAATGAAGAGATTTGGAGATCAAATCAAAGAGGAAAGCTCTCTAATTTGGGGAAGAACACTTTTTGAAGGAAAAGAGGCAAGATAGAATGAAATGAAAGTAAGGGAGGCTAACCTACCTATAGTGGCTGCCATTAAACCCTATTGGGCCTTGGTGGAAATTCCATTAAGGCCTCAACTAGTCCTCTTGGTTAATTTTAAGTTAGGTTCAAGTTTGGGATCAAAAGGGTTAAATTAAGCCTCTAACTTAACCAATCTAACAAGTGGGATTAGTCTAAACTTACTAACTTAATTAGTGGGGTTTGTGGACCATGAATAACTAATCTTGGGGTCCCGTCTAGATTCTAAGCTACCCGGGTCACTAACACAAGTCGAAACAAAACGAAACTCAAACCAGACTAAACAAATTCCGTAAAATTAATATTAAAATATCAAAATTCCCAAAATATTAAAATATAAAAATGACCAAAATCACAATACATCAATTTAAATATTATTAAAATAATCTAAAATTTACCAATTAATCAAAATCCTAAATAATTCAAAAGTCACAAAATGACCAAAATACCATTAGCATAAAAAGTGGTAATTAGCTAATCTAATCTAATCTAATCACATGGGTTAGGCCTCTATGGTCATGGTTAGTCTCTAGGCTAAACAGCTCTAAGGTTACACTTGCCAAAGAATAAAATCATAAAACACTAATTTAATGATATTAAAAAATCAAAATTTACCAATAAATCAATAACATGATTTAAACCTATTATTAAATAATCAATTTTATAAAAGTTTAAAATTACTCTCATTTTAGAAAAGTGATGGTTACAAATCTACCCTCCTTAGAAAAATTTTGTCCTCGAAATTAAGATGGTCGTACTCCTTCTACGTTAAACCCCTAACAATCAAGGTCAAGAAAACTATATATAAAACATACAAATTGTGTTCCTACTGGTCGTGATATCATGGTCTTGATCAGGGTCACTATACTATCTATCACATCACAAAACATCCTGACAGGTACTAATGGAATCACACAACAAGATGGAAAGAAGAACAGAAAAGACAGACCTGCTGTCACTACCACTTTTCTAGCTTGAGGGTATTTTGGTCATTTTCAAAATTTTAGAATTTAATTTGGAATTATTATTATTATTTATAATTAATGTGATTTTAAGTGATTTTAGAATAATTGATTTTGGTGTTTTAGTGACTATGACTTATGTTGACCTTGGAGACTAACCTAGTGGCTAACCTAGGTCATGACTAAGTGACTAGGATAAGGAAGCCTAGGATTGACTTAAGTTAGTGATTTTAACCCATTAGAATTTATTTCGGAAAAATAGGATTTAGATTGATTAATGAATGGCTTGTGAAATCACAAGTCATTTTATGACTTAAAGGCTTAATGGCCCATAGGCCCACACCCTTTGAACCAAGCCCTAACCCTAATTTCTGGCCGGCCACTAGTGTCTTCCCCCCTATTTATATCACCTTGAAATTAGGGTTGCCTCTTTAGGAAATCATTGCCATTTGGAAGAGGTGAGTCTCCATCTTTGTAAATTCTTAGAAATTCTATTTTTACTCCAAATTCCTCCAAACAAATTGCAATAGGACCTAATATTAGTTTTCTTGCTGTTAATGATGAGTATTTTCAGGAAGAACACAATTTGAGGGAGTTTGGTGGCTTGTGGAACTCTTCCCATTTGGAGATTCTAACCCATTGTTCATCTATAGGTATATCCCTTCTATTGTATATAAATTTGTTAAAATTCATTTCTATGATGTCCTAATCCTAACCTAACAGTAGGATAGGCTAACCCTAGAATTTGGACCCATTTCGTGTCCGTATCGGACACGTATCAACGTGTATAGGAAAGTGTTCGACGAAATGCCTCAAAGGACATTTCGTTCGATTTTGTGATTTGTGTTTGAATAGGAAAATCCATTTTCACCTTGCTTATGCATTTCTTGGACACTGAGCACATTTTTGTGTTGGGTTGAGTCGACACGAGCGCGTGGACACGCGGTCGCGCGCGCGTGCACACTGGCAGGATTTCCCCTGCTACTCGTGTGCGTTTTCTCAGTGCACACGAAGTTTCAACCCTCAAAACTTGAAACGTGTGTCGTGTCCATGACTGACACAAGATCCCTAGAGTTTCAGGAACTCTCGTGTCGTGTCGGACACGGATTCGTGCCTGCACGTGTGGTACACTGTGTAGTCCAGTGTTTAGTATTGTGTTCTGTGTTTTAATCGATTTTAATGCTTGTAAATTATGTTTTAAATTGCTGAATAGATCCTAGGTATGTTATATAATCCCTGTTATTTTAGTTACATGTTAACTGAGGTTTTTGGATGAGGAATATTGGTTTCGAACAGGGGTTTTTGGGTATTCCTGATACTCACTGATACTGTGAGGTTCCAGAAATTCTAAACCTGTTATTTCCCTATTTGTTACTATTTTTTCAACTGTTTATGATCCCTACCTATTATAATTCATGCTAACTAAGTTTCTAAACTCAATTATAGGCTTTTGGTTGTGAGTATGAGATTTTGGCTATTGGGTTCATTTCGAATTTGGTTGGAAACCTAGATTCAATATGTAAACTGAGATGTACACTGTTCTTTGATCACCTTTTTTTTGATTTGGCATATAACTGAGTTTCATTGTTAAACTAAAAGTTCATTTGAGTTGAACCTGAGAATGGGGAGGAGGTTACTGTTCTGGAAACAGGAACTGAAACTCCTATTACTAAGAATTTATTCCCAGTTTTCCTTTCTCTTTAACTGTCATATTCTGAGAATATTAACCTGAGATTGGGATTGTGTTCCCAGTTTTTGAAAACCTGAAATTGAATGTACAATAAACCTGAGTTTTCTTATAATTGATTTCAATGTTGTCCTCTTTAAAACTGATATGGGTTGTTGTTTAAACTGATTTCCTTTGTTCACTGAAATACGGAGATTTGAATATATGAAATTTCTTTGTTTAGAAACCTGAGAATAATAGAAACCTGAGAAGGGTTCAAAAACCTGAGCTCATTCCCAGATTTTCCCCATTTATTACTGCAAACTGAACTATCAAATACCTGGGTTTGTTTTGAACTGGAAATGAATGTTTGGTTTGAAACTGGGAATAGTTTAAACCATATTGATTGATTTGTAAACTGAATTCCTTTCCTTTACTGTCATATACACACACATCCAATTGCACATGTATACACTGTTTTTCCCTTTATGACTGAACCCTCTTTCACTAGTCTATGACACACACACACATCTAATACTCATGTATTTTTCTCCCTTCACTCATTTCCTATGTATATATATATGCCTTGTGATATATAAGTATCTAAGTTTCCTTTATATGAGTTGTATATACATATTAGTTATATATAGGAATGTGTGAAAATGTATGTATATATATATGATCCTATGAGATATGATATGTTATAGAGTATGGGTAAATTGTATAGTGACTATAGGATAGATGTTTTCTTAATAGACTATTAGACATAGTCATGTCATGTGGTTATGTGTTATAGGTTGGTTAGGCATGGTATGCCTAGTTGGAATCTAGGTAGACTGTTTAGCCTTAGTAAACCTAGAGTAGACTTGTTAGAACCTAGAATAACTTGTTAGACCTAGATTAGACTAGTTGACTTAGGTTTAACTTGGTTGACCTAGTTTGACTTCTAGGGTTGACCAAAGTTGACCAAAAGTTGACTTTGGTCTAGATTGACCTAGATTCATGTAGAACACATTGTAGTGCATTTCATTTCTATTCTGGACTTGTTGTGACTTGTACTGTTCTAAATAGGAGCCAGACACCACTCCTCGGACAGTACTTTTATCTCGGACTTTCAGTTAGCAGGCGAGTACATTCTCTGATCTTTTCATACCTATCTGGATTATATTCTTGCTCTAGATTACTCTACATGATGCTGACACGTATCTTCACGGATTAGTACTATATGGATCCTTTCCTGAGATGTTATCCCTCTACGGGTGCATCGGGTATTTTATGTTCATGTACTTTATCATGTGCATCAGGTACTCCTTGTACTCGTACTAGTTCATGTTTTTACATGTTCTCATGTGCTTTATCATGTGCCTCATGTACTACTCATTACATGAGTTCACGTATCTTAGTTGTATTCATGTGCTTATAACGTAACTTGAATAGATCCTTGTGTATTGATTGGGACGGGGTGAGTAGAATTGGTTATGTGATCATTATCCCCAGTAGCTGTATAAATGTGCCTCCTTATTTCTATTCATGTGCCCCTAAGCCGTTTACATAACCATATTGTACTCTAAATCATCTTAGCCACTTACAGTCTCTACTATCATGTATTTACTTTCAGTTACAAAATATCTTCTGTTTACTTGTACTTCCATTCAGCACTTCCGGTATTTTACTCTATTACATGATTTATACTCCTAACCTGCTATGAACTGTTTGAAAGATATTTGCTCGTTCCCGTCCTGACTGGACCTGTTGAAAATATTACAGAGGACGAGACTGAGGCGTTCTGCCCTACTTACTACGGTGCCACACTAGATGAGTGCCTGGACTTGGACCAGCAGCAGGATCCATTAGCAGTAGACGACACTCCATTAGTTTAGGATTGTCTTACTTTTCTGGATCACTGTATTAGATTTTGAGATTATGAGATATGTATTATTTTAGACACTTAGAATTCTGGATTGTATCTCTGTGTTTCATCTGTTCTGGATATTTTATCTTTCATTATCATTCTATCTTTTCTGTTCTACCTTAGCTGTGATTGAGTTATATTTCTGTTATGTTACCCCCATTCGGAAAGTATAACTGATATTACCTTCAACTGTAAGATGTTGTGACCTAGGACAATGTCCTACCGCCGACACTGCGGCGTAGGCTGGACGTACCCACGTCTCGTGCCCTTACTCTAGGGTGCGGGTCGTGACACGTTTTTAGTGGTGGCCTATGCAGGTCTAGGTTGGAAATGTAGTGGTATTCGAACTAGAATATCGCTGCAGCCTGCAGCAGGAATTAGCATATTTTTTTGAAGGTACTCAATCACACTAGAAAAACTCCTTATCAGATTCCGTATATCTATTTTGCTGTTTATTGTCTTCCTTAGAAATTTTAAACTGTCCTCCCTTGATATTTTGATTCATTCTCAGTAATTATTTCTTGTTTGATCTGTGTCTCCAGGATGGTTGAGATGCGATCGCATCGTCCCGTGACGGGAGAGGCTGGAGAGGGGTCTGCCACCTCTCGTGTCCAGCAGCCAGCTCCCAGTGCCACAGGGCCAGTGCAGCCCTCAGGAGCCGGTGTTTCTGCCACTTTTGGAGGAGCACCTCCAGCAGTCAGGAGGCCAGTTGTGATTCCTGAGATCCTTCCACCGCAGCAGCCTCCGTCTGCGGGGATGGTAGATGCTGCACATCTCTTCGCCTTCGTGGAAAGGATTCTTGAGTCCCATTAGCAGCAGCAGACGAGGCAGACTGCAGATTTCAGGCAGGGGATCGATGAGGCACACCAGCTGGTACGCACTACAGTCGAGATGATCACAGCTCAGAGGACCCAGCAGCAGCCCCGTCGGAGGGAGAAGGACATTCAGGACTTCCAAAAGATGCATCCTCGGGAGTTCTTCGGCACAGAGGGCATCCATGTTGCAGACGACTGGATAGAGCATATTGAGGAGATCTTCCGACTGACGGAGATACCAGATCGACTCCAGATCGAGGCGATGGGCAGTCAGATACAGGACTTAGCCCGTACGTGGTATCAGATAGATCCCAGGGTGGGAGTTGAGGGCCAGACTTGGGCCCAGTTCAAGGAGCTATTTAAGGAGCAGTTCTTTCCTGATGTTGCCTTGGGAGGTATCGAGGCACAGTTCGAGGCTCTGGTTCAGGGGAACCAGACGGTAGCTGAGTATGCCGGGGAGTTCTGCAGATTGGCCCGGTTCATTGATGATTTGTCTGAGAAGACGAAGGCGAGGAAGTTTCGCCGGGGTTTGATTAGAGAGGTTCGGTCGCTGACTAGAGCGACCAGAATGCCACTTACGCTGAGATATTTTCTGGGGCTATGGCGGCGGAGGACGACCTAGGGCTGAAGCAGAAGAGGGGTCGTGACTTCCAGGGTGGCAGCAGCAGCAGTCAGGGGCAGGCCAAGAGGCCTCACTTCCAGCAGCAGCAGCAGAGGCCAGCTCAGCAGTTTCAGCAGCAGGGTCGTGCACCCTTTCAGCAGCAGCACCAGCAGCAGAGAGGGCAGCAGGCACCTCGTCAGGTAGTCATTTGTGCCTTCTGTAAGAAGCCGGGGCACATGATCCATGAGTTCAGGAAGAAGCTAGGCAAGTGCCTACTTTGTGGTGCGAGAGATCACCAGTTGAGGGACTGCCCAGGGGCTTTTGGATGAGGACAGCAGGGAGGTGGAGCCAAGGCTCCAGCAGGCCAACAGAGGGGACCAGCCCTGCAGACCCAGCAGCAAAGGTTCCAGCAGCACCAGCAGCAGGCACGAGTTGGACAGCAGGGGCGAGCTTTCGCCATGGCAGCTGAGGATGCCGAGGCCATCGGAGAGATGATAGCAGGTTCGGTTCTCCTAGATTCCCTTCTAGCATTTGCAATCTTTGATTGCGGGGCTTCCTACAGCTTTGTGTCAGTATCGTATGCTATTAGACACAGTTTGGTTTCTGAACCATTGCCTAGGACCTGCAAGATCACGACCGGGGGTGGGGTCATCCTCGTGAGTGCTGTTTGCAGAGGGCGAAGTGTCATATTGGGAGGCCGAGAGTTGGGGTGAGTCTACTAGTCATGCCATTACCGAACTACGATATTGTATTAGGTATGGACTGGCTGAGTAGACACCACGCCCGCATTGATTGTCGTGGAGGTAGAGTTTTGTGCGGGGCGCCAGGAGAGCCAGAGTTTGAGTACACCCGGCGACAGGCAGAGCAGGACGGCGGAGTCTTTTGTGGAGCTTCAGTTAAGGAGCAGGTGGCTCCGCATCCCTTGATCGCAAAGTTTATGGACGTATTTCCAGAGGAGTTGCCAGGGCTTCCACCAGACAGAGATGTAGAGTTCTCGATAGACTTGGTTCCCGGCACGGAATCGATCTCCCAACATGTCTATCGAGTGAACAACAGCGAGTTGGTGGAGCTGAAGAAGCAGGTGGATGAGCTGCAGGACAAGGGCTTCATCCATTCGAGTTCTTCACCTTGGGGTACACCGGTACTTTTTGTACCCAACAAGGATGGTTCGGTACAGATGTGTATCGACTACAGGGCACTTAACAACCTGACAATCAAGAACAGATACCCACTACCGCGGATCGATGATCTGTTTGATCAGTTGAGCGGAGCTCGGGTGTTCTCCAAGATTGATTTGAGGTCGGGTTATCACCAGGTGAAGGTGAAGGTGAAGAGGGAGGATATTCCCAAGACCGCTTTCAGGACGCGGTACGGGCAGTTTGAGGTTTTGGTTATGCCGTTTGGGCTAACCAATACACCAGCAGTGTTTATGAATCTAATGAACAAGGTGTTCCACCAGTACTTGGACAAGTTCGTGGTGGTGTTCATTGATGATATCTTGGTATATTCCAAGACAGAGAAGGAGTACGAGGAGCATCTGCAGATAGTGCTAGAGACTCTCAGGAGGGAGCAGCTTTATGGGAAACTCTCCAAGTGTAAGTTTTTCTTGGACCGGATGGACTTCTTAGGGCATGTGGTGACTGGAGATGGTATCTCAGTTGACCCCAAGAAGATTGTAGCAGTTGAGGCTTGGACAGCGCCGACTTCAGTGGCAGAGATCAGGAGTTTCCTGGGACTGGCAGGATACTATAGGAAATTTGTGCAGGATTTCTCTCGGGTAGCAGAGCCATTGACACGGTTGACCCGGAAGGATACTGAGTTTGTTTGGTCAGAGGAGTGTCAGGCAGCTTTTGATGAGTTGAAGAAACGGCTTACGACAGCTCCGATTCTGATATTGCCTTCAGGATCAGGTAAATTCACTATTTATAGTGATGCTTCAGGGAAGGGGCTGGGTTGCGTCTTGCAGCAGCATGGGAAGGTGATTGCCTATGCTTCCAGGCAATTACGTCCCCATAAGAAGAACTATCCTACCCATGACCTGGAGCTGGCGGCGGTGATTTTTGCTTTGAAGTTGTGGAAGCACTATCTGTATGGCGAGAGGATGGAGATCTTTACAGATCACAAGAGCTTGAAGTATGTGTTTACACAGAAGGAGCTCAACATGAGGCAGCGCAGGTGGCTTGAGTTGATGAAGGACTTTGACATCGCACTTCAGTATCACCCGGGGAAGGCCAACGTAGTTGCCGATGCCTTGAGTAGGTATCCGACAACCATGTGTTTGACTATGGATCGGTACCTGCTTGTAGACTTGGAGAGCCTTGGGATAGAGGTGATTGTGCCCGGAGTGCAGATGCAGTTATGGGACCTGCAGATACAGTCGGACTTGATGGACAGGATCAAGGCGACACAGTTCGAGGATGTGGCTCTGCGGTGTATCCGAGAGAAGATCAGTGCATGAGTGAAGGATGTTGAGTTCTCACTTGCAGAGGATGGTGCCCTGAGGCACGGTTCCCGGTTATGTGTGCCTAGCGGGGAGCTCAGAGAGCAGATCATACAGGAGGCTCACAGATCGCAGTACTCTATACATCCTGGTGCCAACAAGATGTACAGGGATCTGCGAGAGCATGTCTGGTGGTACGTGATGAAGAGGGAGGTGTCCCACTTCGTAGCTAGATGCTTGATCTGTCAGCAGGTCAAGGCAGAGAGGCAGAGGCCCGGGAGATTATTACAGCCGTTGCCCATTCCAGAGTGGAAGTGGAAACATATTACCATAGATTTTGTATCGGGGTTACCGCATACGCCAGGTGGGAAAGACGCGATTTGGGTCATCGTTGACAGGTTGACCAAATCGGCCCACTTCTTGCCATTCAAGGTGGGTACATCTACAGAGAGGCTCGCGGAGTTGTATATGAGATAGATAGTCAGGATTCACGGAGTTCCCGTCAGCATAGTCTCAGATCGGAATAGTCGCTTTACTTCTCATTTCTGGAGGAGTCTACAGACTAGCTTGGGCACTCAGCTCAAGTTTAGTACTGTATACCACCCCCAGACGGACGGACAGTCAGAGAGGACTATTCAGACCCTTGAGGATATGCTGCGGACGTGCGTCCTAGATTTTGGAGGTTCCTGGGAGGATCACCTACATTTGGTGGAGTTTGCTTACAACAACAGTTATCAGGCCAGCATTGAGATGTCGCCGTTTGAGGCTCTGTACGGGCGTAGGTGTCGTACACCTTTATCTTGGGATGATGTTGGAGAGCGAGCTTTACTGGGACCAGAGATGGTTGTTGACGCAGCCGAGAAGGTGAAGCTCATCAGGGACAGACTTCGCGTGGCGCAGGACAGACATCGGTACTGGGCCGATAGCCACCGGAGGCCGCTGGAGTTTGAGGTACAGATTTAGAGATATGATTAGAATTAGGTTGTATTTTGTTTTGTTTTGTTTGATTGATCGTGTTTGATTTTTAGTAACTTGAGACCTTGCTTGTGATTAGGTTGGAGACATAGTTTTTCTACGGATATCTCCGACTCATGGTACGATACATTTTGGTGGAGGTGGGAAGCTTAGCCCGTGCTTCATCGGCCCTTTCGTTATCAGCTGGAGAGTCGGTGACGTGGCATACAGGCTAGACTTGCCACCTGTACTAGTGGGAGTTCACAACGTATTTAACGTATCACAGTTGAGACGGTACGTGGCTGACCCTAGCCATGTGCTCGATCACTCGGAGATAGAGGTTGGACCTACTCTCAGTTATCCAGAGCAGCCTGTGGAGGTTTTGGATCGCCGGGAGAAGGTATTGAGGAACCAGGTGATACCCTTGGTACGCGTTGCATGGAGGCATCATTCTCCAGGAGAGTCTACCTGGGAGCGGGAGGATGAGATGCGCGAGCGGTACCCCTATCTTTTTGGACCTTGAGGTATACTTTTCTATCCTTCTTAGCAGTTAGTTTCGCCTTTAAATTTCGAGGACAAAATTATTTTAAGGGGGATAGATTTATCACTACCACTTTTCTAGCTTGAGAGTATTTTGGTCATTTTCAAAATTTTAGAATTTAATTTGGAATTATTATTATTATTTATAATTAATGTGATTTTTAAGTGATTTTAGAATAATTGATTTTGGTGTTTTAGTGACTATGACTTATGTTGACCTTGGAGACTAACCTAGTGGCTAACCTAGGTCATGACTAAGTGACTAGGATAAGGAAGCCTAGGATTGACTTAAGTTAGTGATTTTAACCCATTACAATTTATTTTGGAAAAATAGGATTTAGATTGATTAATGAATGGCTTGTGAAATCACAAGTCATTTTATGACTTAAAGGCTTAATGGCCCATAGGCCCACACCCTTTGAACCAAGCCCTAACCCTAATTTCTGGCCGGCCACTAGTGCCTTCCCCCTATTTATATCACCTTGAAATTAGGGTTGCCTCTTTAGGAAATCATTGCCATTTGGAAGAGGTGAGTCTCCATCTTTGTAAATTCTTAGAAATTCTATTTTTACTCCAAATTCCTCCAAACAAATTGCAATAGAACCTAATATTAGTTTTCTTGCTGTTAATGATGAGTATTTTCAGGAAGAACACAATTTGAGGGAGTTTGGTGGCTTGTGGAACTCTTCCCATTTGGGGATTCTAACCCATTGTTCATCTATAGGTATAATCCCTTCTATTGCATATAAATTCTGCTAAAATTCATTTCTAGGATGTCCTAACCCTAACCTAACAGTAGGATAGGCTAACCCTAGAATTTGGACCCATTTCGTATCCGTATCGGACACGTATCAACGTGTATAGGAAAGTGTTCGACGAAATGCCTCAAAGGACATTTCGTTCGATTTTGTGATTTGTGTTTGAATAGGAAAATCCATTTTCACCTCGCTTATGCATTTCTTGGACACTGAGCACGTTTTCGTGTAAGGTTGACTCGACACGAGCGCGTGGACACGCGGTCGCGCGCGCGTGCACACTGGCAGGATTTTCACCTGCTACTCGTGTGCGTTTTCTCAGTGCACACGACGTTTCAACCCTTGAAACTTGACATGTGTGTCGTGTCCATGACTGACACGAGATCCCTAGAGTTTCAGGAACTCTCGTGTCGTATCGGACACGGATTCGTGCCTGCACGTGTGGTACACTGTGTAGTCCAGTGTTTAGTGTTGTGTTCTGTGTTTTAATCGATTTTAATGCTTGTAAATTATGTTTTAAATTGCTGAATAGATCCTAGGTATGTTATATAATCCCTGTTATTTTAGTTACATGTTAACTTAGGTTTTTGGATGAGGAATATTGGTTTCGAACAGGGGTTTTTGGGTATTCCTGATACTCACTGATACTGTGAGGTTCCAGAAATTCCAAACCTGTTATTTCCCTATTTGTTACTATTTTTTTCAACTGTTTATGATCCCTACCTATTATAATTCATGCTAACTAAGTTTCTAAACTCAATTATAGGCTTTTGGTTGTGAGTATGAGATTTTGGCTATTGGGTTCATTTCGAATTTGGTTGGAAACCTGAGATTCAATATGTAAACTGAGATGTACACTGTTCTTTGATCACATTTTTTTTATTTGGCATATAACTGAGTTTCATTGTTAAACTAAAAGTTCATATGAGTTGAACCTGAGAATGGGGAGGAGGTTACTGTTCTGGAAACAGGAACTGGAACTCCTATTACTAAGAATTTATTCCCAGTTTTCCTTTCTCTTTAACTGTCATATTCTGAGAATATTAACCTGAGATTGGGACTGTGTTTCCAGTTTTTGAAAACCTGAAATTGAATGTACAATAAACCTGAGTTTCCTTAAAATTGATTTCATTGTTGTCCTCTTTAAAACTGATATGGGTTGTTGTTTAAACTGATTTCCTTTGTTCACTGAAATACGAAGATTTGAATATCTGAAATTTCTTTTGTTTAGAAACCTGAGAATAATAGAAACCTGAGAAGGGTTCAAAAACCTGAGCTCATTCCCAGATTTTCCCCATTTATTACTGCAAACTGAACTGTCAAATACCTGGGTTTGTTTTGAACTGGAAATGAATGTTTGGTTTGAAACTGAGAATAGTTTAAACCATATTGATTGATTTGTAAACTGAATTCCTTTCCTTTACTGTCATATACACACACATCCACATTGCACATGTATACACTATTTTTTCTTTATGACTGAACCCTCTTTCACTAGTCTATGACACACACACATCTAATACTCATGTATTTTTCCCCCTTCACTCCTTTCCTATGTATATATATATATGCCTTGTGATATATAAGTATCTAAGTTTCCTTTATATGAGTTGTATATACATATTAGTTATGTATAGGAATGTGTAAAAATGTATGTATATATATATATGATCCTATGAGATATGATATGTTATAGAGTATGGGTAAATTGTATAGTGACTAAAGGATAGATGTTTTCTTAATAGACTATTAGACATAGTCATGTCATGTGGTTATGTGTTATAGGTTGGTTAGGCATGGTATGCATAGTTGGAATCTAGGTAGACTGTTTAGCCTTAGTAAACCTAGAGTAGACTTGTTAGAACCTAGAATAACTTGTTAGACCTAGATTAGACTAGTTGACTTAGGTTTAACTTGGTTGACCTAGTTTGACTTCTAGGGTTGACCAGAGTTGACCAAAAGTTGACTTTGGTCTAGATTGACCTAGATTCATGTAGAACACATTGTAGTGCATTTCATTTCTATTCTGGACTTGTTGTGACTTGTACTGTTCTAAATAGGAGCCAGACACCTCTCCTCGGACAGTACTTTCATCTTGGACTTTCAGTTAGCAGGCGAGTACATTCTCTGATCTTTTTATACCTGTCTGAATTATATTCTTGCTCTAGATTACTCTACATGATGCTGACACGTATCTTCACGGATTAGTACTATATGGATCCTTTCCTGAGATGTTATCCCTCTACGGGTGCATCGGGTATTTTATGTTCATGTACTTTATCATGTGCATCAGGTACTCCTTGTACTCGTACTAGTTCATGTTTTTACATGTTCTCATGTGCTTTATCACGTGCCTCATGTACTACTCATTACATGAGTTCACGTATCTTAGTTGTATTCATGTGCTTATAACGTAACTTGAATGGATCCTTGTGTATTGATTGGGGGGGGTGAGTAGAATTGGTTATGTGATCATTATCCCCAGTAGCTGTATAAATGTGCCTCCTTATTTGCATTCATGTGCCCCTAAGCCGTTTACATAACCATATTGTACTCTAAATCACTTAGCCACTTACAGTCTCTACTATCATGTATTTACTTTCAGTTACAAAATATCTCCTGTTTACTTGTACTTCCATTCAGCACTTCCTGTATTTTACTCTATTGTATGATTTATACTCCTAACCTGCTATGAACTGTTTGAGAGATATGTGCTCGTTCCCGTCCTGACTAGACCTGTTGAAAATATTATAGAGGACGAGACTGAGGCGTTCTGCCCTACTTACTACGGTGCCACACTAGATGAGTGCCTGAATTTGGACCAGCAGCAGGATCCATTAGCAGTAGACGACACTCTATTAGTTTAGGATTGTCTTACTTTTCTGGATCACTGTATTAGATTTTGAGATTATGAGATATGTATTATTTTAGACGCTTAGAATTCTGGATTGTATCTCTGTGTTTCATCTGTTTTGGATATTTTATCTTTCATTATCATTCTATCTTTTCTGTTCTACCTTAGCTGTGATTGAGTTATATTTCTGTTATGTCACCCCCATTCGGGGAGTATAACTGATATTACCTTCAACTGTTAGATGTTGTGACCTAGGACAGCGTTCTACCGCCGACACTGCGGCGTAGGCTGGACGTACCCACGTCTCGTGCCCTTACTCTAGGGTGCGGGTCGTGACACCTGCTAACCCGTCACCCGTAGCATCGGTCTATTCAACTGTCATCGCAAAAGCCCTGTCCCTCTGGAGTATATCCCTCTGATGATACGGGGCACGGTGTTGCGCTACAGGTGGCCTAGCTCCCTCTATCTAATCCATGATACTCAAGTAATATCCATACTGATATTCCACTCCATTATACTAGGGCACCATCGATATGGTATCTATTCTGCAATCTGATAATTATACCCGTCTATCCAGAACCATGTTACCAGAATCCTCGTCACACCAGTAAGTATGGCTGCGATAATCCATAGAGTCCACAACTAATGTACATACCTCTAGAATCATTGTATTTAAAATTTTTTGCATTGCCGCTAGCTTGGCTGCGAAAACTTTAAATTCCCACACTCAAGAAATACATTCAAAAATCAGACTCTATACCTTCACCTTGCCAACTAGTAAAACTGTAGAAGTCTCTAGATTCTATAACTGAGGCAACCTATCCCATAAGATTTATCTTGGTAGAAAATCAAGTCAACAATGAACACCAAGAATCAAATTCAACAACGAACAAGGAAAGGTAGACAGAAACTGTCGGAATCGAATTTCGACATAGTTCATAATGAGATCCTCAAGGGTTATCCCAGGAATCTTTTCAAGTAGTCCTAACTGTGATTGAGTAACTCTCTATACTGCCAAATTCTATATCATAACAGCAGGCTCGTAGCAGCACTCTAAGTCGAGCACCACTACGAAATCGTACTAGTTACGACTCTGACCTGCATGGGCCACCACCAAAACGTGTTACGACCCGCACCCTGTTAGGGGCACGAGAACATGGGTATATCCAGTCTACATCACAGTGTCGGCGGTAGAATGCAGTATAGGTCATCTATAACATCTAACATCTAACAACAAGGAAATATAACCTGTCATCTCTGCACGGAGGTATAATATGACATCTCAACTATATAATCTCAATCACTAGACTAAGGAAGATAGAGCACGATATGGAATCAGATAAAAGGAAGAAACTGAATATAAAGTAGCGTTATCACAACACATACAGTAGATGTCCAACACAAATAATACATATCCAGAATATAAATAAGTCTCTACTAACATTCGGAACAATCCGATAAAATTGAAAGCTAAAAGTTCTAAGCTAATACTAAGGCACCCTCTAATGGACTATATCGTCCTCTGGCTCCTGTGTGCCACCCTCGTAGGCCTCATAGAAGGTGGGGATAATCATCTATATCATCTGTAATATTTTGTCAACATATCTAGTCAGGATGGAACGAGCACATCACCCTAACAGTTCAAAATAATTGACAAGCGCTATGAGTATGTAATAATAACAAAATTCTTGACGATCAGGTTATAGAGATAATGTACATGGAAAAGACGAGTGTATAAAAAATATACAAAATATAAAAACAGGCAGATATATAATAATGGTAAACCTGTCATTAAAGATATGTTGTAGACAACTCAGACAAACAGTGTTAAGACCAGTGATTTGAAATACCAAGTTTGATATGTGAACGGCTACAAAGGGATATCCGACAACCATACACGTACGTGTGTGGTCGCTATTATTCACGTAAGACCAATAGGATAGAATGGGTATATTCATATGTCTCCTAGGTATTCCCATGTCCGACTAGTACACATGGAATCCAGGTTCTTCGACACGCATTTCATTAGTCACGATGGATGCATTAGTCATGATTACATTATTCAAGATAGGCATGAAACCACGTATCTCCAGTCAAGGAATCCATAAAATACCAATCCGTGAATCCATCGTGTCAGAATCAAGATAGAACACTAGTATAACATGCATCACAGGATATATCAAATAAAGAGAACTATCAGAGAATGTACTCGCCTTATATCCTGAATGACTTATATGAATAGATGTCCGAACTGATGTCACAAAGTCCTAGTTAGAGCAACACATGTTATAAAGAGTTCAATTTGAAATGATAAAAATTTACAATACAATCTACATATTTCTAAGTCAATCTAGGTCAAGTCAACTCTTGGTCAACTCTAAGTCAACTCTGGTCCACCTTGGGTCAAACTAGGAGTCAAGGTTAAGCTTCTATGGTTTTGGTCAAACTTAGATTAGTGGTCAACATCTATGATACTTAGGATATATTAATATTTATACATACCACATATCCTTACCCATATAGTACCACCCTAACACATACATATAGATATTATATATCAAGTATATACATATCCTCACTATGGACCATAACCTATATCTATATACTTTTATAATATATATAGATACTATATAACCCAAAAATATATATACATATCTATATAACCCTTCCACAATCTAACATCACCTACTAAACTCAAACACTTAGACACTAACCCACTAACACTAGGATACCATATCAACCTTGGTTATATCGACATCCCAATACCAATACCTTGGTTGGAATTCAATACCTGAACTTGGGTAAACCTAACCTTACCTTGATATCTTGATACCTTACCTTGGTACCTTGATACCATACCTTGGTCATAAGGTAAACGAATCATTTACCTTGAAGGTAAAGGTAATTCATATTTACCTTAAGATACTAACTTGGTATCATGAGATACTAAGATACCCCTCAATTATCTAATTAACTAACTATCTAATGTACTAACATAACATTTTAACTAATATCTAACATATAACCTATAGAGACTAACTTGCTAACATACCAATATCTAGAACTAACATAACCTACTAACATATCAATATCTAACAAAATATAAACATCTACTATCTAACTAACACTTATACTAACAAATATTACATAACAATTATATATATATATATATATATATATATATATATTTATTGAACAAAAGGAGGCTCAAAGAGAGCATTACAAACGGTTACAGGGCCAAAAAAACACAAAAGGGGCCTTGTAGTACAGGTCCAAAATGTAAAAAGTACGACTACTAGGTTTCGAAATATTAACACAAAATATTGAAATTTCGAAAACCAAAAAGCGTCTGAAACCCAGAGTATGGGTAACGGGTGCACAGCCCGAACGGGTTAGTGGCTCTGAGTTTTGAATATTCGAATTTTGAAAAAAATTTGAAAAATCAAAAATTTGAAACGAACAGGGAGGGTTTGAACGGGCACTCTTCCCGAAGCGTTGGGGGTTGACTGGGGGATGCGACCCGATGTGGGCGTGCGGACCGATGGAGGGGGATCTCTGCCTGAGGGAGAGGGGCGCACGGCTCGAGGAGCCTCGACCCCCCTCCCCTCCGAGCGGTGGCCGGAGCCAGGGGCTCCGGCGGCGGAGGCTAGGAGAGGGAGGGGGAGAGGCGGAGGGGAGGGAAGGCGGCAAGGTCGCATGGGGGGATTGGCGGCGGTACGTCGACGGGGGAGGGAGCGGGGTGGCTCGACCTCCACGGAGCGCCGATCACCGGCGAGGGAGGGAGCCTTCCGACTGGAGGCGGAAAGATCGCCGGATGCCGGAGAGTTGGGGGGAGCGTCTCGAAGAGGGGGAGACAGGGGTGACAAACCCGTCGGACGCCCGCCCGGCGCCGAAGAGGGGGAGGCCGAGCACGAACGCGTGGCCACCAGGGCCCACGAGGGGATGGGTTCCGGTGCCAGGGAGAAGGCGGGGCCGTCAGGGGGGCGGAGGCTGGGTGGAAGGAAATCAGCGCTGGAGAGGAGTAGCCGGGTGGCTCAGCCAGGTGGCTGAAGGAGGAAGAGGCGGAGTTGGGCCACCACAGGGAGCGGGTGGCCTGGGTTGGAGGGGGTACATTGTCGCGGGAAGGGACGAGGTGGGTTGGGAGGCCACCGGTGACGGGACCGAGGCGGGAAGAGGGGCCTTCGGGGACCTCGAAACGGGCGCGGGGAGGAAGAGGGAGACCGCTCCGGCGGCGCCTAGAACGGGGTCGGGGGGCCCCGGCGGAGGGAGGGGTGCTACCGATGACGGCACAAACAGAGGAGGGGGCGCAACGGGCGGAGCCACAGGCGGTGCCGGCGACTGCACAGAGAGATGAGGGGGCACAACAGGTGGGGCCCCAACCGTTGGAGGGCCGCACCTAGCCTGGTTGCACTGAAGCCGCCTAGGGCGGCGAAGGGGTTGGTTGGGGGGTGTGGAAAACCCCTCGGCGGGAAGCCGACGATGAGGGGGGATGGAGGAAACTCCACGGAGGGGTGGGCCAGGCGGGCGCCGGCCAACCAGGAGGGGAGGGGAGTCCTCCGAGGGGGACGAAGAAGTGGAGGGGTGTCGCTGACCCCGGCAGGCCGACCGGCCAGCCTTGCTAGAGAATCCCGACGGGCGGAGAGTCCAAGAGGGAGCCCGCCCGCTTCCTCATCATCCATAATAATATATATATATATATATATATATATATATATATATATATATATATATATATATATATATATATATGTGTGTGTGTGTGTGTGTGTGTGTGTGTGTGTGTGTGTGTGTGTTTGTGTGTGTATGTGTGTGTGTGTGTGTGCTATATCATATATATACTCGACAACCTATGATACCTACATTCACTTAATATCCATACTACATAGGCTCATAGGTTACACAAAATGCCTATGTCATATAGTCACTCTTCTACTTAAAATTAATACTGTGTCAATTGGGACTTCACTAAATCCTAGGATTAAAGTATGTTTTAGCCCTTCGTATTAGCTTTCTGAAACTTCAAACGGATCGCATTTTCGTGTCCGAAAGCTCCCGAAATCGCGAAAACACCAAAACGCGTTTGTCTTTCTGACAGCTGACACTCAAATAGTTTTTACAGAAAGTTCTAGAACGATTTTGGCTTATTAAAATATATATTTGGAAAGCTAACTTCGATACGGTTCTTTTAAAAAAAAGGAAGATTAATCAGAGTTCTGAGCTAAAAGTTATGCTATTATAAGTTGCTATGGTTACTAAAAACGTGGATGGATATTATGACAAATTTGGGTTATTTTGGACAAAAGAAACACATGTAGGCCAAGATACTTGGATACCAACATAGGTATCCAAATGAAACTCATTCTAACCATCCTAACTAAGATCAATCCACTCTCTAACCATTCTAAAACTGAATTTAAAACATAATCAATCCTATTAGGCAATAAACCAAACACATGGGGTGTTCTAATTTGGGATCTATCAAATAAGACACAAAACACATATCTAAAATCCTCAAGAGAGCTCCAAATGGCCTCAAACTTGAATCTAAAGGGGGTACATGCATGGGGGTGGATCCTATGGATTCAAAACTAACTAATATGGATAGGAAATCAATTTAGAGGGTTAGTTTTATCTATTGGGAGTGGGATCCCAATGATACTCTTAAGGACACGGCTCCGATACGAAGATCCTTCCAAAATGGACACTCCTCCTTGCACTTTGCTCCAAATCTTTGCTAGCACCCTCCCTTAATAGTATGAGAAGGATGGATGGAAGTTTTGGTGGAGGAATGAATAGATTTGGAGATCAAATCAAAGAGGGAAGCTCTCTAATTTGGGGAAGAACACTTTGTGAAGGAAAAGAGGCAAGATGGAATGAAATGAAAGGAAGGAAGGCTAACCTACCTATAGTGGCTGCCATTAAACCATATTGGGCCTTGGGGGAAAGCCCATTAAGGCCTTAACTAGTCCTCTTGGTTAATTTTAAGTTAGGCTCAAGTTTGGGATCAAAATGGTTAAATTAAGCCTCTAACTTAACCAATCTTACAAGTGAAATTAGTCTAAACTTACTAACTTAATTAGTGGAGTTTGTGGGCTATGACTAACTAATCTTTGGGTTCCGTCTAGAGTCTAAACTATACACAAGTCGGAACGAAACGAAACTCAAACCCGACTAAACAAATCATGTAAAATTAATATTAAAATATAAAAATTCCTAAAATATTAAAATATGAAAAATGACCAAAATTACAATACATCAATTTAAATATTATTAAAATGATCTAAAATCTACCAATTAATCAAAATCCTAAATAATTCAAAAGTCAAAAAATGACCAAAATACCCTTAGCCAAAAAAATGGTAATTAGCTAATCTAATCACATGGGTTAGGCCTCCACGGTCAAGGTTAGTCTCTAGGCTAAGTAGCTCTAACGTTACACTAGCCAAAGAACAAAATCACAAAACACTAATTTAATGATATTAAAATAATCAAAATTTACCAATAAATCAATAACAAGATTTAAACCTATTATTAAATAATTAATTTTACAAAAGTTCAAAATTACCCTCATTTTAGAAAAGTGGTGGTTACAGATTTATCTACATTTGATTTGAATTTGATAAAGTAATTTTTAAAACCGTTTTGAATCAATATAGGATTTATCTAATAGAGGGTTTAAACTATCCAAGTCATTATCCAACTAGAGGAGTTCACCTCCTATATAAGGAGAGGCTCCATGTCATATTTTTCCTATAATTTATATAATCCAAATTTTCTCTACCCAATTGTATTGTGCACCTTGTCTGTGTCCACCATCTTATTCCATTCCTTATACATGTACATTATTTTTCGTGTCAGACACACTCTCGACACAATCAAATTCTATCCCTAACCTGTCTCCGTTCTCCTCCTTCAGCCGCAACCTTCGACCACTATCACCATAACATCCGATCCGATCCCCGGCCGCCACCATCCGTCCATCACCACATCCATCCCAACACTGGTCAACCAACCACCGCCACCATCATTGCTGCCATCATCGAGCAGCGCCATCTTTCCGACCTCGGTGCCAACTATGTGTGCCCGGCCAACCCGTCGGGACACATCCCCATCATCCATGCCTGCCGCCATCACCGGCCAGACCCCGGCCGACCACACCATTAGCCCCACCACACCCAACCCAGAAAAGAAAAAGGAGGAAGAAAAACACTCACCTGGATCCCTTTCGTCGTGCCCTGTAAAGCAACACCGCCACGACTCCCCTCTGCCACCGCCACCATGTTGCATCCCTCCACGCTTGGCCTCGCCCACCGTCGATCGCTCCTGCCACCTCTGAGACCCACCGACTTCTTCGATGATCGGAGTCGTGGTTGGCGTCGATGCGCCTCGTGTCGACGCTGTCGCCCCACGGCTTTCTCCGTCGAGTACAGTACCACACACCAGATCTAGCTGACCTCGTTTAACAGCTCGGCAATGCCGGTGTTGCACCCTCCGCGATCTTCCCTGTCCGCGGCTGAGTCCGCCGCCGCATCGGAGTTCGACGCCGATGCCCAGCACCAAGCCTGGACGAGTCTCCCTCTATAAGTCTCGTCCTCCTCTCGCTCTTCCTCTCTGACTTCTTCTTCCTCTTTCCCGACCAAAGCCCCACTCCTTTCTGCTCTTCGTTCATTCTCTCTCTCTCCCTAAACCTTTCTCACCAACTACCTCTTCCATTCAGCTCTTTTTATTTTATTTTTAGATTTTATATTTTGTAATATTTTCAAAGAGGGTTGGGCTAACAGCAGTCTCTGGGCTGGGTTCAATTGGGTTGGTTTTAAAAAAATGTACATAAATATTAAATATTTTGGGTTGTGCCAGAGCTCTAAATCTGGTGGGTTTTAAAATATACATTAGTAATATAAGTACCATTTTGAAAGTATAACTATATGTATATTAGTAGCATTGTTGTTATGATTATTCATATTATTATTCTCATTAACAATAATGACACTTTAATTAACTTGGGTATGATATGTACTTTTATACCTATGCTAAAAATATTACCCAAGTTAAATAGATATTTTATTTGGATTTCTAAAAGTAATTTGTTTTGGGCCTATAAATACAATAGACTCTTATTTTTCAAATATATACATACATTATTTAGAAAGTATATTTTGGGCCTATTAAACTTAAATAGTTTTGTACTAAATAAATATTTTAATTGGATTCTTATAATATTTTCATGGATATAAATAAAGTTGAATAGTTATAAATACTTTTCTAATAAGTTATATATTTTCTAATTAAGAAATTACTTCATCCAAATCAAAATTTCCTCCTAATTAGATTGCCCCTCATCATGGCTAATTATGCTTTCATACTTTCTCGCAAAATGGGTACTCTTCATAATGATCATGGCTAGTGGACTATTCGGGACATGTCAGATCATCGCACACAACCAGGCAAGATACCTTGCCATGTTTACTGCTTATATTTAGTTGTATTTTATTTTTCAGTTATTGTATATTTACTGCACCTCTATTTTTTTGTTTATTATTTTTCTTCTTACATGTGAACCTAGAGTTAAGGGACTACCGTCAACTTAGTATATCTCATTAACTTGACACGATAGTAGCACGAGTTGTGTGTGAGTTGTGAGTAACATATAGAGGTCACTTGCGTGTTGGCTGATCACCCATGCGCTTGCGTAGGAATAACTGTCAATAGATGCATGTTAGAAGACTTGACAGTTATTAAGTACAAAACAGTGTTGTGGAAGCGACATGTGTTGGTGTGTCGTAGGTTATGATGCATGTATAGTATCATTGGGGGGGAGGGCTTTCTACATTTCACAGCTTATGTATACATACGAGGGCCATGTACTTCGTATGCATACAGCTGGCATGTCTACGTACTTAGTCGTTGTATTTTGGGACTGGAATGTTACACTCTTCCAAGCGAAACAGTTCCGCTTGATGTGGCCCTTCTTGCCACAATGATAACACTCCAAGTCCTCGTACTGACCCTTGGACTTCCTTCTGCTCTTGTCTCTGCCACCACCTGGTCCCCTGTTTTTGTCCCTTCAGCGGCTCTCTGAAACTAGTGCCTATGAGTGATGGGATGTGGATGAAGTGCCCTGAGAACGTCTTCGCATCTCTTCATTCAGTACCCCGCTCTTGGCAAACTCCAGACTGACCACGCCTTTCGGAGCAGAAGCGATCATAGATACTTGTTAGGTTTCCCATGAGTTTGACAATGTATATAGCAACCAAAGTCCTTGAACCTCGTCATCGAACTTGACTCCCATCGAGGATAACAGGTCCACCATGTCCTGGAACTCACTCAAGTGATCCGTAATGGATGCACATCTTTGTACCGCTGACCCATCATCATTCGGATCAGGAATATTTTGTTTACCCCGGTCTTTTTTGCGTACAAAGATTTCAACTGCTCCCACAATGTCTTCGCATGCTCAATATTGGCAACATGGTTGTACACATTCTCGTCAGAGAACTGCCGCATGTACCCACACACCTGTATATGCTCGAAGTTCCAGTCCTCATCGGATTTGTCACTGGGCTTCTCAGATGTAAATACTGAAAGATGCAGCTTCTTGATGAACAATAAATCCTTCATCTTGCTCCGCCAATAATGGTAGTTGGTACCGTTCAGGTTCACCAGGCGTACCGGCTTCGCGTCCACCTCTGCTTCCTGGTTTGACTGTCAACTCCTGACACTTCTTTGAACCCAAAGCTCTGATACCACTTTGATGGGAATGAAGCGCGGAAACCGTTCTTCCAAACCAGAAAGTCCTGCGAGAGAACCGAGCAAAAGCGCACAAACCAAAAATACCAAACACAATCGCAGACACAAAATTTTTTGACGTGGAAAACCCTTACGAGAAAAACCATAGGACGATCGGAGTCCAACCCTGAAGAACCTCCACCAATGGAATAAAGATAATACACCCTCTACAAGCTCCTCCCGATCCAACACGGATCACCACAACTCACTTGAAAGAAAATTTTTTTTGATTGCGGACTCCGAGGAACAAGAGATGCCAAAAAATTATTTGAAGCAATCTCTCCTTCACAATAGTCCTTAATCCTCTCTCTCCCTTTCAAAGATTGTAAAGCACTCTTGTTTTGAGATGGTTTTTCAACTAGCATGCATCACCCTTTTATAAGCCCTTGGTAATCTATACATGGAAGGCCAATATATATGGAAACTTCCAATATGCATCAATCATATATTTAATGAAAATCCAATCATAATTGGCTTGCCATAATTGGAAGCCCAATTATATGGAAAGCTACTATATGAAGGGTCCAATCATAAATATATGATTAAAGTAAATATAGAAATCCAATCATATATTTCCTTACCATATATGTTCCAAAATAGGATCCATGCACTCCCCGAGCTTCTCCGACACACGGATGGCACTCGTTGCTCTCCGAGGTATTCTCCACATAGGTTGGGAACCCCCACCCACTCCAACAGTGTCTCATATAAAAAAATGAAACTCCATGTTAATATGATTACTAAGGAGGATGGCACTACAACTACAGAGTTAGAAGATACTTAAACTGCTGCTAATGAGTATTTTAGAAAATGTTTACTCATGAATTCACACAGGAGGATGAAGATTTCATGTCGGTCATTCCTATATGATCTTGAATGATGATAATGTGGTCCTCACAGATAAGCCGAGTTTGGATGAATTATATGACGTAGTGAAGAGCATGGACCAACATAGTACGGCAGGACCTGACGAATTTATAGGTATGTTCTTTCGTAGCTGTTGGCATCTCATTGGGGAGGATATATTGCAGGCACTTGAGTTATTCTTTGATGGTGTCCCATTGCCGAAAGCCATTACTGATACGTTATTGATCTCATCCCGAAGATGAAGAACCCGATTCTCCGAATTTCATCCAATAAGTTTATGTAACTTCATAAACAAAATTATATCAAAGCTTTTTGCTCGTCGGTTGGCAATATTTTTTCCTCGTATTATATCACCAGAATAAAGCAGTTTTGTGAAGGGGAGGGAGATTGCAGATAACATAGTATTGGCGGAAAAGATGATAAGTATGCTCAATCATATGAACTACAATGCAGCTACTAAACTAGACATGAGTAAAGCTTATGATCGTGTCAATTGGTCTTTCCTGATGAGTGTTCTGAGAAGATTTGGCTTCAACGAGGTATGGATTAACATGATATATCATCTCATTAGTAATGTTTGGATTTCCTCGCTTATCAATGGCAGCGCTTCTGGGTATTTCAAATCTTTCCGCGGTTTGAGACAAGGTGATCTGGTATCCCCAGCGTTGTTTGTAATAGATGACTCTTCAGAAACTCAGTAAGCTCCCTGGATTCACTATATTCTATTCGCTAAGTGGGTGCCCGAGCGTTACGTACTTGGCATATGCTAATGATATGTTGATCTTCTCAGGGGGAGACAAGTGCTCAATCCAGATGCTACGCTCGGTCCTTCAAAGATATAAAAATGTCTCAGGTCAGCATATAAACAGCCAAAAGTCTACAGTGTATGTGTGTACCTCATTCGAGCTAGAGAAGCAAGCATCGGTATAACAACTGATTGGCTTCCCTGTTAGAAACCCTCTATTTAATTATCTGGGTTGTCTACTCATGCAAGGACAGAGAAACGCAGCCATGTTCGATAAATTGGTCGAGAAGATTAGAACTAAAGTAGAGGGATGGCACAACAAGACACTCTCTTATGGGGGTCGATTAGAACTAATATTAATCAATTATGTTCTTTCTTCAATTCTTGTTTACACGCTTACCGTGTGCAATCCTCCAGAGATGGTTCTCAACAGAATTGAAGCTTTGTTTAGTGGTTTCTATTGGGGGTCGAAAGAAGGAATCATGAAGCGAAAATGGCTAAGCTGGACGAGGATAGCAAGGCCTAATGATGAGGCGGACCTTGGTGTGAAGCGTTTGTCCGAAGTTATGGATGCGTATACAGTAAAATTATGGTGGAAGTTGAGAACACAAGATTCCTTATGGACCCAATTCGTGTGAGCGAAATATTTTCCGTGGTCTCATCTTAACGAAGTTGAAGTCTCATCGAGAGCTTCACAGATTTGGAGAAGGTTGTTGTGTGGGCGAGAATTAGGAGACATGGGCTTCAAGCTGGAAGTGAAAAAGGGTTCTTCGAATCTCTTCTTTGAGAAATGGCTCCCAGGGGGTTACATACAAAGGCATACTCAGAATAGGCATATACAGAGAATTAATCAATTATCGGACGACAATGGGGGCTGGGATTCACATAGAATTAAGTTGTTGTTTGGCGACACTGTGGCTCAAGAGATTACGAAGAGCGGCATAATCCTGCAGGAAGGAGATGATCGTCTGACTTGGACTCCCAACCCAAAGGGCCAATTCTTTGTAGCATCGGCATGGGAAATCACTCGAACAAAAATTCCCTAAAGATCCAACATTCAATAATGTTTGGAATAAATGTATGCTGTCAAAGTGGTCAGTTATTATGGTGCATACTTCATAATAAACTACCTACAGATGATAACGTACGCCATCTGGGTTATCATCTAGCAGCTAGATGTCATTACTGCGTAGAGCCGTGCTCGGAGGACACAAACCATATCTTCTACGACGGGATCCCCGCTGCTAAGGTATGGGAACACTTCCAACGCATACTATGTATTAAAGGGAGAGTGGTTGGGCTAAACGTTTACAAAGATGGTGGGGGAGGAAGAAGAAGCATTTCAAGTAAGTAATGGTGGGAGCAATTTGTTGGGTCTTATGGAAGAATAAAAACAAGTGGAGGTACAAGGAATATATGTTTTCTGAGCCACAAGTGATTTTTGAAGTTAAACGACCAGTGAAGAAGGCCTTATGTTCATATAGTCATATAAAGCATGATCTACCATCGTTTTTAGATGAAGACTCTAATTAGCTATGTAGCTTGTATTTTGTTTTGTTTGACATAAATAGAAGCTGGTGTTTTTGGAGTTAAACGACAACGGGGGCTACCCACACAGTAGTGCGGGTTCGAGCCCCCCTGGGTGCTGGCTGGGTGGCTTAAGTGTACGGGCGCTCCAAGGCTAAAACGGACACTATATATATATATATATATATATATATATATATATATATATATATATAGGCAAAACACTCCCCATTTTATTCCATAAAACTGAAAAGCCGAAGCTATACATGTATACCAGAGGGCGCAAAATGTCGAAGCCTATACACGTATACTAACAAAAGAAGGGGAGGAAAGAAACCCAAAACGGCTAGATCTGGGATAAGAGGGAGTTCCAGAAGTCCGTCTGGCCATGATTACAGAGGGATCTCCTCTTACTATACTGCCTGATGGTCTCCTTAATGTCACGACCCGCACCCGCTTTTCGGACGCGAGAGCGTGAGCAAGCCCAGCTACGTATCGAGCGGACTCCAGCCCGACTCGAGTACGTATAAGCTGCCATGATCATGGTATCATATCTAGTCTAAACTATATCTCAATCCACATGAGTCATATAAACAAGAATGAACAAGTATGTGTCGTGGTCTGTAGCCCACTAGCATCCATGTCCGATAAGACTCTAAAGAAAAATAACAAGAGTCTAAACTGAATCAAGAAACAGGATATCTCATGATAATGAAGAAAAGTACGAGAGGTTAATAAACACAATAACGATACCTGAATCCCGCAAGCGTATCATCACGTCTGCCATCCAGAGCTGCTAACTAACTCCACGCAATAACTAACCTGAAGAGATCATCAGGTCCTCAGGGGACATAGCAAGATACATAAAAAAATGCCTATCTAGCAGTTTATCATGCAATAAAGAAAATACAGGAAAGAAACAAGAAAGACCAATCCGCACAAAAAATACGACTATACACGACTGGAAGAACCACTACGCCTAAGCGAACTGCTGGAGAAGAACAAGAGAACACGATATCACGATGTCAATGGACAACCAATCGAATACTCAAACCCTCGCCCCTAGTATGGACTCGCAGGTTTGAACAACTACTAGCCCTCGCCCGTGTGTGGACTCGCAGGTGTGACCCATATACTACTTACCCTCGTCCCTGGTGTGGACTCGCAGGCTAGCATCACCCTCGTCCCTTGTGTGGACTCGCAGGTGTAGACATATAACTACTAACCCTCGTCCCTAATGTGGACTCACAGATTAGCTTACTAACTCTTGCCCCTAGTGCGGGCTCGCAAGTTAGCTTAACTACTAACCCTCGTCCCTAATGTGGACTCGCAGATTAGCTTACTAACTCTCGCCCCTAGTATGGGCTCGCAAGTTAGCTTAACTACTAACCCTCGTCCCTAATGTGGACTCGCAGATTAGCTTACTAACTCTCGCCCCTAGTGTGGGCTCGCAAGTTAGCTTAACTACTAACCCTCGTCCCTAATATGGACTCGCAGGTTAGCTTCAAGAATTTTAAGGTACAGTAGTTCCGATATGACTTATTCATCCTATGACAGGATGCGACTCAGTCCAAGTACAAGAGATGACACGACACAACCCAATCACGATACACGAAAAAACCAATCCAATATGAACTATAAAGCTAATTATAGACAAGGCTATATATAAACTAACAGGCATGATGTAAAAATCATATATAAATAATCAACTAATAAAACTGTATAATAATATAAATATGCATGTAAATAAACTATAGAGGAAGGCAAGGTATCTTGCCTGGAAGTTGCACGCAAATCCCACAAAATCTAGTCGACTAGTGAGCCATAAAGTCCAAGTCAACACAACTGTCTCCGAAAGTTGAAACAAACATTGCCAACATTCTCAAAATTGTCAAATTAGCAAGGATTGCCTGTCCTTAAGTCCAATTCTGGACACAGAGGCAAAACGGTAATTTCGGGCAAAAACGATATCCGCCGTTGGACCAGATTTGCACCGAAAAATGTGCCAGAGTCAATGGTCTCTAAAGTCGTCAAACTACATGTCTACGGATCCGGTTTTCCGATACGAACCCAACCATATGTCCAAAGTTAGATTCCGGCGGACCGTACAAAAAATCATCCGTCGAGTGGGACCGTGGGGCCCACAAAACGACGATTTTATCAACGGTCTCAGAATCGGACCAAACTTGGCATACAGGACCAGAAAAAAGATACGGTCCTGTTGGCACAAGTTTTGTCTCGATCTGATGAGTGTGCACAAAGTAATTGGAGAATTTGCAAAGTGCACGATACGGTGAATTTCGACGGATACGTATCAAATTCGTCGCGCACACGCAACCAATTTGAATTCCGTCAAAGCCCACACGACCACGAAGCCGTTACACAGCTTTCGATGCCTTCGGTTCGCGACCACGTCGCCCGGTTTGGCGGGACGTACGTCGTGTGGAACAATTTTCTAGTTTTGAAAACAGATTTTTGGAAAACTTTGGGATTCGATTTCTCGACGCGTAGTCGATAATTTCCGAATCCACAAAAAGGATTATGAAGCCCTATATGTTGTCTAAAAGTGTCTTCAAATAGTTTTTCTAACATGGTACTAGATCGATCAGAATCGATCGTCAAACTTGGGTGATTGGACTGTATTATGTGTCCTGTTTACACGTAGTTTTTCTTCAACTTTGCGTCGAATTATCGGACAACGTAAAGCATATAAATTCGATCTACTTGAAGGGGAATAATCTTGTATAAGTTGGGAACATACACGAGAAAACGGTTCGTGAAACCATTGAGTGATCATCGAAATCTAACGTCGTGAAGTCGGCCTAGTCATGGCCGACTACTGCTACTGCTATGGTTGCTGTCAGTCGTGGCGTGCGCGCGCGCGTGGCCTCCGGCCTGGTGCGGCAGCGCACGGCCGCGGGGTGGTTCGCCCAGGCTATGGGGCTGTGCGGCCAGGGTTGTTAGGGTTTGGGATTTTTCCTGCTGCTCTCTCTAAATACATGATGTTATATGCAAACTAAAACCGAGCAGAGGGGAGAGCTCGGGATGTTGAGCCCGGGCTGGGTTCTTAGGCCGAGGAGGAATAAGGGGCTGGGCTTATGGGCTTTGGGAGCTCGGGCTGAGGAGCTGTTGCTTCTTATTCTTCTTTATTTCCATTTTATTTATTACTTTAAAACCTATACATATATATACATATATTCCCAAATACATATCCATTTACTATATTTATTTATATATACTCACAACTGTATATAACTTATACACACACCCAAATACATATATATATATATATATATATATATATATATATATATATATATATATATATATATATATATATATATATATATATATTTATACACACATATACAATATATAATATATTTTTATATATACATACACGTATATGTATACGTATATATATCTGTATATATACACTTACACACGTATATCTTCATATACTACTTCATGTTATATATAAATCTATATATATCACAAACACAAACTCAATATAGACAATAAAATATCTTAAATATAAATAATATTCATAATGCAGAATTTATGTACTAATAATTACAATTAGAAAACTAAACATATATATATATATATATATATATATATATATATATATATATATATATATATATATATATATATATATATATTTTTGTATATATATATATATATATATATATATATATATATATATATATATATATATATATATTTATATGTAAGCCTAATTTTCATATATTATAAATAAACTTCTATATATATACACAAGTATATATATATATATATATATATATATATATATATATATATATATATATATATATATATATATATATATATATAACTTAGATAAATCTCACAAAGCCCAAAATATTTGTTAAAGAATTTATTTACTATATTATCAGACAAATATTATTTCTAATAGCAAGCTCTGTAATATGTGTATATATATAAACCACCGATTCCAAATTGCTTCTTAAATCGCTCAAGTAAAATGCCAATACAACATACCTCTTTATGGTCGTCTCTACACGTACTACCCGACTACGAGGGCCTGGACTTGGTCCGGGTCCGGTCCGGACTAGTTCAGTACAACCGGGTCGTCTAAAAAGCCAAATAATATTAATAATGAATAATTAAACTATTTATAATGGTCATGTCACAACTTGGCCTGGTTTTCCTAGTTAGGACTCACTTATGGCTAGGTCTCCCTTGGCATGGTAATAAACTAGTCAAGGCACGTCACTGCACTATCCGTGCCATAATTTCTAGTCGTCTGGTACTCCAAAACTCAACCATGATTAAAATCATCTACTGTAATTAATAACTAAATAATTATTTATAAAATCTAAAAATCATCATTTAAATCAAATAAATAATAATAATAAAAAAATATTTCAAAAATTCCGGGAAGGGAGGCTACAAATCTACCCACCTTAAAAATAATTTCGTCCTCGAAATTCTAATTCATAACTATTCTTAAAATTTAAAGTCTACCATACCTTAACCTCCTCAACTTAATTCCTCAACAATATTTTATAACCTTCTCTAGTTATTTCGTAACTACGAAACTTCGAGGACTTCTACCCACCTTTGGTCACACTACTCCTTAAAATACGGTCACTAAAGTCTTATGGTCTTCTAACTAGATGCTAACAATTCTACCGGCAGATATCTAGGCATATGGCATCTATACTCCCTCATATCCATAAACAACCAAACATTCAATAATCATGCAATATTATACATTTATTTAAGAATTTCTGGTAAATCCTAGTCAGCACGATTATTCGTCACCCCAAAATAAAAGGGACGAGAATCAATGGCACAGAAAGCAATGAAGTATAATCGAGAGCAAATATGGAAATTTCAAGGACGTAGAAAATTTCTAGGAGAATTTTCAAGCAGAGTGGATTGAGATTTCTAAGGTTTAGTCATTGTCACAGGCTCGTACCAGTACAGTTACGTAACCGATACGATATGCTCTGACCTGTATGGGCCACCAAAAAAACTTGTCACGACCCGCACCCGCTTTTCGGACGCGAGAGCATGAGCAAGCCCAGCTACGTATCGAGCGGACTCCAGTCCGACTCGAGTACGTATAAGCTGTCATGATCATGATATCATATCTAGTCTAAACTATATCTCAATCCACATGAGTCATATAAACAAGAATGAACAAGTATGTGTCGTGGTCTGCAGTCCACTAGCATCCATGTCCGATAAGACTCTAAAGAAAAATAATAAGAGTCTAAACTGAATCAAGAAACAGGATATCTCATGATAATGAAGAAAATCACGAGAGGTTAATAAACACAATAACGATACCTGAATCCCGCAAGCGTATCATCACGTCTGCCATCCAGAGCTGCTAACTAACTCCACGCAATAACTAACCTGAAGAGATCATCAGGTCCTCATGGGACATAGCAAGATACATAAAAATATGCCTATCTAGCAGTTTATCATGCAATAAAGAAAATACAAGAAAGAAACGAAAAAGACCAATCCGTACGAAAAAAACGACTATACACGACTGGAAGAACCACTACGCCTAAGCGAACTGCTGGAGAAGAACAAGAGAACACGTGTAATGCCTGTGGTCCGTATTACGTATTTCTGGAATACGTATACGTATTTTATTCTGTATTGCATGATTCTTTGTTTAGCTTGTATCTTGGCTTGGTTATTTCTTGGCTTGGTTCGACTTGGCTCGGTTTTCTTTGGTTCAATATGAACCAATGTGAACCCCTACCTACCACCACCATTGTATTTATTAATCCATTCTCTCTATTCTCTCTCTTCATTAATCATCTTCTTCTTCCCCATTACTTCCTTACCTACCAGAGAGAAAAAAGAGAGGTCTAGGTAAGTGCAACTTGCTTCATGGAGGAACTCTGATTTTATTGCTCCATTCTCTTCTTTATTACATTCTAAAGCACTTTAGTATTTGACATTTCTCATTTCCATGGCTAGATTCTTGTAGATCTAAGTTTATTTTATTTTCGGATTTCTTGGGTTTTGATCTACTTAATCTTGTTATTTTCGAGTTTTGATGGTTCCATGTTGTAGAGAATTTCGTTCTACCCCATTTTGACCTATGGAAGTTCGGATTTAGGCTCCGGATGATGGAGTTACGGAGCTTGAGGACTTGGCTCTCATGGTGTTCTCCTTCTCTGAAATTTTAGAGAAGATGAACAGTGCTTGACTTGACCGCATGAATATTCATGCGGCAAGTGTTCTATCCAGCCGCATGACTGGAAGTTCTTGAGCCGTATGAGAGTCGGACTCACTTAGCCGTATAACTCGCTCAATTCCCAGCCACATAAGTTCTGAACTCTGCAGCCGCATGCGCCATTCCCACTGGCCGCATGAGGACTTCATCCTGAGCTGCATGAACTCAACACTCGTGAGCCGCATATGCACACTTGCTCCCAGCCGCATAGGCATTGCTTCCGCAGCCGCATGAGTACTCTTCCCTTCTGAGCTGCATCGGGTTTCCCTCCCCCGCAGCCGCATGGGTTGCTTCTTCTCGATCCGCATGGAACCAAACTTCTCCCCCCCCGGCCGCATGTATCTGATTGGCCAGCTAGCTGTATGAGACCCATTTCCCCCAGCCGCATGAGTTTCCTATCTTCCTGACCGCATGCGCCCCTTGTCTTGGCCGTATGGGATCTAGTGACCCTGGCCGCATGCGCTCTCCTAATTGGGCCGCATGAGTCTACCCTTTCTTGACCGCATATGACTTAGCCGCATGACTCTTCTATAGCCCTGAATATTAATATTTTATTAGATATTTTACGTCTATTTTATATCCTTACGCCCTTTTTCATGAACTTGATAATCATGGATTTGTTTAATATGTTTGGAAATGGTACCTGAGCATGACATGATAGTGACCCGTAGTGGTGCACTTTTGAACAAGAAAACCTGACACGACATGATAGTGGCCCACCGTGGCGCACTCCTGACAAGTACACTTGACATGATAACCTGACATAATATATCTTGAGAAGCTGTTGCGACGGCTACCTGACATGACATAACCTGTATAAATTACATGGACACCGTGGGCGATTGTGCTTGTACAAATAAACCAGTCCTGTCTTGCATCATATCTAGGGAGGGACTCCTGAGTACCACGGTCAGGAGTACCTATTGAAATGAACTAAGGACTAATAACTAGATTAATACATTAGTCATGAAGAGATTTCCCAGCTACAGGCAATCCCGTTACCTGGGCACGCCTGGGATCTGTAGCCTGCCGTCGAGTAGGGCACATTTCCAGCACACTGTCATGTGTTGCACCCTTCAAGCTATCTAAGGGTACATGCGTTTCCTGGACGATGTACCCACCTGAATTCAACCCTAATCTTTCGTCCTGGGTAACCTGGATGGTCTGCAGGGCTTGTGGCTGTGGAATAATCTCACTGCATCTTGTTAGTAATTAGGCTTGTGACAACCCTAGTTAGTTAAAGTATCAAGCCGTAGTTCTTGCTTGGCCGTGAAATGATTGGATGAAGTCTAACCAGTCTAGTCTTGTCTTGATTCTGTTCCAGATTACTGCATGACCAGAATGCCTGTATTTATTTTACCGATAAATGGTGAGAATTCCAAGTTCTGTTCAGACGAAGGGTTACAACCTCGGTCCTTGTTTGGTTTACGGGTTGTAACCTGGCTATCTGAATAGTTCCATGGTTATCTCGTCGTATATCATCCTGATGTGTTTTCTTTATTTCCAGTTCTTACTTTTATTTATATCTTGTGCTGATTGCTGGTTTTAGTTCCTAAGTGAAGCTTCCTTGTGGCACTTGCTCTTTCTGGGGTCTGACCCAGCTGGTTTTGTATGGCCAGATTTCGGAGCAGCTCCAGAGGATCCATCGCTTTTCCAACCCGATGGTGAACACCAGACGTAACCCGGGCAACGAGTGGGTTTATTTTTGCTCTCCCACTTTATTGTAAAAATATTCTTTTGAGGCGTTTAGCCGACGAGCACCTGTTTAGCTCGATTGTATTTACTTACTGTCTGCCTACGGGCTGTAACATGATTGACAAATCCTAGGGTTGATCATGTATGACTAAACTCTTGCTAGTCCTAAAATTTTGTAACGACTAGCTTCATGATCAGCTGAATATGTAATATTTGGGATGCCTTACTATTGTATATTTAATGATCATACATATTGTAACTTTTACTTACTTGCTTGTGATTGAGACACTAGGCTTGTTCATGACCTTAAGAGACTGTTGGCTTGCAGTTAAACCCTCATGTATCTAGACAGCTGTGACCGTATAGCGAGATAGATTCCATTTCAATATACGTAGCTGGCTATGTCTGCCCCCGCTCCCAGTATTCTGGTTCTGGGGTGTGGCATGGTTTAAGTGGTGGCCCATGCAGGTCTTGTAAATCAAGATATGTGAGGGTTTACCGAATAGATGTCTCAATCAGTATTCGTCCTTGATCTCTGCTTGTATCTTCTGAATCCCTGGATTCTTGTCCTGATCATATGCTTGTATCGTTGATCTGTCCTGGTCCTTCCTTATTGTTCCCTATGTCATCTTCTTCAGCGGCATTGTTCGTGGTCCTACCGACCAGCAAGGTGGAGCACCTCCCGCGGACCAGTAGCAACCCGGAGATCAAGCCCAGCATTCCGGAGTAGCCTCCAGAGTCGTGCCTTCTGGCGGAGAGCCACCAGTCCAGCCAGTTCAGCCTGCCGAGCCTGATGATGGCACCTTAGTAGGACTCGTCAGGACCTTGATAGCTTCTCAAGATCGTCGTGGAGATGCCTTGCAACAGGCAGTGGCGGATGCTTTGACCCGGGGTGGTCATCAGGGTAACAGCGCGGCCAACAGCTTCAAGCGTCTGAACCGTCCATTCTTTGACGGTAGTGAAGATGCTATCGCAGCAGATGCTTGGCTTCAGGATACAGAAGTGATTCTCGAGGCAGCCAGGACTCCAGAGAACGAGAAGGTGGCAGTTGTGCGCCTGCAGTTGTTAGATCTTGTCCGCAGCTGGTGGGCAGCTCAGGCCGTTGGATTAGCAGCACCTATTGCTTGGGCGGTGTTCAGAGAGAGATTCCAGACCAAGTATTTTGATGCTGTGGCTCGGTATAATCTACAGACCCGGTTCACTAATCTGAAGCAAGGAGGCAGGACGGTCGACGGATATGCGGCCGAGTTTTCTAGACTCAGTCGGTTTGCTCCCACCTTGGTGGCAACCGAGTATGATAGAGCCCAGCGATTCCAGCAGGGACTTCACCTGGAGATTTTGTTGGCAGTTGAACAGTTTGAGCATCAGACTTTTGATACAGTCTTGAAAGCAGCCCGGAGGCATGAGTATACCTCCCAGAGGATTGTGGATAGGGTCGGAGGTCGGAAGAGATCTCACGGCCAGATGAATCAGTCTTCAGCACCAGCCCCGACAGCCAGGGCCTTGACTATTGGAGCTCCGAGGCGAGCGGCCTCCGTAACGTCGGTTCAGCATTCCACCCCGACGTACCCTCAGCAGCAGCAGAAGCAGTCTTCCGCAGTGGAATGTTCTCATTGTGGGAAGCCAGGCCATGTAGTGGCAGAGTGTCGCAGGGCACAGGGATTGTGTCTGGTTTGTGGAGCACCAGACCATAGGATAGGATCCTGCCCGAACAGGGGTGGTTCATCATCGTCCAACCTTTCTAGCTCTTCGGTGAGAGGACCAGCACCGGTCCAGCAGCAGCATCAATATCCATTACCGAGGCCCTTGCCGCCTCAGTCCCAGATGTTCCAGCAGCAGAACCCCCAGCAGCATGCACAAGCCCAAGCCTTGAGTCAGAGCAGGCAGCGAAGATTTCAGCAGAGGGGACCAGCACCCCGAGGGCACAGTCAGGCTATGGTGATGACCGTAGAGGAAGGATTGGCACCAGGAGAGGTAGTGGCAGGTACTATTCTCGTCAACTCATTTCCAGCTTCAGCTTTATTTGATTCTGGTGCATCGCATTCTTTTATGTCTGCACGATTCGCGACACGGGTAGGATTGGAGCCTGAGTCATTATCAGTAAGGCTCAATATACTTACTGGTAACGGACTTGTGGAAGTAGATAGAGTATTTTCCTCGTGTCGGATCGTAGTTAGCGGTAGAGAATTCCCCGCTAGATTGATAGAGTTCCCGATGGCCGATTATGATATGGTCCTAGGGATGGATTGGTTGAGGAACCAGTATGCTAGAATAGACTGCCATATAGGCAGGGTTGTTTTTAGCATTCCAGGCGAGCCAGAGTTTTCCTTTTCCAGAGGAGCAGTTGAGCCTTCTCCTCCAGTATTGCGGATGGCAGTAGCAGCAGTTCAGTTACCCAGGATAGTGGATGAGTTCCCAGATGTTTTCCCAGAAGAGCTACCAGGTATGCCTCCAGAGCGGGAGATCGAGTTCACTATAGACTTGATTCCCGGGACAGCCCCGGTGTCAGAGAGAGTCTACCGAATGGCGCCGTCAGAATTGGAGATATTGTACAAGATGATTGAAGAACTTCGAGCCAAGGGATTCATTCGTGCTAGTGGATCGCCTTGGGGAGCCCCGATGCTTCTTGTGAAAAAGAAGGATGGTACGTCCAGGTTATATGTTGATTATCGTACCTTGAACTCAGTGACAATCAAGAACAGATACCCTCTTCCGAGGATAGATGACTTGTTTGATCAACTCAAGGGGGCTTCAGTATTTTCGAAGATTGATTTGCGCTCAGGTTATCATCAGATCAGAGTCAGAGAGCAGGACATCCCGAAGACAGCTTTTAGATCGAGGTATGGGCATTGGGAGTTCCTTGTTATGCCTTTTGGAGCGACCAATGCGCCGGCAGTATTCATGGACCTCATGAATCGCATCTTCATGCCTTACTTGGATCAGTTTGTGATTGTGTTGTTGGATGACATCTTGGTCTACAGCAAGAGTGAGGCGGAGCATGAGCAGCATCTCCGTATAGTTCTTCAGATTCTCAGGGAGCACCAGTTATATGCCAAGTTCAGTAAATACGAGTTCTGGCTCGATCGCATTTCGTACTTGGGTCATATCATCACCAGAGGAGGAGTGGAAGTGGATCCCCAGAAGATTGTGGCTATTGAGTCATGGCCAGTGCCCAACACAGTTGCAGAGGTTCGTAGCTTTCTTGGATTGGCCGGCTACTACTGGCGGTTTGTTTCGGATTTTGCTCGGATTTCAGCGCCATTGACCCAATTGACCCGCAAGGATGCGCAGTTTGCTTGGACAGCAGAGTGCCAGAGTTCTTTTGAGCAGTTGAAGCGAGGCCTGATAACAGCTCCTATTCTCACACTTCCAGATGGGACCGGAGGATTCTCAGTGTACTGTGATGCTTCAGGCAGAGGTTTAGGATGTGTTCTGATACAGCATGGAAAGGTAATAGCTTATGCGTCACGACAACTTCGTGATCATGAAAGGAATTACCCAACCCATAACTTGGAGCTGACAGCAGTGGTGTTTGCACTTAAGTTGTGGAGGCACTACTTGTATGGGGATAGGGTGGAGATTTTTACCGACCACAAGAGCCTGAAGTATGTTTTCACTCAGAAGGATCTTAACATGCGTCAGAGGAGATGGCTGGAGCTTCTTGTGGACTATGATGTCAACCTGCAGTATCATCCCAGGAAGGCCAATGTCGTAGCAGATGCATTGAGCAGGAGAGCAGGAGTTTATTTCCTAACAGCGCAACCAGAGCTGTTAGCAGATCTTCAGAAGATGGGTATTGAAGTTGTTCTCCCTTCCAGTGTGGCATTGATGGCCAGTATGCAAGTTCAGTCCACTATAGTCGAGAGGATTCGGATGGCACAGTCGGCAGATTCCAAGCTTCAGCGACTCAGAGCAGAGTGTGAGGCAGGACGAAGACCAGAGTTATGCATTCATGAGGATGGTACACTTCGACATGGTAAGCGTCTTTGTGTACCCAGTGGAGATATCAGGCAGGAGATCATGTCAGAGGCGCACAGTTCTCAATATTCAATCCATCCTGGCAGTACAAAGATGTACCGTGATATCCGTCAACATTTCTGGTGGACTGGCATGAAGCGGAAGATAGCTCGGTTTGTCTCTCGGTGTTTGGTTTGCCAACAAGTTAAAGCCGAACATCAGAGACCGGTTGGACTTCTTCAGCCCTTGCCGATTCTAGAATGGAAGTGGGAGCATGTAACCATAGATTTTGTGACTGGATTACCTAGATCCCCAGCTAGTCGAGATGCTATTTGGGTTATAGTTGATCGGCTCACGAAGGTGGCTCACTTTCTCCCATTCAGAGTTGGTCAGTCGACGGCTCAGCTAGCGGAGATGTACCTCAGACAGATTGTCAGATTACACGGTGTGCCAGTCAGTATCACCTCGGACCGAGATTCCAGATTTACGTCGCACTTTTGGCATAGCCTGCAGGAGAGTTTGGGAACTCGTCTCCAGTTCAGTTCAGTGTATCATCCGCAGACAGATGGTCAGTCGGAGCGTACGATCCAGACTCTTAAAGACATGTTGCGGTCTTGCACACTTGACTTCGGTGGTTTATGGGAAGATCACTTGCACCTAGTGGAATTCTCGTACAATAACAGTTTTCAGGCCAGTATCCAGATGGCACCGTTCGAGGCACTTTATGGCAGAAAGTGCAGATCCCCGCTAGCCTGGGATGATGTTGGAGAGAGACAGATGCTCGGTCCAGAAATGATTGCCCAGACAGTCGAAGTGGTCAGGAGAGTCAGAGATCATCTTCGAGTTGCCCAAGATCGCCAGCGCCATTGGGCCGATTCTCATCGGCGCCCTCTCGAGTTTTCGGTCGGCGATCATGTATTCCTGAGGATTTCGTCTAACCGTGGCGTCATTCGTTTCGACGTCCGGGGAAAGCTTAGTCCTAGGTATATAGGACCGTTTGACATTCTGGAGCGAGTAGGAGATGTATCCTATCGTCTCGCTCTTCCGCCGTCGCTAAGCGAGGTGCATGACGTGTTCCATGTATCCCAATTATGACGGTATATCCCAGACCCAAGCCACATCCTAGATCATTCGGAATTGGTTGTTGGTACCAACCTTTCGTATGAGGAGAGGCCCGTGTCTATATTGGACCGGAGAGAGAAGATCCTCAAGAACAAGACTATCAAGTTAGTCCGAGTTGCTTGGGGTCATAACTCTTTCGGGGAGTCAACGTGGGAGCGTGAGGATGATATCCGATCGCGATATCCCGACTTGTTTGACTCGTGAGGTATAATGTCTTTCTTATGCCTCATGCCTTCGATTCCTTGCTTGAATAAGTGATTGTCTGCCTAGTTATAGCTTGCATGTGATTAATATAGCTTGTCATTGCTCCTCTAGCCTCTTGATTTAATTTCGAGGACGGAATTCTTTTAAGGTGGGTAGAGTTGTAATGCCTGTGGTCCGTATTACGTATTTCTGGAATACGTATACGTATTTTATTCTGTATTGCATGATTCCTTGTTTAGCTTGTATCTTGGCTTGGTTATTTCTTGGCTTGGTTCGGCTTGGCTCGGTTTTCTTTGGTTCAATATGAACCAATGTGAACCCCTACCTACCACCACTATTGTATTTATTAATCCATTCTCTCTATTCTCTCTCTTCATTAATCATCTTCTTCTTTCCCATTACTTCCTTACCTACCAGAGAGAGAAGAGAGAGGTCTAGGCAAGTGCAACTTGCTTCATGGAGGAACTCTGATTTTATTGCTCCATTCTCTTCTTTACTACATTCTAAAGCACTTTAGTATTTGACATTTCTCATTTCCATGGCTAGATTCTTGTAGATCGAAGTTTATTTTATTTTCGGATTTCTTGGGTTTTGATCTACTTAATCTTGTTATTTTCGAGTTTTGATGGTTCCATGTTGTAGAGAATTTCGTTCTACCCCATTTTGACCTATGGAAGTTCGGATTTAGGCTCCGGATGATGGAGTTACGGAGCTTGAGGACTTGGCTCTCATGGTGTTCTCCTTCTCTGAAATTTTGGAGAAGATGAACAGTGCTTGACTTGACCGCATGAATATTCACGTGGCAAGTGTTCTATCCAGCCGCATGACTGGAAGTTCTTGAGCCGCATGAGAGTCGGACTCACTTAGCCGCATAACTCGCTCAATTTCCAGCCGCATAAGTTCTGAACTCTGCAGCCGCATGCGCCATTCCCACAGGCCGCATGAGGACTTCACCCTGAGCCGCATGAACTCAACACTCGCGAGCCGCATATGCACACTTGCTCCCAGCCGTATGGGCATTACTTCCGCAGCCGCATGAGTACTCTTCCCTTCTGAGCCGCATCGGGTTTTCCTCCCCCGCAGCCGCATGGGTTGCTTCTTCTCGATCCGTTTGGAACCACACTTCTCCCCCCCGGCCGCATGTATCTGATTGGCCAGCTAGCCGCATGAGACCCATTTCTCCCAGCCGCATGAGTTTCCTATCTTCCTGACCGCATGCGCCCCTTGTCTTGGCCGCATGGGATCTAGTGACCCTGGCCGCATGCGCTCTCCTAATTGGGCCGCATGAGTCTACCCTTTCTTGACCGCATATGACTTAGCCGCATGACTCTTCTATAGCCCTGAATATTGATATTTTATTAGATATTTTACGTCCATTTTATATCCTTACGCCCTTTGTCATGAACTTGATAATCATGGATTTGTTTAATATGTTTGGAAATGGTACCTGAGCATGACATGATAGTGACCCGTAGTGGTGCACTTTTGAACAAGAAAACCTGACACGACATGATAGTGGCCCGCCGTGGCGCACTCCTGACAAGTACACTTGACATGATAACCTGACATGATATATCTTGAGAAGCTGTTGCGACGGCTACCTGACATGACATGACCTGTATAAATTACATGGACACCGTGGGCGATTGTGCTTGTACAAATAAACCAGTCCTGTCTTGCATCATGTCTAGGGAGGGACTCCTGAGTACCACGGTCAGGAGTACCTATTGAAATGAACTAAGGACTAATAACTAGATTAATACATTAGTCATGAAGAGATTTCTCAGCTACAGGCAATCCCGTTACCTAGGCGCGCCTGGGATCTGTAGCCTGCCGTCGAGTAGGGCACATTTCCAGCACACTGTCATGTGTTGTACCCTTCAAGCTACCTAAGGGTACATGCGTTTCCTGGACGATGTACCCACCTGAATTCAACCCTAATCTTTCGTCCTGGGTAACTTGGATGGTCTGCAGGGCTTGTGGCTGTGGAATAATCTCACTGCATCTTGTTAGTAATTAGGCTTGTGACAACCCTAGTTAGTTAAAGTATCAAGCCGTAGTTCTTGCTTGGCCGTGAAATGATTGGATGAAGTCTAACCAGTCTAGTCTTGTCTTGATTCTGTTCCAGATTACTGCATGACCAGAATGCCTGTATTTATTTTACCGATAAATGGTGAGAATTCCAAGTTCTGTTCAGACGAAGGGTTACAACCCCGGTCCTTGTTTGGTTTACGGGTTGTAACCTGGCTATCTGAATAGTTCCATGGTTATCTCGTCATATATCATCCTGATGTGTTTTCTTTATTTCCAGTTCTTACTTTTATTTATATCTTGTGCTGATTGCTGGTTTTAGTTCCTAAGTGAAGCTTCCTTGTGGCACTTGCTCTTTCTGGGGTCTGACCCAGCTGGTTTTGTATGGCCAGATTTCGGAGCAGCTCCAGAGGATCCACCGCTTTTCCAGCCCGATGGTGAACACCAGACGTAACCCGGGCAACGAGTGGGTTTATTTTTGCTCTCCCACTTTATTGTAATAATATTCTTTTGAGGCGTTTAGCCGACGAGCACCTGTTTAGCTCGATTGTATTTACTTACTGTCTGCCTACGGGCTGTAACATGATTGACAAATCCTAGGGTTGATCATGTATGACTAAACTCTTGCTAGTCCTAACATTTTGTAACGACTAGCTTCATGATCAGCTGAATATGTAATGTTTGGGATGCCTTACTATTGTATATTTAATGATCATACATCTTGTAACTTTTACTTACTTGCTTGTGATTGAGACACTAGGCTTGTTCATGACCTTAAGAGACTGTTGGCTTGTAGTTAAACCCTCATGTATCTAGACAGCCGTGACCGTATAGCGAGATGGATTCCATTTCAATATACGTAGCTGGCTATGTCTGCCCCCGCTCCCAGTATTCTGGTTCTGGGGCGTGACAACACGATATCACGATGTCAATGGACAATCAATCGAATACTCAAACCCTTGCCCCTAGTGTGGACTCGCAGGTTTGAACAACTACTAGCCCTCGTCCCTAGTGTGGACTCGTAAGCTAGCATCACCCTCGTCCTTAGTGTGGACTCGCAGGTGTGACCCGTATACTACTAACCCTCGTCCCTGGTGTGGACTCGCAGGCTAGCATCACCCTCGTCCCTTGTGTGGACTCGCAGGTGTAGACATATAACTACTAACCCTCATCCCCAATGTGGACTCGCAGATTAGCTTACTGACTCACGCCCCTAGTGTGGGCTCGCAAGTTAGCTTAACTACTAACCCTCGTCCTAATGTGGACTTGCAGATTAGCTTACTAACTCTCGCCCTTAGTGTGGGCTCGCAAGTTAGCTTAACTACTAACCCTCGTCCCTAATGTGGACTCACAGATTAGCTTACTAACTCTCGCCCCTAGTGTGGGCTCGCAAGTTAGCTTAACTACTAACCCTCGTCCCTAATGTGGACTCGCAGGTTAGCTTCAAGAATTTTAAGGTACAACAGTTTTGATATGACTTATTCATCCTATGACAGGATGCGACTCAGTCCAAGTACAAGAGATGACACGACACAACCCAATCACGATATACGAGAAAACCAATCCAATATGAACTATAAAGCTAATTATAGACAAGGCTATATATAAACTAACATGCATGATATACAATCACATATAAATAATCAACTAATAAAACTATATAATAATATAAATATGCATGTAAATAAACTGTAGAGGAAGGCAAGGTATCTTGCCTGGAAGTTGCACGCAAATCCCACAAAATCTAGTCGACTGGTGAGCCATAAAGTCCAAGTCAACACAACTGTCTCCGAAAGCTGAAACAAACATTGCCAACATTATCAGAATAGTCAAATTAGCTAGGATTGCCTGTCCTTAAGTCCAATTCTGGACACAGGGGCAAAACGGTAATTTTGGGCAAAAACGATGTCCGCCGTTGGACCCGATTTGTACCGAAAAACGTGCCAGAGTCAATGGTCTCTAAAGTCGTCAAACTACATGTCTACTGATCCAATTTTCCGATACAAACCCAACCATATGTCCAAAGTTGGATTTCGGCGGGCCGTGCACAAAATTACCCGTTGTGTAGGACAGTGGGGCCCGCAAAACGACGATTTTATCAACGGTCTCAGAATCGGACCAAACTTGGCATACAGGACCAGAAAAACGATACGGTCCTGTTGGCATAAGTTTTGTCTTGATCTGATGAGCGTGCACAAAGTAATTGGAGAATTTGCAAAGTGTACGATACGGTAAATTTCGACGGATACGCATCAAATTTGTCGCGCACATGCGACCAATTTGAATTTCGTCAAAGCCCACACGACCACGAAGCTGTTACGCAGCTTTTGATGCCTACGGTTCGCGACCACGTCGCCCGATTTGGCGGGACGCACGTCGTGTGGAACAATTTTCTAGTTTTGAAAACAGATTTTTGGAAAACTTTGGGATTCGATTTCTCGACGCGTAGTCGATGATTTTCGAATCCACAAAAAAGATTATGAAGCCCTATATGTTGTCTAAAAGTGTCTTCAAATAGTTTTTCTAACATGGTACTAGATCGATCAGAATCGATCGTTAAACTTGGGTGATTGGACTGTATTATGTGTCCTGTTTACACGCAGTTTTTCTTCGACTTTGCGTCGAATTATCGGACAACGTAAAGCATATAAATTTGATCTACTTAAAGGGGAATAATTTTGTATAAGTTGGGAACATACCCGAGAAAACGGTTCGTGAAACCATTGAGTGATCATCGAAATCCAACGTCGTGAAGTCGGCCTAGTCATGGCCGACTACTGCTACTGCTATGGTTGCTGTCAGTCGCGGCGTGCGCGCACGTGGCCTCCGGCCTGGTGCGGCGATGCACGACCGCGAGGTGGTTCGCCCAGGCTGTGGGGCTGTGCGGCCAGGGTCGTTAGGGTTTGGGAGTTTTCCTGCTGCTCTCTCTAAATACATGATGTTATATGCAAACTAAAACCGAGCAGATGGGAGAGCTCGGGCTGTTGAGCCCGGGCTGGGTTCTTAGGCCGAGGGGGAATAAGGGCTGGGCCTATGGGCTTTGGGAGCTCGGGCTGAGGAGTGCTTCTTATTCTTCTTTATTTCCATTTTATTTATTACTTTAAAACCTATACATATATATATATATATATATATATATATATATATATATATATAATATATATATATATATATATATATATATATATATATATATATATATACATATATTCCCAAATACGTATCCATATACTATATTTATTTATATATACTCACAACTGTATATAACTTATACACACACCCAAATACATATATATATATATATATATATATATATATATATATATATATATATATATATATATATATATATATAATATATATATATTTTATACACACATATACAATATAATATATTTTTATATATACATACACGTATATGTATACGTATATATATCTGTATATATACACGTTCACACGTATATCTTTATATACTACTTCATGTTATATATATATATATCTATATATATCACAAACACAAACTCAATATAGACAATAAAATATCTTAAATATAATACTATTCATAATGCAGAATTTATGTACTATAATTACATTAGAAAACTAAACAATATATATATATATATATATATTATATAGATATATTATATATATATATATATATATATAGATATATATATATATATATATATATCTATATATATTTTTTTTTTTTTTTTTTTTTTTTTTTATATAGAAGTTTATTTACAATATATGAAAATTAGGCTTAATATAAATATATAATATATATAATTATATATATATATATATATATATATATATATAATATATATAGATTATATATATATATATATATATATATATATATAATATATTATAACTTATATACTTATATATATATTTTTTTTTTAGAAAAAAAAATAAACTATATATATATATATTATATATCTATATATATAAATATATTATATATATAGATATATATATATATATATATATATAGTTATATATATATATATATATATATATATATATATATATATATATATATATATATATATATAACTTATATATATATATATATATATATATATATATATATATATATATATATATATATATAACTTATATATATATATATATATATATATATATATAGTTATATATATATATATATATATATATATATATATATATATATATATATATATATATATATATATATATATTATATATATATATATATATATATATATATATATATATATATAACTTAGATAAATCTCACAAAGCCCAAAATATTTGTTAAAGAATTTATTTACTATATTATCAGACAAATATTATTTCTAATAGCAAGCTCTATAATATGTGTATATATATAAACCACCGATTCCAAATTGCTTCTTAAATCACTCAAGTAAAATGCTAATACAACATACCTCTATATGGTCGTCTCTACACGTACTACCCGACTACGAGGGCCTGGACTTGGTCCGGGTCCAGTTCGGACTAGTTAAGTACAACCGGGTCGCCTAAAAAGCCAAATAATATTAATAATAAATAATTAAACTATTTATAATGGTCATGTCATAACTTGGCCTGGTTTTCCTAGTTAGGACTCACTTATGGCTAGGTCTCCCTTGGCATGGCTAATACACTAGTCAAGGCACGTTACTGCACTATCCGTGCCATAATTTCTAGTCGTCTGGTACTCCAAAACTCAACAATGATTAAAATCATCTACCGTAATAATTAACTAAATAATTATTTATAAAATCTAAAAATCATCATTTAAATCAAAAAAATAATAATAAAAAAAATATTTCAAAAATTTCGGAAAGGGAGGCTACACTTAATAAGTTGATCTGCGGAGTACTGATGGCCTTCATATCTCGCCTTGTTGCGATTCTTCCATATAACCCACGTTGTAGCTGCTGCTGCGATCTGGTAGCCATGGGACGCCGAGCCCTATGCCTCAACACGGTCTTCATAGCCCCAGCCCCCAAGAGTCATCCTGCAGCGTTAGAAGAGAAGGATCTATACCTTTCCTGGAAGTTCTTTCTGGCAGAAGATGTGGTCCACCGTCTCCAAATTACGATTAGTGCAGCATGTGCATGCGGACGCAAGGCTGAAGCCAATAGTGCTGAGGGTGTCGTCGGGGGGAAGGATCTTACGCAGGGCTCTCCAAATGATGAAGGACCACTTCTTGGGGATGCATGTCTGCCAGAATAGAGCAATGCTAGGGAAAGGCACCGCCGTACCTCGGACCATTCTTCTAGCCGATCTGACCGAAAAGCAACCAGAAGCATCCTCCTACCACCGGAACTCGTCAGCGTTGGTCCCGATCGTCAAACCGCCACTACGGATAAGCTCAATCACCTCGGGGTTGGCCCAGTCCTGCACCTTATTCCAGTTCCAATCATTTTCAATGGCGTCCCACATTTCCTTGATCTTGCAGTGCCTGTGGGCTTCTGAGTGATTTGGAAGTAAGGTGTCTCCAACCCATCAATCAAGGAATGCCGATGATTCACCATCGCCCACCAGGAGCCGTATTACCGGTTCGGCAAGAGAACGCCCGATCAGCGTACGACGCCACGCTGTAGAGGATCTTCTGTTAGAAATGGCCTTCGACGGGTGGATGTGCTTGAAGTATCTGGCCTTCATGAATCTCGTCCATAAGTTCTGAGCGGTGCGGATCTTCCACCACAGTTTCATCGAGAATACTTTAACGATGTAGGAAACTTTGGTGAAAGCCAGGTCCCTATCTCCGTTCGGGCATGCCATAGAATCCCAACTGGCCCAATGATGCTTGTTTTTGCCATCACTGTGCCCCCAGAAGAAGTTGCTAAAGATGCTCTCGATCGAATTAAAGACTTTCTTGGGGGGGAGCGCGCTGTCAGGGTATAGATGGGAATGGATGTGAGGACGTGCTTGATAAGGATCATCTTGCCACCCGGGGATAGCGTAGTATTATGCCATCCTTCAAGTTTTTTCCTGATGCGGTTGATCAGGTCCTCGAAAATACCAGTATTAGATTTCCCGTACAAGAGGGGGCATCCAAAATAGTAGAACGACGGGTGCTTGATAGGGAAGGAGGTGGTATTGGCGAAGGTGGCCGCGTGCTCTCTCTTGATCTTATGATGAGCGTAGATGACACTTTTATCCGGGTTGACCTTCTGGCCTGAACAACTGGCATATCTCTGGATAGTGTTGTGGACCACCTCTACCGACCTGACGTCCCCGGAGGAGAAAATGAGGATGTCTTCAGCAAAGGCTAGATGGGTGATAATTAGGCAGCCACTGGTAGTATAATAGTGGTAGAAGTTGGTAGTGCAAGCCATTTTGTTAAGGTTCCTGCTCAAGGCATCCGCAGTGATGATGAGGATGGTGGATGATAGAGGATCACCTTGCCTAACCCCATGGCTCGATTTGAAGAAGCTATCTCCCTGACCGATGATGACCGTTGAAAACCAGGAGTTGTTGATCGATCTCCACACTATGTTGGTCCAGGCTTCGGAGAATTCGAAAGATCTGAAGACCCAGGTCATGAATTACCAATCCAGCCTGTCATAAGCTTTCTCCATATCTAATTTGATAGCAATATTGCTCCCTCTTGTCGGAAACTTTATACAGGTGATTAACTCTTGAGCTAACATGATATTATCCTGGATATTCCTGTCGCGAACGAACCCGCTCTGCTCCTCAGAGATGATCTTGGGAAGGAGATAAGACATGTGGGTGGCAACGATCTTGGATATGATCTTGTTGGTGAAGGCGCAAAGACTGAAGGGACGAAAATCACGGAATGTCTCCGGGTTATCTTTCTTCGGAATGTGGATCAGGTTGGTACTCGAGATTGCTCTTGGGTACCTCATTCCTTGAAAGAAGACAGTGACCGCTTTATGGATGTCTGCCTTAATGATGTCCCAATAGGATAGAAAAAAACCTCTGAAAACACGTCTGGTCCGGGAGCACTGTGCTCGTCAAGAGCCCAGAAGGCTTCTTGCACTACTAGCTCAGACGGAGGGAGCTCTAGCCGGATGTTGTCCCCGTCGGTTGTGAGATGGGGAATTTTCTCCAGGAAGGACCGGTCCCTGATAACCGTCTCCTTGGTAAACAGTCTGGAGTAGTACTCCACCACCGTCGCTTGGATACTCTTATGGTCTTTGATGATGTTCCTATTATTGTCGACAATTTGGTGAAGAGTGAGTTTCTACCTGCGACCGTTGACGTAGGCATGAAAGTAGCTCGAGTTTTTGTCGCCATCGCTGTCCCATTTGAGCCTGGCTTTCTGCTTCCAAAAATCAGTCTCCACTTTCAGGCAAAATTTGAGGATAGCCTTAGTGAGGTTAAGAGCAGTCCTAGCTTCTAGGGATCTATCGTTCCTGAACCTAATTTTAACACGATTGACTTCATCCTCGGCCTCACGGATGGCCTAAAAAATGTCTCTATATGCTTGCTTGCTCCAAGCCACAAGGGCTTTCCTCGTGGCTTTGAGCTTGTTGGCCACCCGAGTGAGCAGTTCGGCGTCGTCCGTGCTGTTCCAAGCCTTTGTGACGATGCCCAAGAACTGGGGGTGGTTGCTACATAAATCCAGGAAGCGGAAGCTCTTATTATTCGTACCCGAGTTGCGAGTGATGCCCACTAACAGGGGCCGTGGTCTGAATCAGTAGTGTTGAGGTGGGAAAGCTTGGAGGTGATCCCCATTCCGTACCATTGGGCGTTCGTTAGGGCCCTGTCCAGACAGGAATATTGGCGACGATCTCCTTCCTACATGTTGTACCAGGTAAAGGCATTACCGGTGAATGGATGGGGGAAGAGGTGGGAGTTGAAGATGAAGTTGCTGAAATCTTGCATGACCGAAAGAGGGAAAGGGAGACAGCCAGTCTTCTCATCTCTGTAGGTGACAGTATTAAAGTCCCTAATACAAAGCCAAGGGAGATTGATGTGATAGAGGTTGATGTCCAAGAGATTATTCCAAAGTTGTTTGTGTTCCGTGATGTGACAGCTGCCATGAACCGTGGATCGAATGGCATGCTTGGATAATAACGGGTGTTCCATCCAGCAAGATAGGTCCTGTTTGGAGTCGTTAATGACTCCGATTTTGACGTCCTTCGAACGGAGGATCCAAATGTTGTGTTTGCCAATAATGGCCATAGGAAAGCCTAACTGCAGCTGAATGGATTTGAGTCTCTTATAGGGGATTTTGGGTTCAAGGAAGATCAAAACGTCAATCTTATGAGTTTTATTAAGGCTGGTGATTCTTCTCTTGGAAGGTTTGTTCGCCAGACCACGGACATTCCAGGAGAGGATGTTCAACATTAATGGAGGTGGGGAAGGGGGTGGGTGGTTAGCCCGCTTTGCGACGGACCTGGTTCGGGTCGCCGGGGATTCTTCGGCTCTTTTCTAATCTGGTTTCCTGATTTTGGTAGAAGCCTCTCCCGCCTTCGAGGTGGATGTGCTGGAGGTAACCCCGTCGGAGTGGTTGATGGGAATGTCGTCAGTCAGTTCGATCAAGTCTCCTGCCGAATCCGATACTGGTTCCTCAAGGGTGATGAGGATGGAGTCATCCTGGTTGCCACACTGGTCTCCTTTCGATCGAAGGGAAAATCCCGCGGCTAGGACCTGTATACCTCTCTTAGCTTGATCTGGCCCTAGAATAGCAAGGGCTTCAATGACATTGACTTGGTAGGAAGGATGAGTCTCGAGGAGTCCTTCTGTGGTATATAGGCGATCATGGAGGGCCTCCTCAGCGGCTACCGGTTGGGAGTCTCTGACGACTACTGAGTTCGTCTGGGAAGCCACATTAGAGACTTTAATAGAAGCGATCTCTAGGGGGGTTCTGGCGTGTCCATGTCGAGGACGTTAAACTGATTGGAAAGGTTCATAGTTGGTGGGTGGAAGAGGATAAACGATCTGACAGAGGGCGGGGTCCCAAATTTGTCCGCTATGTTGCCTTGGCCTGTTTTTGCTTTCGCTGGATTGGAATCTGGTATGGGAGTTCGGAAGCTGAAGTAGGGGGGACCGAGTGGGCGAATGGATCTTGCTCTCTGTGGTTTGGATTACTGGCCAAGCCGGTTTCCTCTTAAGCTCAGGATGAAAACGATAGCAATGCTTTGAGAGATGGCCACGCAGATGGCAGTGGGAACAGAAGATGATGTGATTGTCGTAGATGATTTACTGGGTGTGGGACTGGTTGCCCAGTTCAATGAGGATGTGGTTGGGGGGCTCGGTCGAGAGATCGAGATGCACAAAAATATTCGTATAGTGAGCTTTGGTTAGGTTGCTGGTTTCTACGGCGGTGGCCACATAAGTCCCAAAGGAGTTGGCTATACGCCTGAGTACTACTGGGACGAAGCATATAAGAGGGAGGCTGGGAAGGGTCACCCACGCGGCAACCGTCGTTGAGTCTTCCTTGGTGCTAAAGCTCGCGGACCACTTAATAATCTTCATCTAGTGGAAGTCCACCCTGCTGGTACCTTTGGACCATACCGTCCTGTGGTCAATATCGGAGGATAGGTGGAGCCGGATATGCCTTGGGTCAAGGGGTGCCACCCTGTATTCAGCAGATAGCCGCCATCTAGCAATAATCTCCTAGATCCTGGAGAGTTTGGGGCAGCCCGAGTAGAACTTGAGAATGAATGAGTGGGGGAAGGAGGTGACCAGAGATTGGAGCTCCTGGTCGGAGAAAGGCACTGTGGGCATAGGAGATGAAGATGAATACTCGACTTTGGGGAGGTGGACGTTAGGGAACAGGAGTCCCTGCTTGGCTGTCCTGTCTGGTCGAAGTTTATCGACGTAGGAAGGAACCGGATGGGTCAACGAAGGAGGTAGTCCCTGGAAGACGCAATGGAGGCCCGTGCCGTGGAGGTGAGGGAGAGGGAAGTAATGGCCGGCATGGGGTCCCTCTTCCAACACCGGTTGAGAGCAAGGAGATCGACAGGGAGAGAGGATCCAGCCGGGATAGATGGGGAAATGGGGGAGGCCAAAGTCACAGACGGGGCATCGAGAACCACGGTACTGTCCAGGAGATCAACCCCGGCAGGGGGGATGGCCAACAGGAGATGGGGCACCGATGGAGGGACCACCAACTGCGGCCCCAGAAGGATGGTGCCTGAATTTGGCCGCGCTGGCAGGGCCATATGCGCCAGCAAGGGCTAGAGCATATGCGCCAACAGGAAACCGAGGGGAGCGACGAAACCTGGAGATAGGGAGAGGGGGATGCGCCTACGGAAGAGGAGCCATCGAAAGCGCCTACGACGAGCGGACCATATGCGCCTGCGGACGATGAGCCGTATCCGCCGATCTGAGGAGGAAGGGGCTGGAGGGGAGAGCATGCGCCCATTAGGGGGGCTCCATATGCGCCCACATCAGGGCGACTATATGCATCCAAAGACGCGGGGGCACATATGAGCGCATCCCCCGGCCTCGGAGAGCGAGCGAGAAGTTTGAAATTCGAAATCAGAGAAGGGGGCTGGCCTTCAACTGCCGATCCAGAGAAGGACCACGGGAGAACCTGGCTTGGGGAAGCCGCCTCCCCTGCAGGGGGGCAGGAGGGGTGTCGCTCTCCGTCCAGAACCCGGCCAGAGGCAGACGAGGCTCCGATGACGTCGGAGGTGAAGGGCGCAGGGAGAGGATGGAAGAGGAGGAGGGGAGGCCGGATAGCCCTCAAGGGAGGCGATGGAGGAGGGGGGAGGGGGGAGAGTAGCCACGGCGAGGCGGAGGATCAGCTGGCTATGGGTGGATAGGATGGCCGAAGATGGCGATGAGGTCGGGGGGGAGGGAGGAAACCAGGCCGCACTCGATGGGGAGCCGCCATGCGGAGGGGGATGGGGAGGAGGGGAGAGGAGGAGGGGGAGAGGAGGAGGGGGAAGGAGGAAGGAGGGGCTGGTTGGCCGCCAGCCTAGGTAGGGCCGGAGAAGGAGGGGGGGAGATCGCAGACCAGAGGGAGCGGGGGGTGGGGGGGCCTGGAGAACCCATCCTATATATATATCAAACGGATACTATATATATATATATATATATATATATATATATATATATATATAAAATATATATATATATATATATTTTTAATATATATATATATATATATATATATATATATATATATTTATATTTTTAATATATATATATATATATATATATATATATATATATATATATATATATATATATATATATATAAAAATATATATATATATATATATATATATATATATATATATATATAATAATAAAAAAAAAAAAATATATATATATATATATCAACGCAAAGAAAAAAAGGGAAAAACAACATCTCGTGAGATCTAGCAGATCTCGCAAGATACCAAAACATGCACAGAGACCCGACCCATGTCATATATAGCAGCGACTATATACAAGAAAGCGAAAGAGAAGGAAAAAGGAGAATCATAAAATCCTACTACTTTGCTGAGCCATCCCCATCCTTGGGCGATCTTCCTGGGACGCACGTACCGTCGAAGATGGCTGTCGGCCGTCGGGAAGCGCGCCCCAGCCGCGACAGAACTAGCTGCTACAATAGCATAGGCAACAAAAAACTTATTACTTTCGATTATGATTTTTCCTCTCTCGTTTCTCTATTTTTCTATCTACAAAATCCTACGTGCAGACAACCTTATAGAAGCATAGAAATTCATATGCCACACAGAGGCCAGAAAGTCATATGCGCCACAAAGTCTTATGCGCCACACAGAGGCCAGAAAGACTTATGTGCCCTAGAGTCTTATGCACCCCAGAGAGGCCAAAAGCTTACGCACTACAAAGCAGCATGCGCCGATGACATAAAAGAAAGTCAATTGAGACAGTAAAGGAAGTCGCATAAAAAATAGAGTTTTTATTTATATGAAAATCTGTTATATGGCTTTTCATTACATTAAAAGTCTACTATAGCCTAGTCTAAAATATATGGATAGACGCTATGGATAGGCGCATCACTCTGATGTCTCAACATAGGTGCATCTCTTCATCATCGAAACAAATCTCTTCCTAGTCAACGAGCGAATCACTTTCTTGTCAACGCACATGCGCATCCGCCAGCCTGCGGCTCTTCCAACATAACAAAAGTTTGGGCACGACAACCCCAAACTTCGTGTGCAATCTGGACCTCAAAACCTTCAAGAGGTTGTTCAGGTTCGAACTCTCATACCAAGCGCTCAGATGCATCGCCAAACTTTGAAGAAATTCTTCGTTACGAACTTTACTTCTTTGAACGAGGAGATCCACAACCAACAACTGACTCATGTGCCAAAGACAAGGCTCATGGCCAACCAAGTCTAAGTCGGGGTCAGACATGAAAGAAAAGTGTCAAGAGAGAATGAGCAAAGGCATCTCAGAAAGCCCCTATTTATAAGTGGCATCATAGCCCTACGCCTGCGCTACGTGTAGTCAGTCAAGACCTCCAAGAACGTAATGAATCTCATATTTAAGGCAATGAACCTTACTTCCCGACTTTAATGCGATCAATCTCTTAATTATGGAATGAACTTGCCATTTCGAGAATCGATCCAGTCAGCATTTCGAGTCCCACGCCACATGCAACAGAGGAGAAGTTGACCAAATTTAATAGAAGCAGCTACGCCTTTGAAGCAGCTATGCCTTTAAAGCAGACATGCCCTGAAGTGGCTACGCTATTTAAAGTTAAAGCCCCAACTTCCAAGGAACATTTAATGTCCTCTGACAGCGGGCTCAACTTTCAAAGCACGACGCTTCGAGTAAAGTGCAATACACATCGATTCACATACAGATAACGGCAGCACAAGAACCAAAGAGTCAAAGAATACTACGCTGAATAGCTAATGTAGGCATGATTCGACGTAGCCCAAACATATTCTACTAGAAGCCAAAGATGCCTCGAAGACGGAGCTGACAGCCTACATCATCGTAATAATTAAGTGTTGTCAAAGACAGTTGTACGATGCCACATGGAATCTCACCCACGCCGAAGTATTGCATCAAGCTAAGCTCTGGCGTAGGGCCACCCCAACGCCTCCAAAATATTGCTTTCATAACATGAGACCTCACGTGGCAAATTACGGCATAGGAAGTTCCTCTACTCCAACAGAGCGTAATCAACGGGCAATACACATGCGCCATTTATCATTAACCCGTTCATGCTTGCGAATAGGTGTTAACCACCTAGGATTTTTGCAACAAGTGAATCTCAGCAAATGCTACGTGGTGGCTCATCCGCAGCCCAGAGAGCAGTTGTAGCAAATTCGCTCCCAAGATTACATGCAGCGCCCCTTCGCCCAGCTTCTGCACGTAGCGTCCCTACGCGCATGCATGAATCATTCCACAGATCGACTATAAATACAAGGATCATTCCTTCATTCAGAGGGATAGTGCATTTTACCTAAACCTTAGAGAGCTAAATTTTGTCCTTTATGCAAGTCAAATAAGAAGACTTACAGTTCTCTCGATCGTCGTTGTATCATCAACATAGTAAAGAAAGCTACACTCTCCATCGTGACAAGTGCCTAGAATAAAAAATATTATACTTAGGAAGATCCTGTTAAGGATCAGCTTTTTGTGTACTCATTTTGTTTGTTAATATAAAGTTCTTCCAACACTTTTAATAGCAAACAAGCTGGCGACTCTGCTTGGGATGACCTTCTCCTCCAACAAGAAGGT
>JANAVB010003200.1:16266895-16368047 GCA_029216955.1 Iris pallida
GTGACGCAATCCGACGACAACAAGCTTGGATCTTCTCACAAGATGTTGGTCGTGCGCTTCGACCAGCTAGCTTATAAGGAATTTCTCTCTATGGACAGTGCGAACCCTTCGAAACGATTGCCAAGTCGAAGAATGATGTAACGTATAGGCAACTCTAGAGGGGGGTGAATAGAGTTTGTGTCAAAAATAACCAATTTAAAAATCAACTCTATACCAGTCCAGAAGCAACTACCAATAAAATATATAATCAGAGTAGTAATAGGGAAATTAAGATAGATCAGAAGGGCATACGCAAACACAACGATTTAACCTGGTTTCCTTCGTGGAGGACTAGTCCAGGCCTGAGAACTCTCGCTCATGATTGAAATCTACTATTTGTAAAAGGGTACAGACACGTGCCTTTACTCAGAAGAGCACGCCAACTTTTTACAACTTTGTAGAGGCAAAACTTGGAATTGTCCAAGTGACTTCTTTTCAACTCTTGCACAAAACTTCTAGCTAAATCACACTTGGGCACCTTGGGGCTTAGGAACTTTTGTAGCTAGTAGATTGGAAGAGTAAAGCTTAGAATGTATAAGTCTTAGAAGATTGAGAGTGAGAGATAATTTGAAATGAGAGAATTTAAGCCCTATTTATACTAGTCTGGGGAGGCAGAATTTGGCCAAAATTATATCCCAAATATTCAAAAATTTGAACATTGGACAGCTTGGATCATGGTGTTCCTAAAAATTAGCTTCCTGAAAATTAGGGGGCAGAGTTCGACCCGAATTCTGCCTAGGGTAGAGTTCGGCTCGAATTCTTATTCCTTTGGATCAGAATGTTTATGTGGGCTAGAATGGTTTGGTTTGGTTCAGGGATTGTCTTATTTTGTATGGTGGAGCTTGGAGAAGTAAGTCTAGGATTGATATGACTAAGTACGACTCAACGTACATGTTCCTAGACTCAATAAAATGAAAAATTATAGACTGAGTTCAAGTATATTTGTAATGTAACAACTTTTTGATAATGTCTGTCTTGAACTTGATACGCTATAGACACGTTCTGTCTTGAGCCCAATGTGTTATATTGGATCATACCATATATCATTTTGTTAATTCGCTAAATTAGGTTGACTGTGATCCAATTTGGGTCAACAATCTCTCCCACTTTGATAATTGACAAAATTGTATTTGTATGTCTCAACATTCATACCTGGACACATGTTGAAGGGAGTAAAATACTTTGTACGTATGAAGTAGCTCCCCCGCAAATAGATATGTCGGCTCCCCGGTAAATAAATATTTTGGTTTAAGTCCTGATACAAAGTTCTTATCCAAGCACAACACAATTCATAATCATATATAAGATCACATCAAATATCTATTATTCTCCTCCTTTGTCACTTAGAAAAATATATCATAGCTCCTCAATGAAAAGATAGACAAAGGTAAGAGCAATCACACAACTTTTAACCATAACTAAACTTTTTAAAAGAGACAACTAACAGTTTTGATAATCCAAAATAAAGAAACGAGCAGTCATACATATGAAATGACAAACTGAACTCATGAACTAAAAAAAAGTAAAAATAGTGCTAAAGTCATGAATATGACAAACTACAATGCATAACTAAAAATAAAGCATCAGCAGCAGTTAGGAGCCCACAGCCATCATGGAGCATAAGAACGGGATGGATCGACCAAATCAGATGGCTAACTGGCAGAGCGACGAGGATCAACAAACACCTATCAGGATCCAGATATCGCATGGCCCTTGGGTCGTCAATCCGGTAGCCTTCGCGAGAAGGTTTCCGACCCGTAGGAAACGACATAGTAGAATATTAGGCCATGCTGTATCGGATGTCATGTAGGGTGTTGCTGATGGAGCTCATCTGCAGAGTGGTCTGATAGTCCAGCTGGGTATAGCGATCGTCTTTCAAATGGAAGCGGTTGCGTAACATATCTCAGATGGAGTCGAGGGTGGCAGGTGGCTAAGGCTGAGGGGCATCTGAGTCAAAAGATTCCTCCTCAATAGGAGCACGAGGAACAGGTGCAGGAGTAGTCCTACGAGCCTTAGATAGATAGGCAGGAGCCGCTAGAAACTGACACTCATATAAAGGAATATGGAAGACAGCAAAGATCATAGGAAGATACATCGCATAGATAAACGATTTTGGCTTCTTTCTTGCACGAATCATCCAGTCCATCATCGTGCAAGGAAAATTGAAGCGAATGGTGAAGTGAAGATAGTAAAGAGCCATAATCTCATGATAAGTAACCTCTTCGGTGGATCCCACTTTGGGCAGGATGGAAGAGAAAATGATGCGATAAAGTTTATAGAAGTGATTGTTGAGATACTTGGCATGAAGTTTTGCGAGGGCGAGTATTGGGTGCACACATCATATCCTTAAAGCCTTCGAGTGTGATATCACCAACAAATTGGAATTCACAAGCATCAACAATACGCTACCAATAATTGGGGTTAGGGACTTCAAGATATTCAGCTAAGTCAAAATCATCGAACACAATGTTAATATCGGCGAGCCAAGAATAGATTTTACGGTCGTCCTGGGTCATGTTGCAATAGAACCCTTGAATTGCATTAAGATAAATAAGTGAAGATGTATACACAAGTTCATCAAGACATAGATCCTTGAAGTTATGATCAAATTCAGAAAATATAATAAAATTGATGGGATATCCCGGTACAGCACTACGTGAGCGAAATTGAAATACTACTCGTCAGAGGTTTCTAACGATATAGAAATATGCTCATTATAAGTGTTGGCATCGGGAGGAGGAGGAGGGTTGAACAATAGGTGAATAGGATTTGGAGGAGAAGAAGGAGGATTGGATGATGAAGCTCCTTCAGTCCTGATCCTCTTCCCTCTATTAAAAAATCTAGGAGCTATTGATAATAGCTAATGAAAAATAGATATAAAGAACTATAATTGAAGTAGAGATGGAGAACTAAGAGTTATACCTCAAAAATAAGGAAGGATGATGGAAGAGAATCACCCAAAACTTTGAAAACTTGAGTTTGGAGAGTGGAAAGCACCAAACTAGAGATTTCTAGGGTTAGGGTTTTAGAGAAATAAGTTTGGAGAGAGGTGGAAGATGATGGCAATGAGGAGAGAGAAGGCAAGTTCGTGTTTTTAAAGAGTAGGGCCGACTACACTAGCAAATCGTAGGCCCTTGATCAAATAGCTTGGACGGCCAGGAATGGCTGCAAGTTTTGGAACTTACTACACAGAGATCGACCCGAGTTCTGCCAAAGGCAGAGTTCGGCTCGAGCTCTGTGTGGGTGGTTTCAGAGCTCCAACAAGGTAAAAAAAAATGTTGACAAGATGGATAAAAGATGGTCTTGAATTAACAATAATGGATTATATGAGCCATAAAATAAATGAAACATGTGACAAACTTTGTGAATCATTAATCATGACAGGTAAATCACCTCAGGTTAGATGTAGGAGCCGTATCCCAGCTAGCAGTAGTCCGAAGACTAGTACATCATGTCGCTTAGGCTTTTATGCCTTATTGTCAGAAGGGCCCTATCGGCTTGTACACAAAATAATACACCATGTACGATTTTGATTTAACAATTATTTGCGCAGGTATGACTCATTGATGACATTTTCATCCAAGATTCGTAATTCTCGACGAAAAAAGTTGAAACGCTCTTCGACAAGTGGTTTAGTGAAAAACTTTGCTAGCTGATGATCAGTGTCAATAAACTCTAGATTAATAGTACCGTGTAATTGATGATCAAGTAGAAAATGGTGTCAAATTTCTATGTGCTTAGTGTGTGAGTGACATACTGGGTTCTTGGTCAGGTTAATTGCACTAATGTTATCACAGAATATGGGTATGTACTTAAAAGATAAATTATAGTCATCAAGGGTTTGCTTCATTCACAAAATCTGAGCACAATAATATATTGCAGCTATGTATTCAGCTTCTGTTGTAGATAGTGCTATAAAATTTTGCTTCTTGCTAAACTAGGAGACTAAAGCCATGCCTAATAAATGACACGTGCCGCTAGTACTCTTACGGTCGAATTTGCATCCAGCAAAATTGGCATCGGAATATCCAATCAAGTAAAAGGATGTGTGTTTGCAAAAACAAAAAAATTCTATTTCTACAAACTAAGAAAAAGTACAAAGAGTATAATTAATTTCTGGGGCAGTACAACTATAGGAATCTGATCAGAAGACGATCACTTTATCCCTTGAACGATGTGATATCGAAGACACGAGCCTCTGGAGGATGTAACAGCACTTTAGCAAGAGATTATGATCATTCATGATGCCTTGAGACAGATTTAAAACTCTATTTATAGAGTTCTTGAAATAACTGTTTAGCAGTTATTCTGGGTTGTGCGTACTTCAAGTTGCACACCTTCTGTTCACTTGCGCGAGCGGTTGCACTAACTATTATGGATGCATGACATCGTTTGATTAAGATGCGCGTGGTCATGGGCAGTATAGTGGGCATGCTCTGCGAAGTTAGTGGCTTGCGCGTCACGTCACCCTGCTCTGGACGATCATATTGCGTGAGCTTCATCAGGTTGCTCGGGTGCACAATACAACAACTTGTGCAAGCGGTTGCACCAACTATTGTAGACGCATGGCATCATTTGAATAAGATGTGCATGGCCGTCGGCAGTGTAGTGGGCATGCTCTACGAAGTTGGTAGCTTGTGCACCATGTTACCCTGCTTCTAAATAAAAGTTGATCAGGTGGCGCCAACTAGCCAGGTTGTGCATGGGCACAACTCAACAACTGGCACCTTTGACTGGGTCTTCTATGCTGTACTGATTAATTCTCGTGCCACACAATAACTTATGTGGGACAGCTGTCAGTATTAATTACATGCTGACAAAATCTTCTCGAGTATTATATTGTACGAGATTCGAATGGATTTTCTTCGACTGTTGTGCTGTAAGAGCTGTCAGTAATGATTGAAATTGTTACAGCTTCTCGAGGATGCTTGCCACGTGGTGCCGTGCAATATGACATTGGTGCAACCTGATGTTGGCACAACCAATTATTGGCCCAAGCTAATGGTCTTGCGCAACATAATGATTTGGCGCCACCTAATGATCGTACGCTTTAATGGGTGGCGCAACTTGATTTTTAGCCTCTATAAGACCCCCTTTAAAGTTTCAAAGTTTGAAAGATTTCAAAATTTTGAAATACTTTGAATCATGCTAGTTTTGTCTAGGTTGCGCCAGTCAACTCGAGCCCGATTCTTCAGCATAGATTGCATAACTGTTTGGGCTATAAATAGCCGTACCCTTTGGGCCTTTCATTCTTTACACACAAAGTAATTTCTCAAAAAACTACCTCCTTCTCTACTTCTCGAGCTTCTTCGACCACCGACATGATTCCTCTAAACTCTGTCTCTTCTTTTTCTAGACTTAAAAGCTTCTTCGACAAACCCTAATCGTGCCTAGGAGATTCGATGTTAAGAAAGAAAAGGGCTTCGCTGAGCCTCCATCTTGCAGAGAGCAGCGACGTGTGTGCCAGTACGTTCTGCCTTCGTCACGACGAGAGACTGTCAACCCGACCATTGAAGGTGAGCATTTTGATCATTGATCCATATATGCATCGATCGTATCAACCAAATCCTTTTAGGGTTTTTGGTTTGATCTGTTCATCATGCGCCTTCTCTTTTTAGAGTTCGGTTCACCTTCTGACTCACGCCACACTTTTTAGGGTTGGGTTGCTGTCACTCACATAGTATTCAAACTGTATTATACGATATGGCACACCAGAGATGTTGAGCTATATAGATGCGATGCAACAAAGATGTCGCGCTATACAAATGTGGCGTAACACAGATACTGTGCCATATAAAATGTGGTGCAACACAGATGTTGTGCAACATAGAAGTCTCAGCGCAACCTATAATTTTTGTATATATTTTATCATTGTACTCTGTAAACTCACTAACTTCTTCTCGTTCACTTCTTGCAGGGAATCGGTTGGCAAGATTCTTCAGAACTATTATCGGTGATCTTGGATGCTATGGAGCTGAACCACCTTGACACACACATCAGAGAGCTCAGAACTCTTCATGTTTAAAAGGGCTTCCTCGAGATGGTAGGAAGGGCCTTTATACATGAGAGTTGGATGGTGGAGACACATGATTAAGAATCGTATCACATGGGTAATCTAATTCCTACTTCTCACGAAGGGTTGTCTTTTCTCCACCAGTTGTATTAACAGTAGCTTGTCTTTGAGCTGCTGTACTCTGTCGTTCTCCTCTCGTCTTTCTGAGAGAGAAGACCAGAGTTGATTCTGTTGCCTTGCTCGCTGCTTCAGGTTGAGTCGACAAGGAACTGGACCAACAAGAAGATCCAAAGATGTAATAGACCTCCATTTGTTATATTTAGAATAAAAATCTGAGATGTAATAGATTTCTATTAAGATGTATCTATATTTTTAAAGAAGGAATAAAGAATGATTTTTCTCTCCTTTATGACTTGATTTGATGTGATGATATAGAAAATAGAATCCAGAGATAATATGGACATGAATTCATTTTTCTATTGATGATCTTCAAGCCAGCTGAGACTCAAAGACATGGTATTATGTCTAAAAAGAGGATATCTGTGATAATACAGATTTATCATAAAGATAAGGTATCTTTTAAAATAGTTGGGTTTTAAAAGATAGAATTGATGATTTGGATGGATCCATGGGAGATTTTGAATATTTATTATCTGTGGCTTTATTTACGAGAAAGTAAATAAACGATAAGAAATATAGGCCTAAAAAGATTGATGAGTGAATAAGCATGCCTTTTCAAAGAAAGGTCGTTTCGGTTCCCACGACAGACAATAAACGGAGACCTATTCACGAGATAAAAAGGGATGAATGAAGGAACATACATTTTCGAAGAAAGGTTGTTTCAATTTCTGAGACAGAATATTTGGCCTTTCAGTCTATAAATAGTGCAGAACTTTTGAGAATGTTATCCACACCTATCCTTTCATCGCAAATGTCTTTCGAAGATGCATCCAAGGAGGCTGAGGCCATCCCACAGATCGAAGACACCATCGACACTCATTCCGACGAGCTTTCGCCACCCATTCGGCCAGAAGTGGGAGAATGCTCGGCTGTTCCTGAATCAAAATAGGACATTCTTGTCAAACTGGTGGAGCCTGGAAGTACTGTCGAGGAAGAAGCTCTAAGGAAGGCTGCTTATGAACTATTGGTCTCATCAGACAATAATTTTTTTGAGCTTCTTACAAAATATGTCTTCAATCAAGAGGGCTCTGGTCCTCGTTAATTTTATGTATTTCCTTCTGTCTGAGTTATGCAATAAAAAGAATTTTATTTACATTTTAATCCTCCGTTTTGATACCTCTTTGTCTTTATACATGATATTTCATGAGAAATTTGCCATTAATGGGTATCATGGCGACTCAACCATCAATACCTGTTAATTGATAAGCTCTGTTGGAGAAAATTTTGCTTACAATGTAGGGTCCTTCCCACTTCGCTTCGAATTTGCCTTTGCTCATGTGCGTCATAGTCATAGGATGTATGATGGTTAGAACTAGTTCTCCTTTCTGAATTGTTCGGACTTTGACTTTATGGTTGAAGGCTTTTGATAGACGAGCTTGGTATAACTCAATATGTTGTTGAGCTTCTAGCCGTTTCTCGTCAAGTGCTTCAAGCTCCTGAAGTCTCAGACGATTATTATTTTCGGTTGTGAGTTCATTGGCAATGGCAATCCTTAGGGAAGTGATCTAGATTTCTAATGGTAAGACGGCCTCGTACCCATATACCAAAGAGAAAGGTGTGCAGCCTGTAGGAGTACGTACAGTAGTACGGTAAGCCCACAGACATTCTCCAAGCTTTTTTACTCCAGTTCTGTTTGTTGGTAGAAATAAACTTCTTGGGAAGTTTGATGATGGTCTTGTTAAATGCATCTGCCAACCCGTTAGCTACAGGATTGTTACCTGTAGAAGCAATATTATTGATCCTGTTGTCGTCGCAGAATCGAGTAAACTTTTGACTGATGAATTTTGGCCCATTATCATGAATGATTCGCCGAGGAACACCGAATCTGTAGATCACATGATGCTTAATAAAATTTACAACACTGCTTGTCTTAACCTCAGCTAGAGGTATAGCTTCAGCCCACTTTGATAAATAATCAGTTATAGCCAATATGAACCGATGTCCTCAAGACAAGGGAGGGTTAATACTGTTGGCCCATTGGTCATGGTCACACCTGATTTTAATAATTGATCAAACTCTGTCTCGATATAGATGCAAGTCAATTTAGATGTTTACCTACGACGTTTTGGACACTGCTCAACGATGGATATCAACTATGTTCAAGACTGAAGCCGTTCGCCACTCCAAATGTACTTTCTGTTAAGCAATATAATTTTTCATTTTATTGAGTCTAGGAATAAATTGTACACCGAGTCGTACTGGCAAATAGACTATCCAAAAATATTTTTCAAAACCATAATATTCTTTTACAAATGACCTATGTTTTTTTAAAAACTTCATTTTTACAAAAAGCTTCTGAAGGACTTTTCAAAAAGCCAAAATTAATTTTTCTCAAAAATGAACTGGCAGAACCCTAGCAGAACTCGATCCGAGTTCGGCCAGAGTTCGACCAATTGGAATGTTAGTGAACGTTGGATTTTGAACTTGGTCATCCTTCAGTTGCGGTTTGTTACAAAGAGTTCTGTCCGAATTCTGCCCGAATTCTGTCAGAGTTCTGTCTTTAGAAAAACTATAAATAGAGAAGTATTTCGATCATTTCAAATCAATAATTTACTTTCAATCTCTTCTCTTCCTGAGCTTACATTCTTCCAAAGAGTTTTCAAAAAGCTTTCATTTTCAAATCCCAAGCCAGTTACAATCCTCTAGTCGATTTGCCAATACGGTACGGTCTAGAAGTTTCAAAGCGATTGTAATCAGAGGCTTGATAGAAGATACAACTCTTCACAATTGAAGTTGGTCGAGTTCTTCGTATCAAAGCTCGCGTTTGTAGAAGTTGCAAGGACTTCGTATGAAAACTTGCGAGATTTTCCAATAGTGGATTCAACTGGAAGCTAGAGTTCTTCCGACTGGACTAGTCCTCACAAGAGGGAAACCAGTATAAATCTCGGTGTTTGAGTTTGCCTTCTGATCACTTTTAATTTCTGTCATTTACTTTTGTGATTATTATTATATCTGTGATCTAACTGCTAACAAGATTTTTAATTAGCAATATTCTGCTGCCTACTCTATTCACCCCCTCTAGAGTATTCTGCTTTACGATTTCGTTCCTACAATTGGTATCAGAGCGGGTTATACAGGTAAAGCAAGGTAAAATTGCAGTTATATTTAATTTTTTATATAGATCACAGCATTACATGTGGCAACTGTGAAATTCACAAGTGAAGGCCAAGCCACAAACAGACCTCCACTGTTTGACGGCACAAACTACACTTATTAGAAAATACGTATGAGTTTCTTTCTGAAATCTCTTCATTTTGACTTATGGTCTATAGTTATTGATGGCTATAAAAAGCCACCTCATATTAATGTTGATGGTATTTTAGTTAAAAAACCCCATGACAAATATACAGAGGAAGAAAAGAAAAAGGCCAGTCTTGACGCACGTGCTATTAATGCTTTATTTTCTGCTTTAGACAGAATTGAATTCAACAGGGTGTCTACTTGCATAACATCAAACAAAGTGTGGAAACTTTTCGAAGTAACCCACGAAGGAACAACACAAGTCAAGGAGTCAAAAATCAGCAGACTTACTCAGGAGTACGAGGCGTTCAAAATAAAGCCAAGTGAATCAGTCACTCAGATGTTTACAAGATTCTTGGATATTGTAAATCCTCTGTCTTCACTAGGCAAGGATTACAGTAACCATGAGAAGATTCGCAAACTTCTACGAGCCCTTACAAAGAACTGGATTCCAAAGGCCACATCAATCATTGAAGGGAACGACCTCTCAACAATGTCTCTAGAAACACTCATGGGTAAACTAATCACTCACGAGTTAGAACTTCAAGACTTTGAAGATGCTACACCAAAGGAGAAATCAGAGAAGACAATCGCTCTCAAGGCTCAACATAAAAGAACCATCGAAGATGATTCTGACGACAGCAACTCCGACTCTGAAGATCAAGCTCTTCTGGTAAGAAAATTCAAGAAGTTCATAAGATTTAACAGGAGAACAAAAGACAGCAAAGACAACAATAACAACAATAAGGAATATCTTATTTGCTACAGATGCAAGAAGAAAGGACACATGAAGAAAGATTGTCCCTCAGCATCATCATCAAAGAAAAGCAGCAAATATGACAAAGTCTAACTGAAGAAATCTACATCAAGAAAGTATGCCAACACAAGCATATGGCATGAAAGTGAAGCCAGCGACTCAGAAGATGAACAATCAGATGATGCTGCAAATATATGCTTGATGGCTTGTGATCAGGTAATTACTAATCCTCTATTTGATCCATATGATGATTTCACCTTTGAGCAACTAGGAGAGGCTTTCAATGAACTATTAGATGATTACAGGAAACTGCATAGTAAATATGAAACCTCTAAGAAGGTACTTAAAGAGTACAAAGGTGAAATAGGAAGACTTACCAACCAATTAGATCTGGTTAGAAATAATGACTCTTCAACTGAGTCTGGTGAGCTTTCTTCTATTAAATTATTGTTACACGAGACTGTTAAGCTATCCGAAGAAAAAGACCAAACTATTATCCAGTTAAAGGAAGACCTATCTAAGGAGAGAAAGAGCCTCCAGTGTGTACAGGTCAGATTAGAATCACTCACATCTGACTATACTAGATTATATGACACTTCCAAAAAGTTGGAAATTAGTTTAGGAAATGGCCTGAAGTTGCTGCTTCCTATTCTAACACGTGTCAATTACCGAATCATCGGAACATGCCCAACACTGTCAAACCAAACCATACCAAGACTATGCCCAAGAAGACTAATAGGCATGCATTCTTCTATACTAGAAAACCAAAACCTACCAATCATGCACCTCACACTACTTTCAACACTCAACATGCTAAATGTCATTATTGTGGCCTCATTGGTCATATATCTTCTGCATGTAGAATCAGAAAGTTAGTAGATTTAAATGTTTATGCATGGATGCCGAAAACTAACCAGTCAGGACCCTACAAGAAATGGGTACCAAGAGTTTCATCTGTAAATTATTTTGTAGGTGGGACGCCCTTCACATGCTAGGAGCAAATGGATCTTCGACAGCGGTTGCTCACGGCACATGACCGATGACGCTTCATTATTCGCAACACTGTCGAAGAGGAATAAAGAATGATACGTCTCCTTCGATAATAATTTAAGAGGGTACATAATCGGTATCAGTGACATTAGTAAGGCTCCCTATCCAGTGATTAAAGATATTTGTCTAGTTACTGAGTTAAAACATAATCTGCTCAGCATAAGCCATTTAGCTGATCACGGTTATGGTATTAACTTCGTAAAAGATAAATGTACTATAATTGATAGTTCAACTGGTAGTACTATATTTGAAGGTATTAGGGAAGCCAATATATATGTATTCTATTTGTTGGAAGATGCTAACACAGCAGGTAGATGTTTGATGACCAAAAGTATTGAGAGTCAACTATGGTATATGAGACTCGGTCATGCAAACATGGATACAATTTCAAGATTATCTACGAAGAAGTTGGTACGCAGCTTACCGTACATTCCTTTCAAGAAGGATACGGTATGTAGTGAATGTGAAAAGAACAAAGCTACCAAATCTGTATTCAAATCCAAGAATGCTGTAAGTACTACTAAACCTTTACAACTATTGTATATGGACTTATTTGGACCAAATAGAATTGCCAGTCTAGGTGGTAAGTTATATGCTTTTGTCATTATAGATGACTTCTCTAGATATACATGGGTTTATTTTTTTGCACGCAAGAATGATGCATTATCAGAATTTGTCACCTTTTGTAAGAAAGTACAGAATGAAAAAGGGTTCATGATTACTCGTATTCGTAGTGATCATGGCGACAAATTTGAGATGCAGAATTCAAGCAATTTTGTGACACACGGTTATTTGCATGAATTCTCTAGCCCTAGGACTCCGCAACAAAATAGTGTTATGAAACATAAGAACAGAACTCTAACTGAAATGGCTAGAGTAATGTTAAATCAGTTTAGTCTACCTAGATATTTATGGGCTGAAGCTGTAAATACAGCATACTATATTCTCAATAGGGTTCTAATTCGACCTATATCGAAGAAGACTCCCTATGAATTATGGTTTGATAGAATACCAAATGTTTCTTATTTCAAAATCTTTGGTTGTAAATGTTTTATTCTTAATACTAAAGATAATTTGAGTAAATTTGATGAAAAGGCCGATGAAGGTATATTTTTAGGTTATGCAGCAAAGAGCAAAGGATATAGAGTCTTCAACAAAAGAACCATGATCATTGAAGAATCTATCAACGTCAAGTTTGATGAGCTAAATCAATACTTAGACGATGATGACAATGAAGACATAACCGCACCAAGTACAGCTACTGCAAAATTGTTACACAAAGATACAGAACCATCACATCAGGCATCAGATGAACCTCTAAGCAAAGAAGCCGGAACTAGCAATCTTGAGACTACACCAAAAGAGATGATATTCTTGGCTAATCATCCAAAGGACTTGGTAATTGGTGAGATTACCAAGGGTGTAAGTACTCGTTCCTCTAATAAGGATATAGCTTCTTGTGTTGCTTTTGTCTCACAGTTTGAACCCAAAAATATTGATGAAGCATATAGTGATAACTTTTGGTTAGATGCTATGCAGGAGAAATTAAACCAATTCGAACGGAATCAAGTTTGGGAACTTGTTCAAAAGCCCGTTGATCATCCGGTTATTGGCGCCCGATGGGTATTCCGAAATAAACTGAACAAGAATGGTTTAGTGACTCGTAATAAGGCTCAACTCGTAGCTCAAGGATACAATCAAGAAGAAGGTATCGACTACGATGAGACTTATACCCCAGTTGCGAGATTAGAATCCATTCACATGTTATGTGCATTTGCCTCTTTCATAATTTTAAATTATTTCAAATGGATGTCAAAAGCGCATTTTTAAATGGTTTTATAAAAGAAGAAGTTTATGTAGCTCAACCTCCTGGTTTTACTGATTTTAAATTTCCTGAATATGTTTTCAAGTTGAAGAAAGCCTTATACGGTTTGAAACAAGCCCCTCGTGCTTGGTACGATCGTCTAAGCTCTTTTCTACTTGATAACGGTTTTTCAAAGGGAAAGGTTGACACTACCTTGTTTATAAAATCTTTGAATAATAATATTCTTTTGATTCAAGTCTATGTAGATGATATTATCTTTGGATCTATTGATGAATCTCTTTGTCAAGAATTTTCAAAGTGTATGCAGAATGAGTTTGAGATGTGCATGATGGGAGAGCTGAAATTCTTTCTCGGACTGCAAATCAAACAAACCAACAATAGGACATTCATAAATCAAGCAAAGTACATAAAGGATCTATTAAATAAGTTCGACATGGAAGCAGTCAACCCACTTAACACTCCAATGGCGACTTCAACCAAGCTTGATATTGATGAACAAGACAAACCTGTCGACATACGTAAGTATCGAGGTATGATCAGTAGCTTACTGTATTTAACTGCTAGTCGACCAGACATTATGTTTAGTGTTTGTTTATGTGCACACTTTCAAGCTAATCCTAAGGAATCATATCTGTGCACAGTTAAGCGTATCTTTCGATACCTTAAAGGCACTTCTTCTGTCGGCTTATGGTATCCTAAAATCACATCATTTGACCTAACCGGTTATTCTGATGCTGATTTTGTCGGATGCAAAGTAGATAGAAAAAGCACTAGCGGCACATGTCATTTCCTAGGAAAAGCTCTAGTCTCTTGGTTTAGTAAAAAAAAAATTTTTGTTCCATTATCAACAACCGAGGCTGAGTATATCGATGCAGGACGTTGTTGTGCACAAATTTTGTGGATGAAACAAACTTTAGAAGACTATGGATTACATTTTACACACATACCCATTTTCTGTGATAACACTAGTTCTATTAATTTAACTAAGAATCCAGTATGTCACTCTCGTACTAAACATATCGAGATCAGACATCACTTTCTTAGAGATCATCAAGAAAATGGAGATATAGATCTTGTATACATAGACACACAGAATCAATTAGCTGATATACTCACAAAACCTCTAGCGGAAGATCGTTTCAATTATTTACGTCGAGAATTAGGAATTTTAGATATCAATAATATTAATTAATTTTGTTTTATTAATTATTTATTCGATACTCGATAACTGTTTTTGAGACAAGCCTAAAAAGAGTCTGTCTGTCACCACGACTACGGTCGAAGCGAAGCGGTATTTAAGAGTTTCCCGGTGAACCTCTGTTAGCTAGGACAGTACTCCTACAGCTAATCTGAGACAGATACTGAGTAAAGAATATTAATTTATAAAATAATATTAATTATATTACTTTGAGATTTAAAATTACTAAACTTTGAATTAAATATTTGATACGAATTTATGAAAAAGATGTGGCCCCATTTCTATTTTTTTGATATATATATAGTCAGGCAACCCTTGGCGAATTCGGCCCGAGTTCGGTCCGAATTCGGCCAGAGTTCGGCTGGGTATATATATGTACCAGCCAGAACCCGACGCCCCCATCTTCTTTATTCTTCCAAACTACATCAAACAGCAGCTGCCGCGCCTCCAAACCCTAGTTTTTCTCCATCGTTGTTCTTCCAATCCGCGTGGAGATTCTCGTCCAAACTTTGGATTCGTGCGGAGAACTTCGTCCTCATCAGCATATCCAATTCTTGAAAGGTATAATTCCTTATCTCCTCTACTTTTTAATACTTAGGGTTTCTAGAAATTTTGGGAAAGAATGCCTTCCTTCAAGAGGAAGAAGACTAATGCCAGTGAAGAGGCATCGTCTTCAGATCCGCATACGGATTGCCTCTTTTTTCCGGTCCAATCGGACAACGGTGCGTCGGACGAGTTTTACTTTAAAACTTTCGATCAAGCTTTATTGTGGTACGCCGATTTCATCATGCGTACTATTTGTACCGGATCGTCGATTAAATGGACTGTCTTTTCGGATTACCGCCCTTATTTTGAGGCATTAGGGTTACAACACTTTGTTACCTTACAATTCCCCATTGCCACTAATGCCATTAGATTATTTATTGTAATTTCATGTTAGTCACTTTTACCGCGAGGACACGTGTCGGAGGAATCGATATCGAATTTACTGATAAAACGTTAGCGGAAATCCTTGGTATCCCAAACGAAGGTGTCCCGCTCAATGACATCACTGATTTTGATTTTCCCGATGGCACGACACTCGTTAGTTTCAAGAATGAGCTTTGTGCGCCCGCACGCGCTCGTCCTGGAAAGTTCAAGGCTAATAACTTGAACTTGTTTAACTACGAATTACATCGCATCATCTATTCTGCTTTACTTCCAAAATCCACTTCCAAAGATGATGTCACTGCACTTGAGCTTTCTGCTCTTTATCATATTCTTAAGAGGATTCCTTTTTCTGCCCCTAAGACTATCATCCAGATGATGGGTAGATGTCGCGGGAGAGACCGCAACCTATCTTATGCGATGCTTATTCCTCGCATCTTTCAGAGATTTGATATTGACCTATCTACTTGTGCTGTCGACCCCGAGCCTAAGTTCCTCAAACTCTCTCGTCGCAGCATTACCACTATTCCTCCACCTACTGCACCTGCTCCTCCTGTACCTACTCCCACAGCACCTGTTCCTCCTCATTCTTATCATATGACATTTGAGGGTATTCATCAACACTTATCAGATCTGCAGTCCTTTTATGTTGAGACTTCTAGGGAACACGAGTTTTGTAATGTGACTCGGTTCCAGGCGATTGCCAACTCCTTCACCGATCTGAGGTTTGCGCAGACATGTCATTCTGCTAGCTCTCTACCTCGAGATCCTTCTGTTTCTGGCTACCGCATTGATGACGAGGCGGTCCACTCTCTGTTCCAGCTAGGGAACGCCTAGGATTGGTATCGTACCACTGGTACCAGTCCTCATACTTCTGGCGCTGGTACTTCTGGAGCTGATCCTTCTGGGCATGCTGGCACTGCAGCTGATGACGATGATGATGAGGATGATGATTTTTGAGATGTTAGATATTGAGACTGTTACTTATGTCTTTTGTTTACTTGGAAATGCTCCTACATTCCAAGTTACTATCTGCACTTTTATTTTATTATGTAACTCTTCATAGACATGGTTTTGATTATGTCTCAGTTTTGGCATCTTAGTTTATTATTCAGCACTTTATTTGTTTCATTTTTATTCTAGCACTATCTATCTCTTCATATTAAAAACTGCCTGTGACAAATACATGCCTGTGTTGTTCTATAGACTATCTATTTCTCTTACTATATTCACTGTTTATACCATGCCTGTAATGAATATTCATATATTTTTTATTGTGTTTCTTCATTATTTGTTACTTATGCATTTTTTGTGGGGGAGCTTTCTCTTTTGCAATTATTTTGCTAAGTGACAACGGGGGAGAAATAGAGATCTATTATTTTTGTGAATACAGGTTATGAACAATTTCTTTTGATTACTATTTTGAATTGATCCAAGCTTAGATGTTATATCGACAAGGTTTGTCAATTATCAAAATAGGGGAGATTGTTGGCCCATTGGTCATGGTCACACCTGATTTTAATAATTGATCAAACTCTGTCTCAATATAGATGCAAGTCAATTCAGATGTTTACCTATGACGTTTTGGACACTGCTCAACGATGGATATCAACTATGTTCAAGACTGAAGCCATTTGCCACTCCAAATGTACTCTCTGTTAAGCAATATAATTTTTTATTTTATTGAGTCTAGGAATACATTGTACAACGAGTCGTACTGGCAAATAGACTATCCAAAAATGTTTTTCAGAACCATCATATTCTTTTACAAATGACCTACGTTTTTAAAAAATATCATTTTTACAAAAAGCTTCTGAAGGACTTTTCAAAAAGCCAAAATTGATTTTTCTCAAAAATGAACTGGCAGAACCCTAGCAGAACTCGGTCCGAGTTCGGCCAGAGTTCGGCCAATTGGAACGTTAGTGAACGTTGGATTTTGAACTTGGTCATCCTTCAGTTGCGATTTGTTACAAAGAGTTCTGTCTGAATTCTGCCCGAATTCTGTCAGAGTTCTGTCTTTGGAAAAACTATAAATAGAGAAGTATTTCCATCATTTCAAATCAACAATTTACTTTCAATCTCTTCTCTTCCTGAGCTTACATTCTTCCAAAGAGTTTTCAAAAAGCTTTCATTTTCAAATCCCAAGCCAGTTACAATCCTCTAGTCGATTTGCCAGTGCGGTACGGTCTAGAAGTTTCAGAACGATTGTAATCAGAGGCTTGATAGAAGATATAACTCTTCACAATTGAAGTTGGTCGAGTTCTTCGTATCAAAGCTCGCGTCTGTAGAACTTGCAAGGACTTCGTATGAAAACTTACGGGATTTTCCAATAGTAGATTCAACTGGAAGCTAGAGTTCTTCCGACTGGATTAGTCCTCACAAGAGGGAAACCAGTATAAATCTCGGTGTTTACGTTTGCCTTCTGATCACTTTTAATTTCTGTCATTTACTTTTGTGATTATTATTATATCTGTGATCTAACTGCTAACAAGATTTTTTATTAGTAATGTTCTGCTGCCTACTCTATTCATCCCCCTCTAGAGTATTCTGCTTTACGATTTCGTTCCTACAAAGACGACCAATGACATCCACGCCCCAAGCTTCAAAGGGCCATGATGCTGCCGTCGGGTGAAAAAATTTTGATGGTTGATGGATGAAGTAAGCATGGATTTGACATGCTCGACACTTCCTTGCATACTCGATTTCATCAGATACCATCGAGGGCCAATAGTATCCCATACGGTGAATACGATCCTGTAGTTTAGGACCAGTTTGATGTGCGCCATAAACATCGTCATGAGCTTCACGAAGTATTTGTTTTGATTCCTCTCCTGTGAGACAGCGTAGGAGTAAGCCGTCAAATGTTCGTCAGTAGAGTGTCTTTGTAGCATGATTATAATAGAATCTGAGTGACCGCCGACGAATTGTTGTAGATTCCTTAGGATCTTCAAGCAAGATATCATGGACCATGAAGTCTATGAAAGGAGTCCTCCAATCTTCACAAATAGTACAAACTTCAACCGAATTGTTGAATTTCATATTTGCGTTGTTGACTTCAATATTTAAGTTATTCTCGATGCAAAATAACTCTCTATTAGTGATGACGATCATTTGTTGTCTTCTTACTGGAATTGCTAACACCGCTGCAAGATTAGCAAGTGCATCAGCCTCTATATTACACGCTCGGCATACATGTTCGATGAAAAAGCCTTTGAATGAAGTAGCCATCATGATCGCTACATTATGATATGGGACCAGATCTTGATGTCGAACTTCGTACGTGCCTCTAACTTGGTTGAAAATCAGTTTGGAGTCTCCGTAAACTTCAAGATACTCAATATCTAATTATTTAGCCAATTGGAGACCAATGAGCAGAGCATTGTATTCAACCACATTATTGGAACACGACTCATCTAAGAATAAGCTCTTTGAATAGCTAACCCTTCTGGTGAGATGAGGAAGATTCCAACTCCAGTGATAATAGTACCTTTTGGTCCGATTCTGGATGCACCATCAAAGAATAATTGCCAAGTAAGAATTTCTTCTGAAATCATGCTAGACTCCAAAGTTTCGTCTGGAATCTCGTCATAGAGTTTAGATGTTTCGGGAATTGGATGAGCTGCCAGAAAGTCAATAAGGGATTGACCTTTAACAGACTTTTGAGGAACATATATCATATCATATTGTGCTAACAATATGGCCCATGTTGCAAGCATGGAATTGAGTGTACTGCGCTTCTTCATCAGGACCCGGAGAGGGTTAACTCTAGAAATAACATGAATGGTTTGGCCAGTGATATAATGTCTCGTCTTTTGAACAACAAACATCAAAGCTAGACATTCTTTTTCCACTGGGGTGTATCGATGCTCAGCTCCAATCATTGTACGACTAAGATAATAGATAGCCTTTTCATGACCTTCTTTATTCTTCTGAGCTAATAAAGTACCTAGGGAATGGTCCATTGCTCGAACATACATCAGGAAAGGTATTCCTGAGACTGGAGGTACTAGAACTGGAGGGTTCCTCAAGTACCGTTTTATGTCTTCAAATGCTTATTGACATTCTTCAGTCCAAATAAAAGACACACATTTCTTCATAAGTTGATTGAACGTTCTACAGCCTCTAGAGAGATTTGAGATGAATCTCCTGATATACGTAAGCCATCCCTAGAATCCTCGTAGCTCTTTTAGGTTGGATGGAGGACACATCTCTTGAATGGGTTTGATTTTCTCCGGGTCAACATGTATACATTTAGAGGTAATAACAAATCCAAGAAATTTGCCACTAGAGACTCCCAGGAATGACTTGGTGGGATTCATCTTGAGTTGATGCTGGCGCATTAGATCGAATATAGTTCTCAAGTCTTGAATGTGGTCTTCCTTTAGACGACTTTTGACAGCAATATTATCAACATAGCATTCAACAGTCTTTCATAAATGATCACGGAAGATAGTACTCATGGCCCGCTGATAATTTGCACAAGCGTTCTTAAGACCAAATGGCATGACAATGTAGCAATAGACTCCCAGAGGAGTGCGAAAAGTTGTATGTTTCTCATCTTCTGGATGCATCTTGATTTGATTATATCCTGAGAATCTATCCATAAAAGACATTCGTTCAAATCCGCAAGTATTGTCAATCATGACACCAGTGATCGAAAGAGGAAATTCGCCCTTAGAATAAGCTTTATTAAGGTCTATAAAGTCAATGCAGAGTCAGACTTTTCCTATTTTCTTTAAAACTGGGACAACAATAGCCACCCAGTCTGGATGTTGTTCTTCTCTGATGAAACCGCAGGTGATGAGTTTCTTGACTTCAGCTTCTTTGGCATCCATCATGTCAGGTCAAAATTAATGCTGTTGCTTCTTGACTGGCTTCACATTTGACAGAATGTTAAGCTTATGGGTAGCGATCTGAGGATCCAATCCTGGCATGTATTCATAGCTCCAAGTGAATACATCAATATATTCCTTAATAAGTTGGATCAGTTCTTGTTTATCTGCTTCAGAGAGGCTTTTGGTGACAAATATTAGTTTTGGGAAAGTTTTATCTCCAATATTGACTTGAACCAACTGATCTTTGGTAGGTGGTTCACATTTCTCGAAGCGAAGCTCCTATTGAGTATCCATCCTTTGTGCCCAAGGATCAGATTCGGAGGCTTCGGGAAAGTCTTTGTCGTCTTCCGAGAACTCGACAGTTACCATATTGGAAGATAGAGTCACTCGATGGACGTGCCCAACACTGGTATCTGAATCCTATGAGACAGAATCAGAAGAGTTAGATCGTTCTTCTTCATCGAATTCAGAGGCTTCTAGAGTCAGAATTGGTGAAGTATAACCTAATTCCCGCTTCGTTTTGCTGTAATATTGTTGTGATTTTCCTTTTGGAGCAGAGATACGAATAGGAGTTCGTCTTCACTTACCACCATTGAGACCAGATTTAAAATTATAGCCCATCTTTTGAAAGATATCTTTCGATTGCTGACTATAACGACGTAGTTGAAGTCTTCTGTTATCGTGATTTTCTTCTTCACCATTGAGCGTGATCTTCTGTTATGTTTATTTACTAAAAAGTATAAGAAGTTCATCTTTCTTTTTGAAAGAAACTAAGAAGAAGGAGTCCTGTATTGGCTCGAGCGATACTTCATCTTGGAGAGGTTAAACTGCTCCTATGGTAATTGGTTTGAAGTTATCTAGAATTTCTAAATAACATCGAGTATAATAAAGGACATCAGTATACTGTAAAGGAGATGCTACTTTATTGATTTGTACATCATCATTTATAATAAGATTCTTAGGCTTAACAGAAGGTTTAGTAAGGTTGATAACCAGAGGAGAAGAGGAAGGTTTTTGGACTTAATAGAAGGCTTAGGGAGACTGATAACCAGAGGGAGAGAAGGAGAAGGTTTGTTACGATGAAGGTCGATAACAAGGGGCTCAGAAGAGGTGAGCTCTCTTTGTTCCCTTTCTACAGCATGAAGCTGTTTGTTATGAGAGAAAAGATGGATAGTCAAAGCCTGAGAAGAAGAGAGACGAGTAGTACGTCCTTTGACAGCGGTTGTGATAACATCTTTTGAATTATCTTTCTGATCTTCCGCACTATCCATCGCTAATAAAACCTTCATGAATTCTTCCTTGTACATCCGAGAATCAGTACAATATGCTTCAATGCCCTTGAAAGGATTTAGGTCATCTACTTCCTTTTGGACCTCTCCATTGACGTCAACATATTTGAGGCAATGGTGTATAGTAGATGGTACAATGTTATGCTCATGTAGGAAGGGTCTCTCCAGCAAAGCATTATAAGAGCCATGATTGTCAATCACATAGAAAGTAACCTTTGTATGAAGATTGCCTATTTGAACTTTCAAGCAGATCTTTCCCAAAAGTTCACTTCTTCCAGAATTAAATCCCAGGATTATCGTGATGGTTGTTGAAAGATTATGTACAGGAATCTTTAAGGCATCTAGTAAAGTCTTTGGTATTATGCTGAGTGCAGACCCAGGGTCAATCATGATGCGATCAACCTTCATAGTATCGACATATCCTATGAAGTAGATGTGTCGTTCATGAGGATTATCTTCCAGCAACATATCATCTTGTGTAAAGGTGGTGTTTGGCATCAACTCCATCAGACTATGATAATAAAGGCAAGTTACAGGCTCCTTTTATGGCTTCTTGAGGAGTGCTAGACAAGTATCAGCTTGCATCAAAGCTTCACTCAATATCTCTCAAGTTGCTTTTGAGAGATGCAGTAGTTCAAAAATTGATAACCTTGTCAGGGTATTAGCCAGTTGAGCCAGTATATCGAAGTAATATGGTATTTTGAGTCCTAAAACAGGAGACTTCTTCAATACTTTGTCAAAGCAGACATGTTGTTTTCCTTTGTCAGCTGTCGTTGGTTTGGGAGGAGTTGGTTCTACTGGAGGAGATGAAGTCGATGGAACATTGACAGTAGGAGAAGATAATGCTGGAGGAGTCTGTGGAGCTAAAGCAGGGTTCTCCTGGCCTTCTGAATAATCTCTTAGGTAAATTCTTCCAGACCTGGTACCAGTTAAGGCCTCTTCTTCAGATACAGGTTCGAAGGATACCATATTACAACTCTTTGCCTTATTTTTGGAAGATTTCTTTTGACAAGATGAAGTGTTCGTCTATTAACCCAAACCAACCCGAGATTGGTTATGTGAAAGGCATAGAGAAAGAGGTACAGGAGATCCTTTTCCATGATTCAAGTGGGGAGCCTTTTGTAGACCATATTCCATCTTTGTCATTAGTTCACGGGACTGTGGACTATAGATGGAAAGCTGGTTGATATTTGGCTTCTAACTTTGATAGTGTTGTCTCAGAAGTGAAGAAAGAAGGATTTGCAACAGAAATGAAAGTGGTAGTTAAAGGTGGAGGACAATGTTCACCCAATGAAGCCATGTGACATGACTTGTATTTGGTTGCTTTCTTAGACTTTGTGGATGAAGAAGGTGCTTCAAAGTCAGCCACCAAATCAGGATGGATCCGCATAATCTCTCTTTTATCAGTAGACAGAGGGACAAGACCATCATTTCGGGCATGTGGGAGATTAACAATCTCCAAAGTGGTTCTCGGGATAGAAACGACGTCGTCATACACAAGTTGAGCAGAAAAATCACCAAACTGTATAGAGACGACATTAGCAGTTATAATCTTTTCGTCTTGTTAGAGAGTAATTGTGCCAGAATTAACCATCTTCTGGATCTTGCCTTTGTGTACATAGCATGCTCGAGTCGGATGTCTGATAAATCTGTGGTAAACACAATATTTGGGGTCGTCAGTTTTACCCACTTCATCTGGCCGTTTTGCCTCTGGTAGTTAAAGTTTATTGATTTTGATCAGACAGTCAAATATACTCATGACATCATCTTCATCAAAAGAATATTCTTCTTTCGAACGTGGTGTCTTCTGTGGTGGTGCCGTTGGAGTAGGTATTGATTGACCTATGTTCACGGCTAGAGTTTCTTTGCCTTTGATATTGATAGCCAAAGTCTCTTTACTCTTGCGGTTGTTCTGACGGCTGCTATTATTAGGTGTTACATGTTCATCTTTGTCAAGATTAGGCATCTGAATACCTAATTGTTTAAACTTGTCAGCACTTTCTTTTGCCGCTTTAGCATTCACTATGAATGAAGGCCAATCCTGGAACTGTGTCGATCCGGTCCACATGCTGATTATAGGCAACATGTTTGATTTGCAAGTGTCTATAGTCAGAGCATCTGGAGTCCCAAGAGGAATTTTGAGTGCCTCACGGCAGAATCGTTCAATAAAACGTTCAGTAGTTTCATTATGTCATTATTTGATTTTGATGAGAGCAGACATAGTCATGTCGTTGGTTCCCTCATAAAATCTTTCCAAGAACATTTGTTTGAAGCCAGAGAAAGAGGTTATACAACCATCTGCTAAACTATGATACCAGTCATATGTTGTACCAGTTAAACAACCGACAAATACTCTAGTAAGAAGAGCATCATTTGGTTGAATTTGATTAGTTATTACTTCAAAGTGATTGAGGTATTGACTTGGAGATGTGCTATCATCAAACAACATAATAGTAGGGGGTTTGTATTTAGGAGGAAATTGGACTTCTTTCCATTCTATGGGATAGGGCTGTTTGATCCCAAGCTTCTGCAAGCCGTCTTTCTGTTTGAAAGCTTCTAATTGAGTACGTAAAAGTTTTACGGCCTCATTGTTATTTTTCGATAATTATGAAGCAGTGGATTAATTTGATATGTTAGAAGGAGGTACTGCATGATAAGTATCACCTCCAACACCAGATTGACTTGGAGCAGCCTGCACTGGTATGGTAGTAGTGTGAGGAGATTGTACTCCCAGACCAATGTTGATGGGAGCTGATGTTGTTACAGGTTCCAGAGTTTGAATCAGATTTGCGACCGATGGAACTGTATGTTGTGTCATAATTACCGCATGCATGCCTGTCATCATCTCAACTATGCTTTTTAAACCAGTTTCCAAAGCAGCAATTCTTTGTGTAAAAGCATAGAATTTCAGGACCAGAAATCCTATGCGCCTAACATCACATGCGCCAGGGAGCTCAGATAAAGTACTTGGCACAACAAAACATAGATATTAAAAGAAGACTTTTATTTTCATATAAAAGTTTGTTACATGTCTTAAAAAGGGCTGTACAAAGGAAAATTTCTACAAAGAAAAGATCCTAAGTCTACAGCTAGGCGCAGCAACCACCATGCGCTCTCAAACAGGCGTATCTCGCCATGCGCTCCCCAGCCAGGCGCATCCCTTCAGCAGCTCAGTTATGTGCATCCCTTCAGCAGCTCAGTTATGTGCCACCCTTCAGCGTCCCAGTCAGGCACATCATGAAGTGTCAGCATATGCGCCATCAAATGCTTCGACCAATGAAGCATTTATTGAGCAGAACGAGGGTGGCAATCAACCCTCTAGCTGGAGGAAGAGCTCCCCAAACCAAGGAAGAGGAGAGCACCGCAACCAACCTGCGGCTAAAGGAGCAGCTTTCAACCCAACCAGAATGGGCAACACCCACTCTAGCGGGAGGAGGAGCTCTCCCAAAGCCCAAGGAAGATGATCGGGGCACCGCAATTCCGATCTGCGGCTCTTCCAGCATAACGGAGACGAGGCTCGAGCATCCCGATCTTTGGATGCAACAGGCACCTTCCACCTGCCTCAGAAGCCATCGACTCCGACTTTTGGATGTAACAGTCACCTTTAAGTGCATCAATGAAGACCATGCATCGCATCTTCACCCTCAAGAGCATCTCATCAATAGAATGTGCTCGAGTAAACAAGTTCATTTTGGGAGGACGTGAGAGAACGAGAAGCAAACCCTCTCCTTGCCACTGTTTATAGGCCGGGCAAATCAAACCCATGCGCCAAGTGGCTGGCTCTCCGAATCCCGTGCAATGAATTTGCATTACTGGTGATGAACCTGACGCTTCGAATTCAGCCAAGTCAAAGACGGCTATTTAAAGCACTCGAAGAACGTAACAGTCGAGCCCATAAAGATGTGTCATACAAAGTGGATGCGCCGGCCAGACCGTGCATTGTACTGACGCGCCCAGCTCCCATTAACCTCATAAGGATGCGCCCCCATGCGTCCCCAAGCGCCTAGTGAAACGCCGATCGATGCGCCCACTCAACAAACCCATCACCTGTCAAAAGAACATTAAATACGGAAGTCTGACAAAGTTGGTAGCACGTCCTCCGAGGACCGAACAGTTGACAGCTTTTTCAGAAAACGAAGCATTGTCGACGTCATCATCATCATTACTCTCCTCCGGCGGTTACAAACCACGTGGCCACCCAACCATCTCGCATGTGCCTCCGCAGCCATGCGTCTAAATCTCTGCATGCGCCACAAAAGCCGTGCGCCTCAGACTTTTTCTCTGATCCCTAAAGACAGAAGTAAAGTCACTACTGAAGTCCCGCATGCGCCTCAAAAGCCATGCGCCCCGACTGGTTCGTGACTCCTAAAGGTTACGAGCCAAAGCCTTCTCATGCGCCCAATCCCAGGCACATCCTATCAGATCACTCCCTACCAAATTAGAGATCTTCGAGCCATGGACCTATGACACGCATCCTTTGACTTGATTCAGTCTATGAAGGGGTACTAATCATCCAAGATCTCAGCAACTGAAAGATCTTCTCCGTTGCTACGTGTCAGCTCTACCGCAGCCTACGACAGCAACAAGAAAAGTTCAATTCCTCAATCAGGGTGCATCGCCTATGCGCCTCCATCAGCAACCACCACGTGGCGTCCCCACGTACAGGCGTATCCTACATGTGCGCATGAGCAGCCAGCCTGCAAAGCTATAAATAGAGGGATCATCTCCTTCTAACACATACACACATAGACAGAGATACGTCGTACAACCATCAGCAACATATAGAGAGGTAGATACAGACACTCAACGTCTTCTTCCTCTCCGCAAGCTCCTGCACCTAGAGCAATCCAGATCTTCAGAGAACCGAGAACCGTCGTCAGATCGTCAACGGAGTCAATGCATTACCACTCGCTCCATCGGCACAAGGGACCCAGATAAACAAAAGTGTACTCCTAGGACTATATCTAAGTCCTACATTGTAACACTGTTCTGTTTGTATTGAAATTACATCAAAAGATTTTAATGGCAAACAAGCTGGCGACTCTGCTGGGGAACTCTTTTTCCTCTACCGAGAAAGCTGTATTGCAATCCGACGACGTGAAGGTGGGCTCCTTCCACAAGACGTTGGTCGTACACCTCAATCAACAGGCGTATGAGGAGTTCATCTCTGAAGGCAGTACGAGTTCTTCGAAGCGGCTGCCGAAGCCGAAGAAGACTCGCCAAGTCTGGGTGCGCAAGGTCGACGCCTCTGGCACCACCACCGAAAGGGATGCACCAATGCAGCCTTCCCTTCCTGCTGACGTCCTCAGCAACCAAGATGCGTCCACCGGTGCAGCGCATCTCTCGGGGAAACGTACAGCTGACCACATTCCCCAGCCATCTCCCTCTCAGGCGAGGGAGATGCGTCGACGGAGCAGGGGTGAAGCTAATGCCCCGTGCATCACCTCTGATGTGCCGCAAAAGGTCTCTGTCTTTGACAGACTCACTCACTGTAGTGGCGAGAAGAATTTGGGCTCTGAGTACTATGCGCCCCAGCGGGCTAGTACGAATAAGTCCAAGGCAGCACGGGCCATGCGCCTCAAACGTGCTATGCCGGCAGCAAACCAGAAGCATATGCTCACAATCATGCGTGCTGTTGATGGTAAGCTGTACAAGGTCGACTCGGGTGCTTCTGCGTCGAAAAAAAGTCGACCTTCAAAGTCCTTCTCTCACTTGGGTGCATCTGTTGCGTTCGCAACCGAATCGAGCAAGGCAAACCCTGTTGTCTTGAACTCCCGTGCCTCCTCTGGTTGTGCGTTTGAGGTTCGTTCAAGTCACTGTAAATGTTGTTGCCCCACTACTGATCTGAGCACCTGTTTGGTGTTGGATCAGGGGTCGCAGCATTCACTTGATCACCCCGACGCTTGGCCTTGCCATGCACCCGATCGGTGTGCGAAGGTGGCACTCTCCTCCAACGATCTGCGTAATGTGATCACTCACAAATGTCGGTCAAGAGAGTCGACTGACAAGCACAATGCGCCCCTCACAGGACACACCTGTGCTGTAGTCACCATCAACTGTTGTTGCAAAACAACAGTCCCGCCACCAAGGCAGTCGGTGTTCCAGCGGTTGTAATCATCAACACCTCTCCGACGTCGCCTCGGAAAGAAGGTGTCAATTGAAGAGGAACCAGAGGTTGCTTTATGCAACGTGATATCTAATTCCTCGTCAATCTGAAAGGCGACTGGTCATTCCGCGTCCTCGTCCAAGAGTCAGCCGAGGAGAACCAAGACAACTATTCCATCCTCTGGAGTGTTCGAAGGCACTCAGGGGAGAAAGAAGATCCTGGAGGAAGCTGGGGGTAGTCAGGCCCTTGTCGATCCTCCTTCTGAAGACGAAGATGGCCTCCAGAGCACAGCTGGGGTGGATCTTCATCCTGGAGACAAAGTCAGCCTCCCGGACACAGCTGGGGGTAGTCTGGCCCCTGCGGACCTGCGTCTCGAAGACGAAGAAGTCAGCCTTCTGGACACAGCGGGGGGTAATCAGGCCCTCGTGGATACTTCTCCCAAAGACGAGGGTGTCCTCCAGAACATAGCTGGGGGTAGCCAGGACGAAGCTCCAGGAGAGGCAACTCCCCTACAAGAGAGCGAGGCCGAGAGTGAAGCCTCAACTGATCCATCCGACTCCAACCGTGTCATGACGGTATACATGACTGGGGGTGATACCGAGCCTGATGCGCCGCCAGCAGACCTTGTCCAGCGCATATATACCCTGGAGGGAGGACTCGAAACCCTCTCTGCCTCCATGCAAACACTAACTCAAGCGGTGTTTGAGATACGGTCAGCTTTGGCCAGGGCACCTTCAACCGGTCCTGACCCAGGGGCCAATGGAGAATCAAGTGTACCCCTTCAACGGGTATCCTTGGATACGGATCGCCGCGAAGCACCTCGGATGTCGGAGCCATCAAATGCTCAACCCCAGGCTGTACCACCTTCACCGACTCCCAGCTCTACGGTAGACGTGGTGGAGATGACCAGGGACTTGTACGAGCGCTTTGAGTCTAAGAACAGGCAAGAGGAGCGCCAGAAGATAGGGATACCCCAACCCTATCCCCTTGAATGGAACAAAGTGGTTTATCCTCCTAAATATAAACCATAAACTCTGACGTCGTACGATGGAAAGGACTCTCTGCGTCGCTATCTGACGTACTTCCAGTCCCAAACAGGACATCTCCCGAAGGAGGACGCACTGCTTACCAGCATATTTGTCGGGGCACTAAAAGGAGTGGCGTACGATTGGTATTGCAGCCTCCCCGACAACTCTATATCTTCTTTCGATGATTTGATGCGTCTCTTCCTCGACTGTTTCTACGACGACAGGAAGGATATGACAATGGCGTCCCTCATAGAGATACGCCAGAAGGAGAAGGAAACAATTTGAGTATTCATCGAACGCTTCCGATAGGCCTGCTTCAGACTGCCCCCGGGCATGCCAGAACACGCACTCCTCTCCTCCTGCAGGGTGAACATGCTGCCTGCAGTCAAACTCTGGCTCAACTCCACTCCTCCTCCCGACTGGAGTTCCTTGATCATCAAAGCCGAAGCAGCAGAGAAGAAGGCGTCCAATGCTCGCCTTCTGGGAGTCAGTTTCCCTGCCTTTAAGGACAAGGGAAAACGGCCTACAGCCAACAACCCTAGATAAGAGACGAAGGGAAAACATGCGTTGACTGTCAATGCCTCCAAAGGTGCATCAGTACCCACTCAAAAGCCTCCACTTGTACCAAGGCCAAAGGAGGTTTATTCTTTCAACGATGAAGACACCCTGCAACTCTTTGAGATACTGAAGCAGGGTGACAAGATCAAATTGCCGGACCCAAAGCATCTCGACGAGGTTGGGAAAGTGGACAATCCGAGGTACTGTCACTACTATCGGTTTATCGGACATCCAACTAAGGACTGCTATATCCTCAAAAACTACATCCAGCGCATGATCAAGGCGGATGTTATCTCCGTCGACTACGAGGAGAAAATGGTCTCGGCCAACCTGGTGTCACTCCAATTTGGTACCTTGCCGCCAACCACAATACAAGATGCCATTGTCCCCATCCCTAAGGTGACAATGGAGGTGGTCAATCTACCACCTACTCGTGACAACATGAGTGGACTCATCCCACTCACCACATCTCGGGGAGAGGTCTTATGGGTTCACCCTGATCTCGTCTCCGAGGTTACTCAATCGGAGGTACGCTCTGCCTCCAAAACCAAAGGCAAAAAGATCAAGTCTTGCCGCATGGTCTCTTTCTCTACGGAAGAGGCACTTCCTGTACAGATGCGTTCGCATCAGAATGCCCAACCTGACGAAGCTGCCGTCGAGGTGGTGCCTTCCTGCACTGTCCCTGCTGCCGAAGAAGGGGGTCCGTCCAAGCCTCCAGCAGCCAATAAGCAGAAGCATGTAGAGGTCTGTTTCGATAAGCCTCTACGAAAGGAGAATGCTTCGGGGCTAGCCAAGCCCCACAACTTCGACATACTGGCACAACTTGCCAGTACTCCTGCCCGCCTATCTCTGTTTGAGCTTCTTTGCCTTTCCAAGGACACTCGTGAAGCTCTTTGTGAAGCCCTGAAGGATGCTGAGTCCTTCATCAGTCAGGTCAAGCAGCCTGAAGATCTCCCGACTACATGTGTACACTATCATTGTACGGATGAAGTTATCCCCAACATAACCTTCACCCAACAAGACATGCTGCTCAAGCACAACCGACACAACAGGCCTCTGTATTATACAGGGTATATCGGTTCCGTCAATGTAAAATGGATTCAGATCGATCCAGGATCTTTCCTCAGCATCATTCCGAAGAAGCTGCTCTCAACACTAGGGATCCCAATGTGCCGACTGGCGCCTTCCAACACAACAATCAGTGACTTCAATGCCAGCAAGAGTGAGCCGTTGGACAAAATATGGCTGAAGTGTCATATTGGTAACCTCAGAACTGAGGTCACTTGCTATGTCGTGGATGCCGATGTCAACTACAACCTCCTTTTAGGTCGTCTGTGGCTGCATGAGTACATGGTGGTACCTTCCATACTCTACCAATATATGAAATATGTGTCCACCAATGACATCATCCGGATGGAGTTCGCAGACATCGACCCTTTTAAGGGGGTTGAAGCCTACTTCACTGATTCCAACTTGTACAAGTCACCTGACGAGGAGGAAGCCAATGATGCTGACGATGAAGCAGAAGCGGCAGCAGAGCCCGACATGGAGCCAGAGACGATTCCTGACGCTCCTTTAAAAATTTGACTCAAAGGAAAGCCGCCTCAGACGTTGCCTCCCATGAACATCAAGCTACCCGAAAAAGCGCCAACTGCTCCAGGTAGAACACCTACTGAAGCTCCCTTGAAGATACGGTTCAAGAAAAAGCCGCCTCAAACATCGGTTCCCCTTGTAGCAAAACTACAGGGGAAGGCACCAATCACCGAAGGCGCAGTTGAAGCACCTCTAAAAGTGCGTCTTAAGGGCAACCGCCGCAATCATCTGCCTTATCCAAGCTGTCGGAGAAGGCCCACATAGCCCTCTCGGACCTCAAGATCAAAACTGTGGTAGACTCTCCCGATCCAACCCCAGTACTCACAGATGAAGAGTTAGGGGAATATATCTCTACTGATGTAGATGCACCCTCTCTGGACAATGTAATCCCGCGGGATAAAATCTCGTATTTCATCAATAATAGAGTGTCTTTTAATTATTCTAGTCTTCCATATTGGAATGCCATGTATACATTAGATAATGCTCTACGGTCATTACAAACAGAAATAACGACCATCTATCATGTAAATCGAGTAGTCCCGTCCCAAGGGGTCTGTTTTGTAGTCCCACCACGGAATCGAGACGAAGAATCCATCATCTTCGACAAAGTCGAGCGTCATCAAGACCTTCCGCCACTCGAGCCATAACCAGATACCAGCAGAATACAAGCCTATCGGTACACGGACAAGGCAAAGTACCTCATCCAAAAGATGGGTTACGACCTAAAAAGCAACAAAGGCCTGAACTACGGCAAGGGTCGACGTCTTCCTCTCCGGCTTCCAACACCTAAAGGAAAGTCGCAGGACTACTATCATCGAACTCGACGGGGGGTGGGCTATGTCACGCCGCCATCAACTCCAAAGAATTCGGAGACAGAAGAAGTAGAACATTCTCATTCATCCAAAGCATCAACTTGGGATTCCGATACCAGTATCGGATCAGTCTTCACAAAAGTGCTATCAGCTAACATGACATCTGCACAATCTCAAGAAGATGAAGGCGAAGACCAAACGCCAGAATTCTTCAAAGAAGAACCCTGGGCTCAATGCCTAGGAGAACATTAGGAGTCTCGTTTTGAATTACGCGAACCCCCTACCGAAGACGAAGTCGAGCAGATCGACCTTGGGGATGGATCTTCTTCTAAACCCATCTTCATCAGCAAAAGCCTAATAGGAAAAGATCGAGAATCTTTAATCCAGTGGCTAAAGAATATATCGATGTCTTCGCCTGGAGCTACGAAGATATGCCGGGACTTGATCCCCAAATTGCGATACATAGGATTAACATCTTACCTGATGCCAAGCCTATAAAGCAACAACAGTGACGTTTTCGTCCTGACATCATGAACGCTATCGATCAGGAAGTAGACAAACTCCTGACCAGCGGATTTATTCGCGAAGAACAACACCCGGATTGGGTGGCCAACGTCGTCCCTGTCACCAAGAAGAATGGGAAGATACGAGTCTGTATCGACTTCAAGGATCTCAACACTGCTTGCCCGAAGGACGAATTCCCGCTTCCAATCACCGACGTGATTATCGACAACACATGTGGCTTCGAACGCATGTCTTTCATGGACGGGTATTTGGGCTACAACCAGATCAAAATGTTCTCCGATGACGCAAAATATACGTCATTTAGGACTCCGAAGGGGGTCTTCTGCTACACAGTGATGCCCTTCGGCTTGAAGAACGCTGGTGTAACATACCAGCGAGCTATGAGCACCATCTTCCGTCAGCATCTTCGTAAGACAGTCGAATGCTATGTTGATGACATCGCAGTCAAGAGCCGTCTCAAAGGAGATCACCTACAAGACCTTAAGATAGTCTTCGATCTCATGCGAGCGCATCAACTCAAGATGAACCCCGCTAAATCCTTCATTGGGGTTTCTAGCAGAAAGTTCTTGGGCTTCATTATCACGGTGAAAGGCATTCATGTCGATCCTGAGAAGACCAAGGCCATCCTTGACATGGACCCTCCGAAGAACCTCTGAGAAGTTCGAGGCCTGCAGGGGCGTCTAGCATACATCCGGAGGTTTATAGCGAACCTTTTCGGAAAATGTCAACCCTTCACCCAGCTCATGAAGAAGGGAGTCTCTTACGTCTGGACAGAGGAATGCCAAAAAGCTTTCGACGACATCAAAGCTTACTTGACGAGCCCGCCAGTCCTGGGGGCACCCGTCATCGGCAAACTATTTTTCCTCTACGTCCGTGCCTTGGATCATTTCCTTGGCGCTCTGCTAGGTCAGAACAGTGATACAGGCTATGAGCAAGCTATCACCTGCTACGTCATAGATGTAGACACTTCTTACAACATCCTCTTGGGGCACCCATGGATACACGATTACATGATCGTGCCTTCCATGCTACACCAGTGCTTCAAATATGTCGACAAATACGGCTTCGTGAAGACGGAATTTGCTGATATCGATCCCTTCAAAGGGGTCGAATCTTACTACTTTAAAGGGATCGATATCAGCATCTATGACGTAGCAGGTGACAATGGGGTAGCTCCTGCCCGAATTGAAACCGCTGATGGCGGTACTTGTAGGTGTCAGGCGATGCATTGGGATGCGGAGATGATGTAGCAGACCCTTCGAGATGATGCTTATGGAAGAGCCAGGGTCAATGTGCATCCGATCCACCTTCACGTCGCCGATGTATCCCGTATAGTATAGCGGGCGATCATGTAGGTTGGTTTTGATGAGCATGTCCTGCGGAGTGAAGACGATGTTGGGCATTGCTCCCGTGCAGGCGCTGTCTTGGAGATCCACATGTGAGTCCTCCCCGGTGAGGTTGGATTGAGCCAGATAAGCATCGGCATTTTGGAGTGCTTCGCTCAATGCAATACGAACGTCCTTGAAGAGCCTTAGGAGTTCGTATAGTGACAATTTGGCCGGAGTGTTAGCCAATTGTGCTAAGATGTCAAAGTAATAGGGCCTCTCTAACCCTTGGGCTGTGTCCTTTCGGAGGGATTTGTCGAAGCGAGTCTCCTTCGGCCTAGGCTTGTCGGTCGTCGAAGGCTGAGCCGGTCCCGGAGCATCGGTTGTAGTAGGTTGATGATTTTCAGCTGGGCTGTCAACCACAGGTTGTGATTGCGCTCCGGACCGCGTGACGACGGCTGTAGCTTCCTCGTTGTCTGCTGAGATTGTGTGGTCGGTCCTGATTTTTCCATTCTTCTTTCTGTTGGTGGGAGATAGTGTGGGCCGAGTTACTTCTGACACCAAATCTGGATGGACCCACATGATCTCTCCTCGTGAGGTGGTGAGAGGTACCAGACCAGCAGCCTGATCTCGAGGAGGTAGAAGATTGGTAATTTCTATTGTCGCCAGAGGGATGGGGATCACCCCGTCTTGAGTCTCCGTCGGAGGAAAGTTGTCGAATTATACGGACACCATATTGGCTGCTACGGTTACCTCTTCGAAGTCGATGGCCAGAGCGTTCGAATCGATGAGGCTTTGGATGTACTGTTTTAGTTGGTAGCTGTCGTGTGTAGCGTGGTGTACATAACGGTGGTAATGGCAGAACTTTGGGTTCTCCAAATCAGCCGACCGAGGCTCCCGCCTTGGTGGAGGAAGCTGAATTCTATCTCCTTGTATGAACATGTCCAAGATAGGCTTGACGTGGCCGTCTTCTAAAGAGTAAGTGATCTGAGGCCATTGTTTGTCTGCTGGTTGTGACTCGGGCTTCTGGGCCGCGTCGGCCACCATAGCCTGCTTACCTCTATTGTCCCGATTATTGGAGGGGCTACCCCCATTGTCGGTGTTGGTGCTGGGACGCTTGCCCTTGTTCTCTCCATCCGAGATATGTAACCCCAGTTGGCGAGTCTTCCTTAATCGTTCCTCGGCACTTGTAACACTGATGATAAAAGCCTTCCAGTCCTTGAATTAACTTTCACCCATCCAGAGACTAATTGTTGGGAGCAGTCTCTTTTGGCAGATTTCAATCAAGGAAGAATCCGAATTGTCGGATGGTAACTTCATTGCGGTTTGACGAAATCGCTCAATGTAATTCCTCGTCAGCTCTTTCTCTCCTTGGACAACGTCCATGAGGGTAGACATTGTGACGTCATGGCCTACCTCGTAGAACCTCTCCAAGAACAAGCGTTTGAAGCCAGCGAAGAGTGGATGCAATTGTCCGGCAGGTTGCGGTACCAGTCGAAGGCGACTCCTTCCAATGCCCCGATGAATAACCGCGTGAGGATAGCGTCATCATGAGGCAGATGGTCGGTGGTGACCTCGAAGTAAGTGATGTACCGACTTGCTGAGGTCTTGCCATCATAGGGGTTGATATTGAACGGCTTATATCTTGGTGGGAATGGAACATCCCTCCATTCAGCAGGATATGGTTGCCGTATTCTGAAGTCTTGAGAGTTTTCTCGGGCGTGGAACATGGCTCGGAGCTCTTGAACTTCTCTTCTTACTTCTCGGGTCTCATCTGTCGCAGTAGGAGCCGTTACTTCGGGAGGATTATTGCTCGAGTTCGGTGTCGCTGAATTTGAATCTATATTATTTGCGGGACCCGCGCTTGTTTGGCTAGGGGTCACCCCTTGCAGAGTAGGAAGAGCCACTTTGATCTCGTCTACAGACTTGACCAAGTCATGCAGTATGGCCTCCAAAGTGTCGATGCGTTGGCGATCACTGGAACCGCCTTGATTGTTGTCCGTCATGAATATCGTCCTTACGTGAGGAGTGACGGAAGGGACGGTGGAGGGTGTGCCCTCTGAGTCATACCCATGCATCGAAAAATCATCGGGGTAGGTGGGAATATTCTCTTCGGGTTCGGACTCGGAAGGAACAATACCCCCAGCTTCGGAGCTTGCTTCATCTTGAGAGTCATGGATGTCATCGGGGACGTCGGCATCTGTTATACCTGACGGGAGGGTTGTTTCCCCGGGCTCATCTCCCTGAAACATCGAATTGTCGTGGATGTTCGGAGGAGTGCTACCCCCAGCTCCCTCGACCCTCAGCGGTGCGGACGATGAATCTCCCATTGCAGCAGATTTTGTCTTCGAACGGGTGTGTTGGTATACTCCGATGGAGGGCAACCGTTTAGCCGACAATTTCTTAGCTGTAGTGGTTGATATTTTCGGATTGGAGATGCTTGTCTTTTTCCCTCTCCCCTCGGCGGGGATTTTCTGTGCAGAATTGCAGAAGACAACAGGAGGTGCCTCGTCCTCCGTGCTCGGATGCTGTAATCTTTGGAAGATGGACGGCCGGTCTTCCGTCACTGCCGTGTTGTTGCAGCAGCAGTTGACGATGATCTGGGTACAGTGACGTCCATGTGAGGACTCTTTGCACGCCGAGGCCCCTTCTCTTTCCTTGCGTTTGTGGAGGATAGCCTCACGCAGGTCAGAGGAACCACTTTGTCCGTTTGCCGCTGAGGACTGGACTTGAGCGGTCCTATACAACTTCCCATCAGAGGCCCGCGTGATAATCAGCGGGACGCCCCGATAGTCGGAGGTTGGGGCAGGTGTCTGGGTTTGATGAGCCCGTGCTGCCCTAGATTTCTTCTTCTTAGCACTTGTGGGTGCATAATAAGAAGAGTCCAAGTTGAATACCACAGCGTCTGGCTTATCATCCAAAGAATCATCAGGGTTCGGACCGTACGAGAGACGGTCGAAAACTGATCGAGAGGAGCATGGAGCGGATGCTATGCGGCTGGGACTGGAAACCGTACAGGCTGTCTACATGCGGTTGTCTTCTGCCATCGGATGAGTTCTTATGCGGCTAGGAGTCACGACCATGCAGGCTGACCGCATGCGGTTGGCATCTGTGGCCGCATGGGTTTTTTACAAACGATTGACTTTGATAGCCGCATGAGTGTCATCCATGCGGTCGGCAACTGTAGCCGCATAAGTTATGCGGCTGACAGATGTGGCCGCATGAGTTTTCTTCATGCGGTTGGCGGATGTAGCCGCATGGGCTTTCTCCCTGCGGCTAATATCCTTCTGCGGCTCGGATCGCGCAGAGTTCCTCTTTGTCCCTGCAAGTCCAGCATCATAGTATTTTTTTCTGCCGGACTTGGGGACAGCAGAGTTGTCTACGGTCTGAAGTGGGGCCGCAGGAGAGTCCTTCTCGCCGTCTTAAGCAACAGAGGGTATCCCATCGAGGGCTTGAGGAGGAGCAAATGATTTTGGCCTCCACTCTTTACGAGCCTTCGCGGTGCGGGTGCGCTTCTGGACCATGCCAGCGCTGCCTTCAGAGAGCATCTCTTCGAACGCCTGTTGGTCGAAGCGGACGACCATCTTCTGTTGTGTGGAGCCAAGTTTGGCTGCATCCGATTGCGTCACCAACTCCTCAACCGTGGAGAAGTTTGTCCCCAGCAGAGTCGCCATCGTGTCTGCCATAAAATATAAAAGAACAGAACAATTATCGGAGGACCGGACTTTTACTTCACGTTACAGACTCGCTTGTACAAAGAAAGCCTAGGGACGAAAACCTAGGTACAGCAGTCTAAGTACAATTGTTTATTTTTGATTCTGGGGGGTGACGATAGAGGCTCGGGAAAGCGACGGCCGCTCTGCCTTACTCCTTGGACGATCGGTATGCAGCCTTGGCTCCTGTGAAAAGATGGTTGGCATTGATGAAGAAATGCTCTTCTTGCTCTCCCTCTTATTGCTCTTCAGGCTTCTCTCTCTCTCTGTGTATTCCCTTTCTGACTATGGGGGGAAGTCTCTCTGTATATACATATTTCTCTCTGATATTTTTGTATCTTTTTTTGTATATTTTTTTGCAAGGGAATGGCACCCTGCTATTTATAATAGTAGGGAGCATCATTAGGGTTTGGATGATTGCCCTTTCTCCAAGTGGCGGCGGCCTGATGATTAACCAATCTGGACCATTCATCTTGAATGTGAAAGATCTGGGCCATTAACATGGATTATGCCAAATCCTATCAACAATTAATGCTGATTGCAATAAATGTTCGTCATGATGATTTGCTGACATCTGCGAATCTTAATAAATAAATTTGATTCATTCTTCTGCCACGTGTCCCAGATTATTGGGATTTGGACCAAGATTTGATTGACTTTAGGACACGTGTCCCGTCGTCAATGTTGAGCCGCATAAGGAGTGTCGATGTTTGGGCCGCATAAGGGTTGTCATGACCGAGCCGCATGAAAGAGTTCATGAACGAGCCGTATGAAGAGTCTCTGTACTTCGAACCGCATGAAGGTTGTCATGACCGAGCCGCATGAATATATTCATGACCGAGCCGCATGGGGGTCTTCATGGCCGAGCCGTATGAGAGTCTTCATGCCCGAGCCGCATGGGTCTCTTTGTTCTGGCCGCATGGACTTTGTTTAGTCTGGCCGCATAGATTTGCCTCGAAGTTTGGTGGACAGCGCCACATTTGTGAAGATTTTCCTCATTTCCTAGGACGATAGTGCTTTTTCGTGTCAGTCATTATGACGACTTTATGTCAGGACTAACAGCCGTCAGAGCTATCAGTTGTCAGAGCATTAAATGCGTCTGAACGTTAGGCACAACTATTCTGTTGGCCACGTGGCCTCTCTCTCGGCCGCATAGAATTTACTTGAGCTGCTTGTATGTTTAAGCCGCATGAGACTTCCGAGCCGCATGAGACTCTTTGGCCGCATGAAGCTCGTCTGATTTTGAGCCGCATGAAGCTTCCTGGGTTTTGTGCCGCATGAAGAATGTCTCATGACCGAGCTGCATGAAGGACGTCTCATGACCGAGTCACATGAGGAATGTCTCATGACCGAGCCGCATGAAGGACGTCTCATGACCGAGCTGCATGAGGAATGTCTCATGACCGAGCCGCATGAAGGACGTCTCATGACCGAGCCGCATGAGGAATGTCTCGATCAGCCCGTGCACTCGCTTTGTGGGCCCGGGTATCCCAAACACACGAGTGCGTAGGTATCATGTTTGCTCCCTGATGTGGGGCTAATAGAAACACTTGCCCTCGATCTTTGTTGGGAGACTCTTGAGAACCACTCTGTCCGTTTGCCGCCGGGGGCTGGACACGGGCGGCTCTGTACAACTTTCCATCAGAGGCCCGCTTAGCGGGACGCTCTTGATGGTCAGAGGTTGGGACAGCTGACTGAGCCCGATGAGCCTGCGCTGCCCTAGACTTCTTCTACTTAGCACCCGAAGGTGCGTAATAGGAAGAGTCCAAGTTTGGAAGGAGGGAAGAGAAGTTGGTGCCCTTTTCAAAGGAGGTAAGGGGGCTCTATTTATAGAATCGAGTGAGCCCTTTCTTCTTCTCCTTTCCGATGTGGGACTAAAAGCAATATTTTCCATGCTTCTATAACTACCTCAGTAGAATACTGATCGGGGCCGAACATCGGTACAACCCCGTTGAAAAAGAGTGTTTGGCTTTGGTATTTGCCATCCAGAAGACTCGCCATTATGTCTCAGGCCAGACAATTCATGTCATCTCCCGAGTCAATCCACTAAGAGTTCTCATGACAAAACTAAGGTCATTAAACTCCCGACTAGCTACATGGACAATCCTGCTGACGCCATACAACATGGTGTTCGTTCCACAAAAAGCCGTCAAGCATCAGGCTCTGGCCGACTTTTTAGCTGCGCACCCCATCCTAGAGTCCTCAAGACTCTATGAAGACATCCTGGATGAGGTCCAAGAATCAAACGTCACCGAAGAAAGCTCCGTCTGGCGGATGTTTTTCGATGGCGCTTCAAGAACAGGCCGCAAAGGCCAAATCATCGCAGGTGTGGGGGTAGTCCTGGTCTCCCCCGATCAGCTGGTCATCCAGCGTGCTTACTCCCTTTCGAAGCCATGCTCCAATAATGTTGCCGAGTACAACGCTCTCATCACGGGACTCCAGCTGGCACAACAGCTGGAGGTGGATCATCTGGAAGCCTACGACGACTCAAAACTCGTCGTTAACCAGATCAGAGGGCAATACAAAGTTCGCCATGAAGATCTGATTCCTTACCATGAGGTCGCATTGAACATCATTTCAACCTTCACCAAGTTCTTCATCGAACATGTACCTCGTTTACAAAATCTGGAGGCTGACACTCTGGCTGGCCTCGCAGCCTCATTGGCAACACCCCTCGGGACTCAACACTACGTAACGGTAGTTGGTCGAGACTTGGTCTGTCCTAAGAACAAACTATGCTCACAAATTGCCCATGCCGTGTCAACGAGTGCTGGTGTTAATGTCCGAGACTGGAGATTCCCGTTCATCGACTTCGCTGTCTACGAAATTCTCCCGGACGACCCGAAAGAAGCCGTCTCAGTCAGGAGGCGCTCCCTTCGATTCTATTACGATACGGCTACTAAAATGCTGTACCGACGCTCCTACGATGGACTAATCCTTCGATGTTTATCCAACGAAGAAGCAGCCAAAGCCCTTCGAGAAGCTCACGATAGAACCTGCAGGGCCTATCAACCTGGACCTATGTTGCAGGATCGACTGCGACGCATGGGCTACTATTGGCCAACCATGGCAGCCGATGCTGTCGACTATGCTAAAAAATGCCATGCGTGCCAGCTTCACGCTGACTTCATCCATACGCCGTCAGAGCTACTACATCCTACGGTCGCCTCCTGGCCCTTCGAAGCCTGGGGCATGGACATTGTAGGACCGATCACCCCTCCTTCATCGAGGGGATACCGCTTCATCCTAGCCATCACCGACTACTTCTTCAAATGGGCAGAAGCAGTTCCACTGGCGGAAGTGAAGAGCTCTAGGGTGATCAGCTTCATCAAGCACCATGTCATCTACCATTTTGGGGTACCTCGGAGGATTATCCATGATAACGGTCCTCAGTTCATCAGCCATGTTTTCAGCAGATTTTATGACAAGAATCGCATTCAAAATGTGGCATCAACCGCCTACAATCCGGCAGCAAACGGATTGGCCGAGGCGTTTAACAAGACTATCGTCAGGCTACTCAAAAAGGTCGTGTCATCCAACAAACGCGACTGGGATAAAATGCTCGGCGAATGCCTTTGGGCCTACCGCACAACGGTACGGACCCCGACGGGCAACATATCATTCTCTCTGGTCTACGGGAGCGAAGCGGTACTGCCTCTCAAAATCCAGATGCCCTCACTCTATGTAGCAATCACAAATCAACTCACAGAAGAAGATAATCAACGTTGCCGTCTGCGAGAATTGGAGGCACTTGACGAAAAGCGTCTCCTAGCTCAACAACGCATCGAACTCTATCAAGCCCGTATATCACAGGCTTTCAACAAAAAGGTCAAGCAGAGGACTTTCCAAGTAGGCGACCTAGTTCTGGCATTCAGAAGGCCGATGGTGTTGACTCACAAGACACCAGAAAAGTTCGAGCCCAAATGGGAAGGACCTTTCATCATAGAGACGGTATACTCAAACGGTGCCTACCGTCTCACGAAATCCAATGGGGACTTGTTCCTGATGCCCATCAATGGCAAGTTCCTAAAGAAGTACTACTCTTGACATCCTTTAGACTTATACTTCTATCTCCACCCAATAAGGGAGTCTCTGGACCCAATCATCAGGGCTCACGTACACCTCCCGCAAAATCTTACGCTTCTGGAACCCAGCTGTTCCATAGCGTTCTATTTTCCAGTAGAGGGACAACCACGTCCACATTACCTCTGAGTTATTCCCCTACACCCTACAAAGCGGAATCTTATGCTCCATAAGACGACGCTACCCATCATGTTTACCACGTCCATATTACCTCTGAGTAAACATCCCGTACAGACAACCCCTGCGTTGTCGTACATTGATCGCAGAACTTCCACGTCCACATTACCTCTGAGTAGTTCCGCGTATTCCCCCAGAGTCATTCCTACCACGTCCATAACACCTCTGAGTAGGAAGATTCTATCATTTGAATCCCATATTTGCCACGTCCACATCACCTCTGAGCAAACAAGTCGGTTCTCTCGAACTTATTATCTGTACCTAAAAACCAAGGTACGCAAAAGATAATAGGCCCACACAAATCATCATGTTCATGACAAGAAAAAATGAACAGACCACAAAAAACTCTGTATTCTTTATTCAAAAATAAAGGATTACACCCCCAGCGGCGTTCGAGTTGTCGCATGTACAGAACCATGCCCTTCGCGGAGAAGAAGCAGTCTTCCTTGATCTTCAGTATCTTTACCTCAGTGGAGATCAGTCGATCATCGAACAAAAAGGCAGGTTTCAAGAATGTCATATCCTCAGACTCAGCAGATTCCAGCTTATCGCTCTCTATCATACTTTGGAGGAAAACATGCGACTGATTCTGGATTTGCAGCATTCTCTCAGATGGCTGATTCAATAGGATACCAGCTTTCGTGGGATTAATAACTTCCTCGTCGAAATCAACTCCCATCTGACAAAGAGAAGCATCCAGGAGGACTTCATTCAGCAAAGGGATAGTCATCGACACTGACACAGCAAAAACAAAAGTCAGGCAAAAAAAAGAGAAGACAGAGTGTGTCAAGCAGCCTGGCGCATCATCAAGGTTTAAACCCATACGCGTCAGCATTTGATCTGCGGCACATCATCAGGGTTTTAAATCCATGCACGTCAGCATTGGAGCTTCGACGCATCATCAGGGTCTAAACCCATGCGCGTTAGCAGTGAAGCTTCGGCGCATCATCAAGAGGTAAACCCATACGCATTAGCAGTAAAACCTCGATGCATAATCAGGGCCTAAACCCATGCGTGTCAACAGAATAGCCTCGGTGCATCATCAGGACAGAAGTCCATGCGCGTCGGCAGCAAAGAGTTAGGGCACAACACTCAGCCATGTGCTCTAAACTCGTCTAAAAAGGTTGAAAGATGACACCCACCCGTCACCGCGGGCCGAACGTCGGTCAGAGTCACAATAGTGACAGGAACGTCCTCCTCGACGAACTCCGCAAGCTCCTTCCCCTTGCCAGCACCGCCACGAGGAGTCTTGGGAGCCATTTCTTGAAAGAAGAAAGTTAGGGTTTTTTTAAAAGAAGAACTCTAAAAAGAAAGAAAGCAAAGAGAGGAAGAACTCTCTCTCTCTCCATCTTACGCCTATTTATAGGCCCAGTCGCACGCGTGAACCGATGAAGTGTGACCTCAGTCGCCGCTTCAGGTCTTGTGAGGAGATAACTGCAAATAAATCCAAAAAGATCATCATTAATCTTCTTGGTTATTGAAGCATCATCATTCACATTTACTGAGAGGAGCATGCGCCCCATCACTGATGTGCGGAGTAATCATGCGCTCGAACAGTCACGTACCCCGTAGAAGACGCCACCATGCTTCTTATTCAAAGTATTCCAAAACTTGACAAAAAGTTTTGAAAACTTTGAAGGGGGTCTTGTAGAAGCATGGAATTTCAGGACCAGAAATCCTATGCGCCTAACATCACATGCGCCAGGGAGCTCAGATAAAGTACTTGGCACAGCTAAACATAGACTTTAAAAGAAGACTTTTATTTTCATATAAAAGTTTGTTACATGTCTTAAAAAGGGCTGTACAAAGGAAAATTTCTACAAAAAAAAGACCCTAAGTCTACAGCTAGGCGCAGCAACCACCATGCGCTCTCAAACAGGCACATCTCGCCATGCGCTACCCAGCCAGGCGCATCCCTTCAGCAGCTCAGTTATATGCATCCTCGGTTATGTGCACCCCTTCAGTAGCTCAGTTATGTGCCACCCTTCAGCGTCTCAGTCAGGCACATCATGAAGTGTCAGCATATGCACCATCAAATGCTTCGACCAATAAAGCATTTATTAAGCAGAACAAGGGTGACAATCAACCCTCTAGCTGGAGGAAGAGCTCCCCAAACCAAGGAAGAGGAGAGCACCGCAACCAACCTGCGGCTAAAGGTGCAGCTTTTAACCCAACCAGAATGGGCAACACCCACTCTAGTGGGAGGAGGAGCTCTCCCAAAGCCCAAGGAAGATGATCGGGGCACCGCAATTCCGATCTGCGGCTCTTCCAGCATAATAGAGACGAGGCTCGAGCATCCCGATCTTTGGATGCAACAGGCACCTTCCACCTGCCTCAGAAGCCCTCAACTCCGACTTTTGGATATAACAGTCACCTTCAAGTGCATCAATGAAGACCATGCGTCGCATCTTCACCCTCGGGAGCATCTCATCAACAGAATATGCTCGAGTAAACAAGTTCATTTTGGAAGGACGTAAGAGAACGAGAAGCAAACCCTCTCCATGCCACTATTTATAGGCCGGGCAAATCAAACCCATGCGCCAAGTGGCTGGCTCTCCGAATCCCATGCAATAAATTTGCATTAATGGTGATGAACCTGATGCTTCGAATTCAGCCAAGTCAAAGAAGACTATTTAAAGCACTCGAAGAACGTAACAGTCGAGCCGATAAAGACGTGTCACGCAAAGTGGATGCGTCGGCCAGACCGTGCATCGTACTGACGCACCCAGCTTCCATCAACCTCATAAGGATGCGCCTCCATGCATCCCTATGCGCCTAGTGGAACGCCGATCGATGCACCACTCAACAAATCCATCACCTGTCAAAAGAATATTTAATGCTGAAGTCTGACAGAGTTGGCAGTACGTCCCCCGAGGACCGAACAGTTGATAGCTTTTTCAGAAAATGAAGCGTCACCGACGTCAGCATCATCATTACTCCCCTCCGGCGGTTACAAACCATGTGGCCGCCCAACCATCTCGCATGTGCCTCCGCAGCCATGCGCCTAAATCTCCGTATGCGCCTCAAAAGCCGTGCGCCTCAGACTTTTTCTTTGATCCCTAAAGACAGAAGTAAAGTCACTACTGAAGCCCCGCATGCGCTTCAAAAGCCATACACCCCGACTGGTTCGTGACTCCTAAAGGTTATGAGCCAAAGCCTCCTCATGCGCCCAATCTCAGGCGCATCCTATCAGATCACTCCCCACCAAATCCGAGATCTTCGAGCCATGGACCTATGACACGCGTCCTTTGACTTGATTCAGTCTATGAAGGGGTGCTAATCACCCAAGATCTCAGCAACTGAAAGATGTTCTCCATTGCTACGTGTCAGCTCTGTCGCAGCCCACGACAGTAACAAGAAAAGTTCAATTCCTCAATCAGGGTGCATCGCCTATGCACCACCATCAGCAACCACCACGTGGCGTCCCCATGTACAGGCGCATCCTACATGCGTGCATGAGCAGCCAGCATGCAAAGCTATAAATAGAAGGATCATCTCCTTCTAACACACACATACAGACAGAGACACGTCGTACAACCATCAGCAACATATAAAGAGAGAAAGATATAGACACTCAACGTCTTCTTTCTCTCCGCAAGCTTCTGCACCTAGAGCAACCCAGATCTTCAGAGAACCGAGAACCGTCGTCAGATCGTCAGCGAAGTCAACGCATTACCACTCGCTCCATTGGCACAAGGGACCCAGATAAACAAAAGTGTACTCCTAGGACTACATCTAAGTCCTACATTGTAATACTGTTTTGTTTGTATTGAAATTACATCAAAAGATTTTAATGGCAAACACTTTGCTCTTGATTTTTAGAACTGGAAGCATCTTGATCTTCTGTGATGACATAAGCTGTCACTTCTCTAGCCCTCGAAGACGAGCTACTGGAAAGGATGGTCCTTTTAGAACTTTCACTGTCATCATCAAAGTCATATAAGGAACCACCCCCAGAATAATTGATAGGGATGTCTTTTTGACTGAAAGAATCTTGGTTAAAATCAAGAAGATTCCTTTGACCGATTGTGTCTTGGTTGGAAGAAAGATTCATTTGACGAACTGTTTCTCGGCTTCTTGATCTAATATACTGGTATGCCCCTTCGCCTGATTTATGAATCCGATCTAAGTACTGTTGACTGGGATTATGGTATGCATTACGTCTTGGGCGTTTTCTACCCCTAGTATTTTGAGATGTCATGTTGACAGATGCATACAACAGTTCATCTTCATCCACTATTATCGGTTGATGAGTTTGAGAATAATTGAAATGGTCAAAGATAGACCACTTAGCTGATTGACAACATCATTTGATAACTACCTCATGGTGATGGTTACAGTGATGTTCTTGGGGTTGCATTGCAGATGGATGAGATGGATTCGTGATCTTATGCTTCTGTTTAAGAACTTTACGGAGATCGGTTATGACATCAGGATGATAAGAAGATGAAGGAACATATTCTTTAATGATGTTAGGAACATGGTTCCTATTCTTGAGATATCCCCTTCCTTGAGTGTACAAAGAAGTGCTGAGTTGGTTAGCATAGGTAAAGGGGTTCTTGACTTCAGAAGTCTGCTTCTGGCGCAAGTTAGCTATTGGCGCAGTCTGTTTGTATTTTACTGAAGTAGGTGTTGACTGGCGCTTATTGAGATAGGTGCGCAGGTCCGATAGATCTACTACTTGTGTATCTGTCTGAGATACTAGTAGTTTACCCTGTTTGGATCTTGAGATGAGCAGGGATGGAAGATCCGTAGTTATATTTTTAGGATTCGGCAGAATTCTTTTTTATGTTGTGCAACCAGTTCTCATGTGTTTGCCCTGGCGCAACTGAGTGACAGAAATCTCAGTTTGAACATAACTCACTTTCTTAGCAGAGATTTGATTGTCTCTATTCAGAGGAGTAGAGTTCCTGCCTAAAAGAGTTTCATATTGAGTGGTGCCACCAGAGATACTTTCTACCGATTCAAGGACTGGAGAAGATGAGAGAGTAGCCAAACGGTGTTTCCCTTTGTTTAGAGACGAAGAAGCAGTAGGCGCGGGTTATGTAGGAGTTCTGGTTGATAGAGAAGCCTTCTACACAGGTTGCACAGGAGTTCTGGTTAACTGGGAGACAGATTATGTAAGTTGCGCATGAGCCATGGTTGGCTGAGAGACAGATTGTGCAAGTTGCGCAGGAGACATGGTTAGCCGAGAGACGAACTTTACAAGTTGCACAAGAGCCATGGTTGGCCGAGAGACAGACTGCACAAGTTGCGCAAGAGCCATGGTTGGCTGAGAGACAGATTGCGCAAGTTGCGCAAGAGCTATGGTTGGCTGAGAGATAGACTACGCAAGTTGCGCAGAAGCCATGGTTGGCCGAGAAGACTTGGGAGTCCACACAGTGCATTCTTTGCTTTTAGCAGCAACGGCGGTGCACTTGGAACCCCCAGCACTGATCATTGTCTCGTAAGCGGTTTGGTCGACTTGAACGACCAAAGCCTTCTGCGTCTTGCCGATCGATGCGGTATCACATTGAGTTGTCACTTTCTCGTCAGAGGAGAAAGTTATTCGCAGCAAAGTTGCCATTTTGTTTGCAAAAATAAAAGGAAAATTCTATTTCTACAGATTGAGAAAAAGTACAAAGAGTACAATTGATTTATGTGAAAGTACAACTATAGGAATCTGATCAGAAGATAATCACTTTATCCCTTGGACAATGTGATATCGAAGATACGAGCCTCTAGAGGATGCAACAGTACTTTACCAGGAGATTATGATCATTCGTGATGCCTCGAGACTGATTTGAAACTCTATTTATAGAGTTCTTGAAATAACTGTTTAGCAGTTATTCTAGGTTACGTGCACATCAGGTTGCGCGCCTTCTATTCACTTGCACGAGCGGGTGCACTAACTGCTATGGACGCGTGGCATTGTTTGATTGAGATGCGCGTGGTCGTGGACAGTATAGTGGGTATGCTCTGCGAAGTTAGTGGCGTGCGCGCCATGTCACCATGCTCTGGATGATTATATTGCGCGTGCTTCATCAGGTTACACGCGGGCACAATACATCAACTTACGTGATCGGTTGCACCAACTGCAGTGGACGTGTGGCATCGTTTGAATGAGATGCGCATGGTCGTGGGCAATATAGTGGGCATGCTCTACAAAGTTGGTGGCTTGTGCGCCACGTCAACCTGTATCTAAATAAAATTTGATCAGGTAGCACCAACTAGCCAGGTTGCGCATGGACGCAACTCAACAACTGGCACCGTTGACTGAGTCTTCTGTGCTGTACTGATTAATTCTCGTACCACACAATGACTTGCGCGAGCCAGCTGTCAGCATTAATTACATGCTGACAAAATCTTTGAGCGCCGCGTTGCGTAGGATTCGAATGGATTTTCTTCGACTGTCGTGCTGTCAGTAATGATGGCAACTATTACAGCTTCTCGAGGATGCTTGCCACGTGGCACCGTGCAACCTGACGTTGGCACAACCTGATGTTGGCACAACCAATTATTGGCACAACCTAATGGTCTGGGGCAACATAATAATTTGGCGCCACCTGATGATCGTACTTTAATGGGTGGTGCAGCTTGATTTTTAGCCCCTACAATGTGGTTTTGGGATACCACAAGCCCATCGTAACAGTCCCTTTATGGTATCGAAAGATATGCTTAACTGCGGTCATGTGTGATTCCTTAGGGTTGGCTTGATAGCGAGCATATAGGCAAACACTAAACATGATATCGAGACGACTAGCAGTTTAATAGAGTAGACTACTAATCATACCTCTATACTTACATTGATCGACTGGTTTGCCGCTTTCGTCATATTCTAATTTAGTTGTAGTAGCCATCAGAGTACTGATTGGTTTGATGTTGTCATGATCAAACTTCTTCAGCATATCCTTTACATACTTTGATTGGCTGATGAAGACTCCTTGTGAGTTTTGTTTGACTTGCAATCCAAGGAAGTAGTTAAGCTCCCCCATCATGCTCATCTCGAACTCATTCTTCATACATTTGGAAAATTCATGGCATAAAACCTCATTAGCAGACCCAAAAATGATGTCATTCACATAAATTTGAACTAAGAGAATGGTGTCATCAATAGATTTTATAAACAGTGTCGTATTAATTTTCCCATTTGAAAAGCCTTTGTCAAGTAAGAAAGTGCTAAGGTGTTCATACCAAGCTTGAGGGACTTGTTTGAGGACATAAAGAGCTTTCTTAAGTTTAAAAACATGATTAGAAAATTTGTGATTTTTAAAACCAGGTGGTTGTTTAACAAACACTTCTTCTTTAATAAAACCGTTCAGAAAAGCACTTTTAACATCCATTTGAAAAAATTTAAAATTTTGGAAGTTTGCAAAGGCACAAAGCATGCGGATTGATTCAAGTAGTGCAACAGGAGCATACATTTCATCGTAGTCGATACCTTCCCTTTGGTTGTATCCTTGAGCTACGAGACGTGCTTTGTTACGTGTGACTGAATCGTCCTCATTAACTTTGTTACGAAAGACCCATTTAGTACCAATGATCGAATGATCGTAGGTTTAGGAACAAGTTCCCAAACCTGATTTATTTCGAATTAGTTGAGTTTTTCTTGCATTGTAGATGTCCAAAATTTATCAGAGAAAGCTTCTAAAATATTTTTGGGTTCTATTTGAGAAATAAATGCAGTGTTAGCAATAGATTCTCTAACTGATGATCATGTACTTACTCCTTTTGATACCTCACCTATTACCAAGTTTTTCGAGTGTGATGGTGTGAAACAGAACTTCTTTGGTAAACCTTCCAGAGAACTGGTTCCAGGTGTTGTATCTATAGGTGTAGAAGTTGATGATTTGATGTGTATGTCATCATCGTCATCGGGAATAGCAACTGTACTATTATTCTCATGATAGGTTACATTAGCAGATTCTTTAACAATCATAGAGCGCTTGTTGAACACTCTGTATCCTTTACTCTTGGCAGCATAACCAAGAAAAATACCTTCGTCAGCTTTGGCCTCAAACTTGCCTAAGTTGTCTATGGTATTCAGGATAAAGCAGCGACAACCTAACACTCAAAAATAGAAAATATTTGGTGTTCTACCAAGCCAAAGTTCATAGGGAGTTTTTTTTCGAAATAGGTCGAATCAAAACCCTATTCAAGACATGGCATGCTATACTTACAGCTTCTGCCCAAAAATATTTTGGAAGTAAAAATTGATTCAGCATGATTCTAGCCATATCGCTAAGAGTTCTATTCTTTCGCCCCACAACACCATTTTGTTGGAGAGTTCTAGGACACGAAAATTTATGATTAAAACCATTTGAGTCACAAAACTTTTTGAAATCGGAGTTTTCTAATTCGCCGCCATGATCACTTCAGATTTGAGTAATCATGAAGCCTTTTTCGTTTTGAACCTTTTTAGCAAAAACTTCGAAAACATAAATAGTATCACTTTTGTTTGTAAAAAAAGAAAGCCCAAGTAAATAAAAAAATTATCAATAATTACAAAAGCATAGAGTTTTCCACCAAGACTAGATACTCTACTAGGACCAAATAAATCCATATGAAGCAGTTGCAAAGGTTTAGTAGTACTACAAAGTTGATGGATTTAAAAGAGAATTTGGTCACTTTATTTGTCTCGCATTCGGCATATACCGTATCCTTTTTGAATGTAATGTAAGGTAATCCTCTCACTAGCTTCTTGGTTGAAAGTATTGATATGTTATCCATGTTTGCATGTCCAAGAAGTATATGTCAGAGTACTCTTTCATCTTTATGAGCGTAGAGGCATCTTCCTACATTGTCAGTATATATAGACAGATAGAATATGTATATATTATCTTCTCTTATCCTGTAACGCCTCAGTCCCAAAATAGTAGGACTAAACGTATCATGCCGGCTGTATACATGCGAGTAAATATACGGCTCGTATGTATTCATAAGCTGTAAAATATAGAAAGCCAAGACACTAAATCTCATCCACAAAGATAAATAATAATATAAAAGAAACTTTGAGTTTGTCATGTATACAATCGTTGGGCGGAGACAAATCCAATACCAACTAAATTAAATATGGAAAAAATATACAAAGAAAGTGATTGGTCGAGCGAAGCAATGACGAGTCCAAAAGTAATCATCACGAAGGAAGAAATGGCCTTAGCTAGAGCACCTGCAAGAAATCACGAAACACATACCTGGAGAGATCACCAGGTCCTCAGAGGGACGTAACAAGACACATAATATCATGCCAATAACTGAATAAGTAAGAGCTCAATAAAAAATATACATGCGCAAAGGTTCCTAACCATTCTATGTGAGATACACTTTGAGAAGACAATGTTCTACGCAGGAGTTTAGGTGTTCAGCATAGATGGAGAGAGAGTAGTAGTAGGTAGCGCTCATAAGAGACACTATCGACCATGGGCAAAAAGTAGCTCTCATACGAGAACTATCGGCTGTCACGACCCGCACTCGCTTTTCGGACGCGAGTTCGTGAGCAAGCCAGCTACGTATCGAGCGGACTCCAGCCCGACTCGAGTACGTATAAGCTGTCAAGGTCATGGGTATCATATCTAATCTAAACTATATCTCAATCCACATGAATCATATAAACAAGAATGAACAAGTATGGGTCATGGTCTGCAGCCCATTAGCATATTGTTCGATTAGACTCTAAGAATGATATGAGCCTACAAATAAACAGAGTATATCATGGTATAGAATATAAAGTACGAGAAGATAATAAAGAAATAACACAAACAAATACCTGTATCATACATCGCAATCCTCTATCATCCTGCTCTGCTAACTAACTCCATGTAGTCGCTAAACCTGAAAAGATCATCAGGTCCTCAGAGGACATAGCAAGATACATAATATACATGCCTATCTAACAGTTTTATCATGTGCAAGGAAATAAGCAAGAAAGAACAAGGATAAGACAAATGACTACGAACACAAACACGAATTCGAACACGAATACGAACACTAGAACAACTACGTATAAATGAACTGCCGGATGAACGATAATCACGAGATCAATGGAAGAAACCAAACCCTCATCCTGAGTGTGGACTCACAGGTTTGAACTAAACACTAACCCTCGTCCCGAGTGTGGACTCTCTGGTTAGTACTAACCCTCGTCCCGAGTGTGGACTCTCTGGTTAGTTCACGGCAAGGTACCCTCGTCCCGAGTGTGGACTCTCTGCTGCAAATACTACATCCTCGTCCCGTGTGTGGACTCTCTGATGTAAACACCCTCGTTTCGAGTGTGGACTCTCTGGTGCAAGTCAAGTCAAGTCAAGTCTACACTCTCGTCCCGAGCGTGGACTCTTTGGTGTAAATAATCGACATCCTAGTCCCTAGCGTGGACTCACGGATGTAAACAGATCAAAGAAAACACCCTCGTCCCAAGTGTGGACTTTCTGGTGCCAAGGACACAATGTTAAGGATTTAGCAGTTCACTTACACGTACTCGTTCTATGACACGACTCAGGCAAGGTACTGACGAGAACTCCAAATGTGAAACACAAGGCCAAAACATGAACATGGCTATAAACAATAAAAACAACTCCACAGAAAATAACACGAAAAGCACATGTTCATAAATAATCCAAAAGCTGAAAACTAAAATAAAATGCATATAAATAAAACTGTAGAGGGAGGCAAGGTATACTTGCCTGGAGGTTGCACGCAAATCCAATAACAATCTAGTCCACTGCTAAGCCATAAAGTCCAAATCATCACAACTGTCTCCGAAAGCTGAAACAGACAATGCCAACAGTCTCAAAATAGTCAAATTAGCTAGAATTGCCTGTTCTTAAGTCCAATTCTGGACACAGGGGCAAAATAGTAATTTTGGGCAAAAATGATGTACGTCGTTGGACCCGCTTTGCACCGAAAAGCGTGCCAGAGTCAATGGTCTCTACAGTCGTCAAACTACATGTCTACGGATCCAATTTTCCGATACGAACCCAACCGTATGTCCATAGTTGGATTCCGACGGGCCGTGCACAAAATCACCCGTTGAGTCGGACCGTGGGGCCCGCAAAACGACGTTCGATTCGACTGTCTCAGATTTGGACCAAACTTGGCATGCAGGACCAGAAAAATGATACGGTTCTGTTGGCATAAGTTTCATCTCGATCTGACGTGCGTGCACAAAGTAATTAAGAAATTTGTAAAGTGCACGATACGGTAAATTTCGACGGATACGCATCAAATTCGTCGCGCACACGCGACCAATTTGAATTCCGTCAAAGCCCGCACGACCACGAAGCCGTTACGCAGCTTTCGATGCCTTCGGTTCGCGATCACGTCGCCCGGTTTGGCGGGACACACGTCATGTGGATGAGTTTTTCCTAATTTTTAATATTTTAACATAGATTTTTCCTAATCTTTAGGTGCTGTTTATTCGGCACACATTACATGAATACAGAAACTAAAAGAAGGGTTTCCATCTCCTATATATTGTCTATAAGTGTCTTCAAATAGAATTTCGAAATCGTGCATGTGTTGGGAGAAAACTGGCCGTGAACTAAGGTAGTTGGGTTGCCATGAACTGTCATGTTTCGACAGTTTTTGGGTAAGTTCGTGTCGATTTCTCGTTGAATCCGAGTAAGTTCAATGAGAACTAATTGATGGGGTTTCTAGATGGTTAGTGTGTCTTTTCAGCGGACCAAACGGTTCACAATTTGATTGATCAGATGCGATAAAATCACTCGACGAAGGGGCATACCTCACCACGAAGCTGCCGTTGTTGCTGATGCTTCCCTCGCGCGCGCACTGGTTTCGCGCGCCTGGCCGTCGGCGGTGCGCCGCGGCGTTGCGCGGCCGTCGGGGGTGTGCCGCCCAGGTGGCTGGGGGTCGGTAGCGTAGTTAGGGTTTCGGGAAATCCCCTCTCCCTCTCTCTTTATACACGCTCGGGAGGGGGGCGCTGTGCAAAGAGAAAGGCTCGGGTCTGAGCTCGTATCCGAGCTGGGCCTGGGCTCTAATGCCCCTTTTTTCCATTTTCTTTTCTTTTCCACTTCTTATTATACAAATATATATCCTATATATATATATATATATATATATATATATATATATATATATATTTATATGTATATAATTATCTCTATATATATATATATGTTTTTTTTTCGTATACGTATACACGTATTCATATGTATACTTATATATACATATATTTATATATCTATATACACACACACATACACTAATATATATATTATATATACATACAATTACTTATATAATATATTTATATATATACAATCGCATATATACAATTTTATATATATATATATATATATATATATATATATATATATATATATATATATATATATATATATATATATATATATATATATATACCATATACGTATTTCTATATACGTTTATATATTCATACATATACTCATGTATTTATATACACATATATCACTATATATATCTTTCTATATAATATATCACTACGTATATTTCTATTATTTATTTCACTATATATATTTCTATCTATATATAATAATATTTAATTGACAAAATTAATATAACCCATAACAATAAAATAATATTATATATATATATAATAATCTCAATAAAATAATAATAAGTATTACGAAATTCAATAAAACAATAATGGTGTATATATCACGTTATGCGCAGCCTAATAATCCCGAAATGTACGAAGACCTATTTTATGCAAAAGTCACCGAATATTACTAATAATACTATTTATAATATTTAATTACGAATACTAGAAAATATTCATTAACTCCTTAAAATGAATTGCAACACCCTCATATCAAATTCCATCAACACTAATGTCATTGGGCGTGTCGCAGGACTACATAGGTTTGGGCTCAGTTCGGACTAGTTTGGTACAACCTGGTCTTCTATACAGCAGTAAATAAATTAATAAATAATTAAAACAACTATAGATGTAAAATCGCAGCTTGGCCTGGTTTTTCTAGTTAGGACATCCCTATGGCTAGGTATCCCCGGGCATGGCTAGTACACTAGTCAAGACACACTGCTACATCTCCCCTGCCACAAATCCTAGTCGTCTAGTACTTCAAAACTCAACCATGGCTAAAATCATCTACCGTAATAATTAACTAAATAAATATTTATAAAATTCTAAATTCCCCATTTAAATCAAATAAATAAATATTTCAAAAAATTTCTGGGAAAGGGAGCTACATCGGCCCCGGGGCAGTAAGTAGCGCTCATACGAGACACTATCGACCCAAATCTATGTGTGTACTGAATATGTAGCCCCTACGCTAATAACTGTCTTCGCCCCTCCCCATGATACTATACATGTGTCGACTCCACGACACTGTTTGATCCTTAATAACTGCCAAGTCTTCTACACAATCTATTAGCAGTTATATCCTAACGCACGGCCTGTACGCACCAATGATCAGTCAGCACGCAAGTCCGAAGCTACATGCGACTCACAACTCACACACACCCGTGGCACATCGTGACATTTTATGAGATGCTCTAAACATATGGTAGTCCCTTAACTCTAAGCCAATTGCATAAAGTATAATAATTTGCATCTATATATAGTTTTGAAAGAACAACATTTTTATTTGCTAAAAACAAGAAAAAACATGCATGATATTGAGTAAGAATTTAAACAGTAAAGGCAAGGTGTCTTGCCTGGTGGGTCGCCTGATGTGGTGTGGTGTTCTAACAAGTTCTAAATAGTCCGATGGCCGGGGTTGATGTAATTGTCCAAAATTGCGAGAAAATAGGAACATGTGATTAGTCATGAGTAATGAGGATAATTGGAAGAATTTGTGGAGTAGATAATGTACAAATTCTTAGAAAATATTTATATTACTTTAAAAACATGTTTACTTGTAAAAATTCATTACGGAATACTTTGAAAATATGTATATATAATGATTTCGAACATTATATCTTATTAGTCAGAATACTCTAAGTTGTAAAATATGATTTAAGGTGGAAACTAAATTTCATAATTTAAAATATCTATTTAAGCTAAGTATTTAAATTAATTCTAAATCATTTAGACAAAAAATATAAATGGTCAAATCGAAAATAATATTTTAGTGTTTAAAACTAACTTGAAATTTGCTAGAGAATATTTGTTCAATTAAAATAATAGTAATAATAATGTAAATAATAATATTTAACAAACAACAAACTAATATTAATAATAATATATAAATAAAAATAAATGACACAATTCTAGTAATTAAGATAAATTTAGCAACACCCTAATTAGCAATAAATAATAATAATAATAATAATAATAATAATAATAATAATAATAATAATAATAATACTAATAAATAATGATGATAGTAATAATAATGATAATAATAATTTTATTAATGATAATAACAGTAATAACAATTAATAATAATACTAATAATATTAATAGTAATAATAACGAAAATAATAATAATAATAAATATTAAAATAACCCAACAGCCCTGTTGCTGTTCACTCATTAATAACTACTAAATAGGAATCCTAATGAATGAACCTCTTAATTTCTCAAGGCAAAGATTAATAGAGAGAGAGAGGGGATGAGGTGTGAACAGAGGGTTACCACGGCGGCAGCGTGGTTCGGAAGGCGGCCGAAATGGTGTCGGGCAAGCAGGGACCACGGGATCTGAGCGGGGTCGCGGCCAGCGTGGCGCTCCGGGTCTGGGGCACGGCCACGGGAGCGGCGGAGGGCGCGATCTACCCGCCGGGTCGGGGTCAACGACAGGTGAAGAGGAAGGGAAGAGCGGCGAAAGACGGGAGGAGGGACGGTGGCGCACCGGCCAGGAAAGGAGGCGGCTCCGGGATGGAGGCGTTTGCTCCGGAGGGGGTTTCGGCGGAGGCGGCGGGTCCGTGGGGCCTTGGCGGAGGTGGCGAGGCCCAACGGCGGCGGCGGTGTCTCGTCGGCAGCGGAGTCGAGGCTATGGATGGAGGTAAGTGGCACGGATGGTGGTGTTTTCTTCTTTTTTTTTCTTTCTTTTTTGGTGTGCTGGGTTCTGGGTTTGGTAGGCGGTGTCCTGGCGAGAGGGTGGCCGGACACGTTAATAGAGGTGGTGGTAATGACGAAGAGGGTGGTTGTTCGGCTGTGGTGGTGGCCGGGAAGCAGGGGATAGAGGTTTTGGTGGCGGGTCGGCTCTGGAGGTGATGGCGACGACGGTGGTTGCGATAAAGGGGATCGCTGTTGGTGTTGGTGAGCCGGGGAGACGGCAGGGGTGACGGTGGTGATGGCCGTGTTGTGGATTTGTGTGGCGGGGAAACGGGTGATCTGGGATGGAGAGGAGTTGGCCATCGGTGGTGACAGTGACAGTCGGGTGGCTTAGGGGTGCTGTCGGAACGGGGTTGATGATGATAATGGGAACGATGAGTGTGGCGACGGTGTCGGAGATGACAAGAAGGGGATGTGGTCTTGGATGTGTCGTGCCGGGTTGTGTCCCGACACGAGGCGGACGTCCGGTTTGTCGGACGGAAAAATATATTTGTAAAAATAAGATATAGTTGATGGAGAATGGCGACACGGACACGATGCACGGATTTGATAGATAACTTATGGATGAGTACCTCTCCTTATATAGGAGGTGAGAATTCCCAGTTGGATATAGATTAGGATAGTTTAAATTCCCCAAGAGATAAATTCAATTTAAATCAATAAAATCAAATCTTAATTCAGATTAATTTCCAATTTAAATCTAGATAATCTAAACTCTAATTAAATATAAATTCTATCTTTAAACTTTTTTAAAAATAAATCCATAGAATCAAATCGAGATTTAAAATGGCCACAAAAATTTCTAAATATATTTCCAAAAATACAAATAATAATAAATTCGAAAATATTAAATATTTTTAAATATCTTTTTGAATAACAAAATATTAATATTAATTAATTTCGAAAATAGCCTTATATATGAAATTTAAATTTATGCACCTCGTATGCAATGAAACATAGTTTTCTAAAATAAGTTTTGGAAATTTCCAATGCGTCGCAATTTTACCACTTTAAGTAATCGAAAATATTTATTATTTGAAAAACCAAGCTTCTAAAATAAATGTTTTACAAAAATATGTATCTCGCACATATTCGCACTCGACGAGGCATACAAAAATATAAACTCATACGTGACGTACAAGAAAATAAAATTTACGCAAAAATAAAAATGTAGTAAAATTTAGGGGGTTTACATCCTACCAACTTAAAAGAATTTCGTCCTCGAAATTTAGGAATAGGTATGGTAGAAAATTTAGAAGTTAGGAAAAGTTTATCTATACTATATATGATTTAGACTCTTAAATGAGGCGAAGAAGCGATATACGAAAGTACATCATGGTCAAGGGATTACATAAGGTTTGCTAGTTATCCTAATGAAATGAGAAAGATTATGGATTAAAGCTAATCATGATAAGACATAAAATAGAGATGTAAGGGAACGACTAGATTAATAGCAAGTAATTTGAGAGAACATAGTCGTCTAGGGTTAGATTTGAATCATTCTCAAGTTTCAAGTTGGTCATGAAAATGAATCTAGGGTCGAAGAAAAGATCGAGTAACTCAAGTCGGGGATATAGTCCCACTGGTCGGTCAGTGGTTAACTATCCCCAAGTATATACCAATATAGGAGGATGGTTTGGTCTATCTATCAATCACAAGTTTTGTCTAGAATAGTTAAAAGGCGAAAGCCGACAAGAGTCCAAAGGAGCTATTTTCGAATGCCAATATGTGCTTCAAGGGCGGTTGTAAAATGCTAAGAGAATTGCCAAGGTAGCCGCGAAGGAGACTCTAGGGGGCAAATTTAGCCATGTCTCCATCCGCGTAGAACGATTGATGTAAGCGAACCAAAATGCACTCGGTTGATCAGACCATCATGCACTGGCTCTTATTAGACAATATGTTAGTGGACGTGCCCAATAAAATATGTCATGAACAAGCTCGATAAAGAAATAAGCTTGTAAAACTAAAGCTAAATTAGCAGCACAAGATAGAGAAATATGTAAGTAAGGGAGGTAGTGATGAAGGAATTCAATTATTCCAAGGTCCTCAAATTAGTAGTATAAATGAACCCATCTTTATGGTTCACCAGGAAAATGTTTGTTAGGTGTGAGGTATTCTACTCAACTTAAAGAGTTGAACTAGTGGTGTAAAGGGGTCAATGGGTCAAGCAATCAAGGCAAAGCACAAGTCAAGCATTTTAAGGAGTCAGATAGAACACAAACACACATCGGGTGGAAAGAATTAGTCAAGGTTGAGTCGCATCTGCAGCTAGAAAATATATTAGTTTAATGGTAAAGATTTGAGTTTAGTCCTTTCGACTCGAAAGTCGTATCGAGCAATTAGAGCACAAAGGGATGTGTTTTAGTGGGACACGATATACCAACATGAAGGTAGGCTCGTCTTGGTCTTACATATAAAATTTGTTGGCAGAAAAAGTCTAGTGTTGTACTATAAATATCAAGCCACGGTAAAGGACACAAAAAAATTTAATTAGAAAGTGGGAGTTCATGAGATAATGATTAACGCACAAAATAAATGACCAAGTTAAAGCATAAAATAAGGATAATTCAGATTCTAGCAGATCAAGGTAAAATAAGTTAGGAATACAGTTTCTAGAGATATGATAGCCACTTGATGGGGGTATGGTCGAGGAACAATCTAATCATTTCTCAAGCTTCAAACAACTGGGTGGTCACGATAAAAGATCTAGATTTGAGGGAATGTTGAGTGAGTCAAGATTGAAATATGATCACGTGGTTTAGTAGATGACTAACTATACTTGTGTACAACTATCATGGTCATTAGTAGTTTGGCAATTAGTATCCATCTTGGTTGCCTCTCAATACAATATCTAAATCTATTAGTTCGAATCCCTCAAAAGTTTTCTCAATATAATTCTCAAAAATAATCTACCATAATTTGTATCCTTTCTAAGCCGTTCATCTTAATCACGACTAAAAACTTAATTTCCTTAAATCAATCTCGAAGTAACCCATATCATATCACTACTAACTTTTCACAATTATATTATTAATCCAACCCTTAAACTCGAGATTTCCTGAACCATAAAATTTTCTTTTAACAAATTTTTTGATATCCATAATCACAACTTTTAAACTCAAAATCTAAATAGATTTATAAATCATCAATCATAGGACACAATTTAAAATTTGAAATTTTTTCTCAAACTCGATTTCATATCTCCCAAAATATTTTAAACCAAAATTTTACTATCATCACCTAAAACTGAAAATCAAAATTAGCCATCTTATAAATCGGAAATCGTACGACTCCGTTTAAACCTTAAGATTTTTCTTCCCCATTTTTTTTCATAATCAAACTTTAACTCAAAGTATAACTCAATTTATAAATCATAGATCATATACAAAATTAAAAAAAAAAATTGAAATCTTCCTCAAAGTTTATTTCATATCTGTCAAAATATAAATATCCTAAAATTTATAAAGTTAGGAATAAATCTTGTTTTCTTACCCATCTAGATGTTCTCATGAATCTCTTGTCACTTGTAGTCTCAAAAATAAAATTTTGTCCTTCCTTCGAAGTTTGTAATATTGCTACTACCCAACTTGGAATTAACTAATCTTCAAAATAACATGCTTTTATAGCTCAAATATGACTCTAATGCATACTAACTGTCAATGTAATCATTCTAGCCCTGTGTTTGTCCTATGAGTACATACTAGTGTAGTCATCTTTCCTAGTTGTCACTAAGAACGAAACTAAGAATTTATGATAGAAGGAGTCAAGCAAGATGCAAATCAAGGATGTCGAACGAGAGTTCGAAATTTTGAGGTCAAGAAATGATGTCAAGTAGGTGGATGAGATTCTAGACTCTAATCCTATGCGCAGGTTCACATCGGTACAGTAACGTAACCGAAGTGATAAAGGAGACCTGCATGGGCCACCACAAAAACATGTAACGCTCCAGTCCCAAAATAGTAGGACTAGAACGTATCATGCCAGCTGTATACATACGAGTAAATATACGGCTCGTATGTATACATAAGCTATAAAATGTAGAAAGCCAAGACACTAAATCTTATCCACAAAGATAAATAATAATATAAAAGCAACTTTGAGTTTGTCATGTATACAATCGTTGGGCGGAGACAAATCCACTACCAACTAAATTAAATATGGAAAAAATATACAAAGAAAGTGATTGGTCGAGCGAAGCAATGACGAGTCTAAAAGCAATCATCACAAAGGAAGGAATGGCCTTAGCTAGAGCACCTACAAGAAATCACGAAACACATACCTGGAGAGATCACCAGGTCCTCGGAGGGACGTAACAAGACACATAATATCATGCCAATAACTGAACAAGTAAGAGCTCAATCGAAAATATACATGCACAAAGGTTCCTAACCATTCTATGTGAGATACACTTTGAGAAGACAACGTTCTACGCAGGAGCTTAGGTGTTCAGCATAGATGGAGAGAGTGTGGTAGTAGGCAGCGCTCATAAGAGACAGTATCGACCATGGGAAGAAAGAAGCTCTCATACGAGAACTATCGGCCCCGGGGCAGTAAGTAGCGCTCATACGAGACACTATCGGCCCAAATCTATGTGTGTACTGAACATGTAGCCCCTACGCTAATAACTATCTTCCCCCTCCCCATGACACTATACATGTGTCGACTCCACGACACTGTTTAATCCTTAATAACTGCCAAATCTTCTACACAATCTATTAGCAGTTATATCCTAACGCACGGCCTGTACGCACCAATGATCAGTCAGCACGCAAGTCCGAAGCTACATGCGACTCACAACTCACACACAACCCATGGCACATCGTGACAGTTTATGAGATGCTCTAAACATATGGTAGTCCCTTAACTCTAAGCCAATTGCATAAAGAATAATAATTTGCATCTATATATAGTTTTGAAAGAACAACATTTTTATTTGCTAAAAACAAGAAAAATCATGCATGATATTGAGCAAGAATTTAAACAGTAAACGCAAGGTGTTTTGCCTGGTGGATCGCCTGATGTGGTGCGGTGTTCTGACAAGTTCTGAATAGTCCGATGGCCGGGGTTGATGTAATGGTCCAAAATCGCGAGAAAATAGGAACATGTGATTAGTCATGAGTAATGAGGATAATTGGAAGAATTTGTGGAGTAGATAATGTACAAATTCCTAGAAAATATTTATATTACTTTAAAAACATGTTTACTTATAAAAATTCATTACGGAATACTTTGAAAATATGTATATATAATGATTTCGAACATTATATCTTATTAGTCAGAATACTCTAAGTTGTAAAATATGATTTAAGGTGGAAACTAAATTTCATAATTTAAAATATCTATTTAAGCTAAGTATTTAAATTACTTCTAAATCATTTAGACAAAAAATATAACTGGTCAAATCGAAAATAATATTTTAGTGTTTAAAACTAACTTGAAATTTGCTAGAAAATATTTGTTCAATTAAAATAATAGTAATAATAATGTAAATAATAATATTTAACAAACATCAAACTAATATTAATAATAATATATAAATAAAAATAAATGACACAATTCTAGTAATTAAGATAAATTTAGCAACACCCTAATTAGCAATAAATAATAATAATAATAATAATAATAATAATAGTACTACTAATAAATAATGATGATAGTAATAATAATGATAATAATAATTTTATTAATGATAATAACAGTAATAACAATTAATAATAATATAAATAATAATAATAATAATAATGAAAATAATAATAATAATAATAAATATTAAAATAACCCAACAGCCCTGCTGCTGTTCACTCATTAATAACTACTAAATAGGAATCCTAATGAATGAACCTCTTAATTTCTCAAGGCAGAGATTAATAGAGAGAGAGAGGGGATGAGGTGTGAACAGAGGGTTACCACGGCGGCGATGTGGTTCGGAAGGCGGCCGAAATGGTGCCGGGCAAGCAGGGACCACGGGATCTGAGCGGGGTCGCGGCCAGCGTGGCGCTCCGGGTCTGGGGCACGGCCACGGGAGCGGCGGAGGTCGCGATCTACCCGCCGGGTCGGGGTCGACGGCAGGTGAAAAGGAAGGAAAGAGCGACGAAAGACGAGAGGAGGGACGGTGGCGCACCGGCCAGGGAAGGAGGCAGCTCCGGGATGGAGGCGGTTGCTCCGGAGGGGGTTTCGGCGAAGGCGGCAGGTCCGTGGGGCCTTGGCGGAGGTGGCGAGGCCCAACGGCGGCGGCAGTGTCTCGTCGGCAGCGGAGTCGAGGCTATGGATGGAGGTAAGGTGGTGTTTTCTTCTTTTTCTTTTCTTCCTCTTTTGGTGTGCAGGGTTCTGGGTTTGGACGGCGGTGTCCTGGCGAGAGGGTGGCCGAACACGGTAATGGAGGTGGTGGTGATGACAAAGAGGGTGGTTGTTCGACTGTGGTGGTGGCCGGGAAGCAGGGGATAGGGGTTTTGGTGGCGGGTCGGCTCTGGAGGTGATGGCGACGAAGGTGGTTGCGGTAAAGGGGATCGCTGTTGGTGGTGGTGAGTCGGGGAGACGGCGGGGGTGACGGTGGTGATGGCCGTGGTGTGGATTTGTGTGGCGGGGAAACGGGTGATCTGGGATGGAGAGGAGTTGGCTGTCGGTGGTGACAGCGGCAGTCGGGTGGCTTGGGGGTGCTGTCGAAACGGGGTTGATGATGATAATGGGAACGATGCGTGTGGCGACGGTGTCGGAGATGACAGAAAGGGGATGCGGTGTTGGATGTGTCGTGACGGGGTTGTGTCCCGACACGAGGTGGACGTCCGGTTTGTCGGACGAAAAAATGTATTTGTAAAAATAAGATATATTTGATGGAGAATGGCGACACCAACACGTTGCACGAATTTGATAGATAACTTATGGATGAGTACCTCTCCTTATATAGGAGGTGGGAATTCCCAGTTGGATATAGATTAGGATAGTTTAAATTCCCCAAGAGATAAATTCTATTTAAATCAATAAAATCAAATCTAAATTCAGATTAATTTCCAATTTAAATCTAGATAATCTAAACTCTAATTAAATATAAATTCTATCTTTAAACTTTTTTTTAAATAAATCCATTGAATCAAATCGAGATTTAAAATGGCCAAAAAAATTTCCAAATATATTTCCAAAAATACCAATAATAATAATTTCGAAAATATTAAATATTTTTTAAATATCTTTTTGAATAACAAAATATTAATATTATTTAATTTCGAAAATAGCCTTATATATATGAAATTTAAATTTATGCACCTCGTATGCAATGAAACATAGTTTTCTAAAATAAGTTTTGGAAATTTCCAATGCGTCACAATTTTACCACTTTAAGTAATCGAAAATATTTATTATTTGAAAAACCAAGCTTCTAAAATAAATGTTTTACAAAAATATGTATCTCGCACATATTCGCACTCGACGAGGCATACAAAAATATAAACTCATACGCGACGTACAATACGAAAATAAAATTTACACAAAAATAAAAATGTAGTAAAATTTAGGGGGTTTACATCTCCCTTCAAAAGCGATATCTCCAGTTGATCTATCATATATGGAGCATTTAGTTTTCCCAAAGTTAATATCATATCCATGATCAGCAAAATGACTAATGCTGAGCAAGTTATGCTATAACTCTGTTACTAAACAGACATCTTTAATGACGGAAGAAGGAGGATTACCAATAGTACTGTTACGTATGATATAACCTTTCATATTGTTGTCGAAGGATACATATCCTTCCCTCTTCATCGATAGTATTGTAAAAAGATTTGTATTTTCAGTCATGTATCGCGAGCACCCACTATCGAGAATCTACTTACTTCTAGAGGATGAAGGAAGGTCCAACTACATCACGAGTAGATGTGACCTTTGGTACCCAAATCTTTGAGGGTCCTGAAAGTTTAGTCTTTGGTATCTATGCATATAGTTTTAAATCAACCAGTCTTCTAATTCTACACTGTGGTGAAGTGTGTCCATGTTTGCCACAGTAGTGACAAGTAGCATGTATATTCGTGTTAGGTGCAGGATAGTAGTGATGTCTATGTGTTTGTCGTACTGCATGAGAATGTGTGTTTATAAAAGCATGTCTGTGTATGCCATGTTTATGTGTAGGTGTTTGTCGTGCTGCATGTGAATATGTGTACATAAAGGCATGATTGGGTGCAGCATGAGTATATGTGTTTTTCTTGTGATATGTATTGTTGTGTTGAACAATCTTTTGTCTTGTGTAAGTGTTGTGACTGTGAGACTGGGTTTGAGGCTGAACAGTTTGTTTCCCTAGTTTGATCTCTAATCTTTTAGAGACATAGCACATATCATCATACTTGGCAGTCAATGCATCAATTCTTACAGCAGCAATATTATACTTCTTTTTTTTGTCTAAGAGTTCTTTATTGAGTGTTGTAGTATCATGTGTTTGTTTCTCAATAAGAGATTCGACAACATGTAAGCTTAATTTAAGATTGGATACCTCCTCAGTGTTCTCTGTGGGTAGTGTGTCTCTAACATTATCAAGTAAACATACAATCTATAAATCTCAACTTCATGAGTCTTGATCTTATACTTTTCATGTTTATACTTTTGCTAAGTAACTTCTTGTGATCTTTAAGTAAGAAGCATCTCCAAGTTTATCAAAAGTAAAGTCATCAAGTGGATCATTTGTTACCTTTTCGGACGTTGCCATTAGGCAGAAGTTTGTTGTATCTTGGGGAGAGTGTTTTTCTTCTTCTGAGTCACTGGCTTAGCTTTCGTGCCAAATACTGGTGTTGGCATACTTTCGAGAGGTTGGCCTTTTGTACGATCTTTCATATCGGCTTCCTTTTTTGTTGTAGGGAAATTTTTCTTGACATGACCCATCTTCTTACAGCCGAAGCAGATAGTCTCTTCGTCGTCTTCTTTGTGTTGTTCCTTCTTTCTTTGGTTGAAACAAAAAAACTTCTTGAAGTTGCAAACCATGAGTGCTTGATCATCACCTAGGGAGTCATCGTCGTATGTTTCTTCTGGAGCAGCCTTTTAGCGATGAGCTCTTAAAGTAATTTTATTTTTCTTTGGATCCGTTTCCTCAAAGTCTTTGAGATCGAGCTCATGCATCATTAGTTTGCCCACCAAAGTTTCTATAGACATGGTAGTGAGATCAGTGCCTTTGATGATTGCTGTGGCTTTGGGTTCCAGTTCTGTAACGCCCCAGTCCCAAAATACAAGGACTAAGTACGTAGACATGCCAGCTGTATACATACGAAGTATATGGGACCCTCGTATGTATACATAAGCTATGATATATAGAAAGCCACGAAACTAATCTCATCTACAAACCAATATATCATAAAATCCACTTATTAAAGTCATTTGTACAAACGTTGAGCGGAGACAAATTTAATACCAATAAAAAGAGAAATACATAGTGATGATGAAAGAGTCGAGCGAAGCAAAGGACGATCCAAAAGATAGCATTGCGAAGTTAGATTGTAAACTATGTCCATGGCTAGAGCACCTGCGAAAATCACAAACACACCTGGAGAAATCACCAGGTCCTCAGAAGGACGTAATAAGATATAGGAAGAACATGCTAATATGAACTGTCAGAATAATAAAATAATATACAAAAGACTATCCTAGACACAAATATGCAAAGGAGATTCTAACCGTCTAATGTGCAATTTAGAGGACAACTTTTATTGCGTATGGGTGGGATTTAGGCTATTAGTACGTAATTGGCATCCAGTCATCCGTATCTGGCCGTAACGTCCATAACGTCAGAGGGTATCTTCAAATATATTCTCGCCATAGTTCCTTTCGAAAACTATGGTTTACCTGCTTGGCTTCCCATACGCACTAGTGACAGTCTTCTCCCAATATTTCCCACACTGACCAAGTCATGTCCATGACCCGCCCAGTTTTGTAACTGCTCGAGTATCTATACCTTAATCGTAGCAGTTATTATCATATATCCGATACATGACTATAGAGATGGCCAATCAATATGCAAGTCGTGCCCCTAGCAAAATATCTCAAACCGTATAGTGAGAGTGTCATGGCCGAAGGAGATATAAGGATATCCCACAATAAGAAGGTAGTCTACTAAAACTAAGTCAACATGCATAAAGTAAAGTAAAATAATAAAAAAATGACTAATAAAATTGCTTGCACCCAATTTTGGCTTGGATGTGCAGTTTATAACGGATAAAACTAACAAATATGAAACAAAGTAAATAAATGCTGAAAATAAGTAATATGACAGTAAATTAGTAAGGTATACTTGCCTGGTGTGTCGTCTGGTAGATTAATGATGATCAGATAAGTATCGTTTGTCCAATAGATATGTTCGATGTGCAGGGGTCCGAAGTTGCGTGGAAAAAAGGATTATGGAATTAGTCACGATCGGTCAAAAATATAATCGAAGAGGAATTTGTGAAAATAATTATATATACTATTTTTAGAAAATACTCATTACTTAGAAAACTATATTTGAAAGTTGATTATAATTAAAAACTAGGTTTTAGTTTTATTCAAAATATGTTTTGGGCTATAAATACTCTATGTTTGTAAAGATTGGATTTTTCAGGTAGAAAAGAAACTATATTTTTATTGGTTAAAATACTTTAAATAAATTACATAAAAATTTAGAAAATTATTTAGAGCTCAAACATTTATAAAAATATAATTTGAAGGCCAAGCCATGAATATAAAATAATATATAGCGATATCTTAAAGCTTTAAAACTTAGTTTTTGTCACGACCAGCACCCAGTGTAGGGGCACGAGAAGTGGGTACGTCCAGCCTACGCCGTAGTGTTGATGGTAGAACGCTGTCCTAGGTCATATGCATCTAACAATTATAAGGTACATGTATAATGTATACTCTTCGAACAGAGGACAATATAGAAATATACAACTCAATCATAGCTAAGGTAGAAATACGATAAGATAGATAGATATGAAAGTTGCCAAATGAAATACAATAGGAGAAGAAGTTTAAGTGTCTAAGATAAAATCTCCACAACATCCAGAATCACAATATCCCAAAAAAGTACATAATGTATCCAAAATAAGACAAGACAATAAAATAAGATAACTAGTCTAGCTAACTAGCCTAGACTACTTGGGTAATGTCCTCTGCAAGGACTGGGGCCTCCTGGAAGTCCAGCTTGCAGGTGTCATCTAGGCCTTCTCCGTAGTACGTAGGACAGAACTTCTCAATGTCATTTGTAATATTTGAATAGGTCCAGTCAGGACAAGAACGAGCACAATACATCTAATGTAAGCATGCTATAGAGTAAGATACATGAAACGCTGAAGAATATATATATGAAGTAAAAGAGATGACTGTAAGGAAATATCTACTATTAGTAAAGAACTAACAGTGGCTAGTGATGTAGAGTACAAGATAGACATGTGAATGGCTAGAATTTGTACATAATTATTCTAAGAGTTTGCACATGATTACACTACTTTGGAATTGTTCACATGACCATTTATACTCCCCCGTACCCCAATCAATACACAAGGATCCAGACAAGTTATGTTATTGTACATGATTTTACATGGGAGCCCATAAATGGGTGCACATGAAGTATACATGAGGGGCTCTGTGAACATGAGAGTACATGAATCACAAGAGTGCACATGAATGATGAAAGCACATGAATACATGATGTACGTGAAAAGCACATGACATGACGTATCTCGATGCTCCCGAGGGGGATAATATCTCATGAAGGGATCCATATAGTACCAATCCGTGTTAACAACGTGACATCATGAAATAAAGTAATCTAGAGCGTAAATATAAATCCTATCAAGTATGAAACGGTCAGAGAATGTACTTACCTGATATCCTGAGTATCCGATGAGTATAAATGTTCAGACAGTATAGATGAGTCCTATTTAGAGCAACACAGGTCACAACATGTCAAGAATGGTAATATTGAACTTTACAATGCATTCTATATGAATTCTAGTTCATTCTAGACTAAAGTCAACTCTTGGTCAATCTAGTCAACTACACTAGTCAAACTAGGACAATCAAGCTATACTGGGTCTAAGCCTAGTCCAACAAGTCCCACTAAGCCTAACCCAGCCTAGGCTAGCACTCAAACACAATCAAAAGCCCAAACAAGTTATCACACACACAAATACAAACTATGTATATATATTCCAATATATATATATATATATATATATATATATATATATATATATATATAAAATATATATATATATATTAAAAAAATAAAAAAATATATATATATTTTTATTTTTTTCCCGAAAACACCCTTTTATTCATTACTAAAACTTTCAAAAAATACAAGGCAACTCAAAAAAAAAAACCCACCCCAATAACCCCCTAGTGAGAACACTTGATACTGGCTTTACAGATTTGCCTATGGATCTCCTTGATCACCATCCCAGTAGAGTACCTATAGCCTTCATAAAGCCACTTATTTCGATTTTTCCATAACACCCAAATTGTAGCACCAACTGCAATCTGCTTTTGATGGAGCTTCTTGCCCCGCCACCATCTACTCAGACGCTACTGTAACGAAGAAGTGCCACCAGCGTGCACCCTGTATTCCTTCTGCAACATAAGCCAAACTTCGGAAGCCATCTCACCCGCATGTAGAATATGGTCCAGAGTTTCCTGAGAGCTCTGTTCACAACAGTGACACATAGAGGCCATACTAAATCCAAGCTTAACAATGTTACCATTTGTTGGTACCTTATTATGAAGAACACGCCACAATAATATCGACCATTTGTTTGGGAGACATGTTCCCCATATGTGAACAAAATCAGGTATAGTAGGCCAGTGTTTTCGAGCTAAATCCCATGCAGACGCCACTGAAAATTAACCCGAAATTATGCACCACCACCAGCCGAAATCATCCACCATGATATGTTGATTAGCAAAGTGTCTTCACTCAAGCAACCGCTTCCATACATAAGTAGCATTGGACGTCACTGTGACCTCACTCGCAGGGATATGAGAACAGTATTTAGCTTAAAAGAAAGAGACCCAGAGGCTTTCCTGCGTAGTAAACTTCCACCAAAGCTTGATAGTAAAAGCCTGCATCCTGTCTTCCAATCTTTTAACTCCCAGCTCGACTTCTTCCTTCGTGCGAGCAATATAGTCCCAGCCTAACCAGGTACGTTTCGGAGCCCCTTGGAATGAGCCCCAAAAGTATTCACTGAAAAGAGCTTCAATACGACGTAGCACGGATACTGGAGGGTTACACGCAGCCAGTGTATACACCGGTATAGAAGAGAGAACAGATTTGAGTAACACCAGTTTGCCACCTGGTAATATAATTTTATTGTGCCAGCCTTCAACTCGTGCACGAATTTTCTGAATCAAATCTTCGTACATACCTGTATTGCGATGCCAAGCCGCCATAGGGCATCCTAGATTGGTGAAAGGAGGGGTCCCTATCGAGAAACCTGTCCTTGTTACCAGTTCAGTAACCCGATCAGCTGGAGCCTTCGTAGAAACATACAATGATGTCTTAGCCACATTTATCTTTTGCCCCGAAGCCTCCTCATAATGCCGCAACATCTCTTGAATCAATGTGATCGATCTAATGTCTCCTGCTGAGAATAGCAGAACATCATCTGCGTATGATAGATGAGTAATAGGAGAACAACCTCTGGGAGTTATGAATAGAGTAAAACCCTCAGTCAAAGGAAGCAATTTTAAATTTTGAGATAATGCCTCAGCTGCTAGAATGAACAATGCAGGTGAGATTGGATCTCCTTGGCGAACCCCTCTAAAAGATTGAAAATACCCAGCTGATTCGCCATTAATCAATGGTGAAAACCATACATTATTTTGGAGTCGAAGAATCATGTCAACCCATTTGTTGTGAAAGCCAAACTTGCGCAACACCTTGAGCAGAAATCTCCAATCGACTCGATCGTAAGCCTTCATCATATCTAATTTAATGGCAATATTGCCACCCCAATGTTTCTTGTTCATCTTAGCAACTAATTCTTGCGCAAGCACAATATTATCGACTACCTCCCTGCCTTGTACGAAACCGCTCTGTTCCGGAGAGATCAACTTGGGCAGAATAGGAGCTAACCTGAGAGCAAGAGTCTTAGAAATAATTTTGTTCAGAACTGTACATAAACTGATAGTCCTATAGTCTGAGAAGTACTTGGGCTGCTTGACTTTGGGGATTAAGACAAGAGAGGTATTAGTAATAGCTCGGGGTAGCGAGAACCCATCGAAGAACATGCCAACTGCCTTTGTAATATCATCCCCAATGATGCCCCATGAAGAGATGAAGAATTTAGCAGTAAACCCATCCGGGCCCGACGCACGATTCATGTCCAATGACTTGATTGTGTCCAGCAGCTCATTCTTCGACGGGAGAGCAATAAGTCGATCATTCTCTTCCTCTTGCAGCAAGCACGGGATGGCAGAGAGAAGGTCATCATCATCATTGATCTTGCCTCTCTCATACAAAGCCGAGTAATACTCAAGAGCATAGGATTAAATGTTTGCTTTATCAAGCAGCACAGTCTCGGTGGCAGTAGTAATCGAATGAATCTGCAAAGCCTTCTTTCTATAGTTCACACAATCATAAAAATATACGGTATTTTTATCCCCCTCCAAATCCCATTTGATACAAGATTTTTGTTTCCAAAAGGCCTCTTCAATTCGAACTCTCTGTTTGAGGAAAGCAGTAGCAAGAGCAAGCTTCTCTCTATTTGAATCAGAGTTATTCTCCTCAAGCCATAACTCTGTTGCAAGAACTTCGTCCTCTGTCGTCCTAACAGCCTGAAAAATATCACCATATGTGGACCTGCTCCAAGCTGACAGTCGCTTACGACATGCATCAAGACGTAACGCTACCCTCGTGATCCCATGTCGGTGATCAACGGAGTGCCAGGCCTCATGAACAATACGAAGGAAATCAACATGAGCAGTCCAAAAATCAAGGAATCGAAACTGCTTAACCCCTCCAGCATTATGAGCTAATAGCGGAACAAGAATGGGTGCATGATCGGATTCAGTCCTGTTAAGGTGTTCCTCCACCGAACATGGTGCCATATTAAGCTATGCACTATCAACAAAGACCCGGTCTAGACGAGACGCACGCCAGTTCACTTTGTTCAACTTAACCCAGGTGAAGCCACTCCCTATGTATGGAAATTCTGAGACTCCTGATGCCAGCTGAAAAATAGCAGACTCTTGCATCAAGAGTGCGTCTGCAGGACGCCCTCCAATCTTCTCGTCCGACCGGAGAACAGCATTGAAATCCCCTCCAACGATCCAAGGCAACTGGTAATTGCACTGAATCATGAGCAGCCTATCCCAAAGAATCCGACGACCTTTCTTCTTGCTGTCACCATGAACGATAGTAAATAGAAAGGTCACTGGCAGCAAGGTATCCAAAACCCTAACAGTTAGAGCCTGATCACAGGAATCCACGACTTCAATATTGCAGCCTGACCTCGACATGATCCAAATATTACTTCTATCATTAGAGAAAGCTAAGGAGAATTCCAGCTTAACTTTGTAATGTTGCAGCTGCGAATGATCCACTTTAGGCTCTATAATAGCAAGAAAATTAATTTTGTTCACCCGCAACAAAGCCTTCAATCTTTTAAGAGTAATAAAATTGGCAATACCTCGGATATTCCAGATTAGGAAATTAAACATTATGATTTGAGGGGTTACCAATATGTGCCTTGCTTGCAGCTGAACGAGTTGTTCGATCGGATGGCTCCATAGTTTTTTTCCTTTCTTAGCACGCTTTTGAGTTGTGCATGTTTCTGCCTGTGCTTCTTGACTACTCGAAGGGTCCTGGGCTCCCAGTGGAGCTTCATCGCTCTCTTCATTCTCTGTGCTTATGTTCCGAGCGACAGGAAGTTCAACACCTTCAAGAGCAGCATTTTTCTCCTCCTCAACAAGATCAGCCCACCTGGTAGGCAACCCTCTCCATTCACCCTCTTCCATATCCTCGGGAGGTGAGGAATCTATCACCGGTTGGGTCGGGATGACCACTGCTGCCACTTCATTGTTAGATGCCATTCCAGTCCCCTGCTCATCATGAGAAGCCACTTGGTCGATGCTTATCGGCTGTAAACTAGGGTCCTTATTGACCTCGCTCGGGTTTGGTGCAGGAGGATCCGGCAGTAATGGAGGGCTTGAAAGCGTCCCATCTACGGTTCTTATGCAAGCTTCGTCCGAAGAAGTAATGACGGCAGTTAAAACCGGTTGATCTATGTCTACTCTTGGTATTGATGAGTTGACCTCCGGATCAATTGCGGCCCGACGCGTGTCTAGCTGCTCATTAATAACAGCTTCGACTCTATCCTCGTGAGGAACAGTCTTTCCCTTGTTCTTGAGCTTACACGAATCCATAATGTGTCCTTGATGAAAGCAATGAGAGCAGTACAAAAGAATGTTCTCATAATTTATTGTCTGCCAAAAGCTCCGTCCTTTGGATAGATTAATCCTAACCCGCCTTTGAATAGGTTTTCCCGTATCAATCTCTACGAAAACACGTGCCATGCTCGGCCGTGCTAACTCCTCCGTCGCTCGATCAATCTTCAGGGGGGTACCTATTGCTGAGATTATAGCGAACAGGGCCTCTTTCGCATACAAATGATATGGAAGATCAGGTAGGTTTACCCAAACAGGAATAAGAGCGGATTCAATTGCAGGAGTAAAATCAGCCTCCCACTTGAATAACCGCATAGAGGCACGAGCAATGAACCAAGTATCCTTTGAACGTAGACGAAGGTAGTCCTCTTCCATACTTGGCCGGATCAATATGTGTTTTCGATCTATAACCCCAGCTCTGATGGAACCCTTAAATTCAAACCCTTGTAGAACTTTACGTATCACCTCAATAGGAGGTTTATTATGAGAGAATTTCCCAATGAGCGCATATTTGAGAGGGGTTGTAAGGGCTTCTTCTTCTTCCTCAGAAAAAGTTATCGATGGCGCTCCTTTGAAGATGGACACCGTTCTAGCAACAAGGCGAGTGGGAGCCTCAGCCCTGCCAGCGACCGCTTCCGCAAAGGATTTGGTCGTAGTCATCCTGGCGCCGGCCTGGCCAAGGCCAAGCCGCCGTCGACGGGGAGATCTCTCAGAAGTCACCAACGCGGCGATATATATATATATATATATATATATATATATATATATAAAAATATATATATATATATATTATATATATATATATATATATATATATATATATATATCATATAGGCTAGTGCCTAATGCACAAGCAAGGCACAAACATGGTATACATATATAAATAGGGGTGAGTGTGTGTGGACTGCAAGTTTGTGTGCGTGTGTGTGTGTGTTTGTGTGCGTTTGTGTGTGTTGGCATACATGTGTAGTGTGTGTCAGGTAAATGAGTGATAGGGAGTGATATGTGTGTGTGTGTGTGTTCAGCTGTGTGGACAGTGAGCTAGAGAGTGTGTATGTGTTTGTGAACAGGTAAATAAGTGATAGTAAGGGTGTGCGTTTTCAGCAGCAGGTTATAGAGTGATATGTGTGTAATTAGGGTGTGTGTTCTCAGGTTACAACATAGGTTGGTAGTGAACAACTTATCAGTTTTCGTGTGTTCCCAGGTCCAATAAAGTGTAGGCGTGTGTGTATACAATTAGGTGGGGGTTCTGTTTAGTGTGTTATCCAAGTGTGATGGTGTCTATATATGGGGGTGCCCAAGTTCAGTCAGGACATCAAGTACCATGTGTGTCTGCAGTGTCATGTTGTCACGCCCCAGTACCGAAATACGGAGACGGACTAGGCCAGCTACTCCATATGAGGTACGTAACGTCATACGGCGATCGTGGCTGTCGAGAGACTAGGGGGTACATGCTACAATCAAGTCTCCTATGGTCCCACAGAGTTCTATGTCTCAATCAATCAAATCACATCAGCAAATAAATGAACATTAAAGATAAAGCAGTAAGGCGTCCCTGACGCTTCATCAAAATGATCATGAGAGACTAGCTTTATAATTTAGCTATCTCAGAGAGTCAGGAGTACAAAATTATACACAGCTGCAGTCTATTTAATTACAATTATGTACTGACACAAAATATCAAGCAATCCGGCTAACAGGTGCCGGTGGCTAAATGCCGCACAAAATATAAGCAGGAGTGGTGGAGAAGAAACCCACTCGAGTCCACGAACCGCCATGCTCCTAGTATGCACTATGGATATCAGGGAGGAAGATCGTGTCCTCTGGCTCTGCTACGAGATCTGGCCAAACAAAACCAGCGGGGTCAGCCCCGAATAGCAAGTACCGCCAAAGGGGCACAAGAGTTAAGACTAAAAACCCAGTTAATAGAATGATTAATAATAGTAATACTTATGCTACTATTATAGGGTAGCGCAACATCTTCGAACCCATATGGCACCCTTACAACCAAACAAGGACAAAAGGTGCCGCATGGAGTCAGGACGTGTCGTACTCTATAACATTCACATAAGTTAAAAGGTATAAGCAATAAAATCTCCTGATCGTGACTTCGGTCGATAGCCTATCACAGCACAATAACCAACCCAACAATCAAACAAGAACATGGGTTGGATCATGTACTATGATAGACTATGTTCCTTAGTCATTCACCGAAGTAGCACTTCACAACCAGAATAAGTCTTCCGTTCATAACTTCGGTCCACAGCCTGTCATAGTACGATAACCAACCCAACAATCAAACAAGAACATGGGTTGGATCACGTACCATGATAGTCCGCTTTCCTCAGTTATTCACGAAAGGTAATAGGATACAAGCAAGTCGTTTTCACGGCCAATCAAGTCAACGAGTTTCTAGTGGGACGAGGTTATCCTTGCATCATGTTATTAGAAAATCCTCAGATCGTATCTTTCCAGCAAGGCTAGCCAACCCAGGGGTTCGCGTAGACAGGTATGATTGAGCACAGGTCCCTCGCAAGGCCACCTTGCTAAAACATATAATATATAGCAGGATTTAATCGGATACAGTCATCCACTCGTTGCAGATGACACAGTATCCGTAGAGACCAGCCGGCGCGTCAAGACAGTATCTCAAGGCGGCTGGTGTAACACGATCTCGGGATTTTGCCCTCCCCATGCATCTAGTATATTTAGTTGCCTAATTTAACCCTAGGTGAAATCTTGGATTTTCATGCTGTGGCCTGCACGATTATCCTCCTAAAGTCGTACTTTAGTACGAGTACCCCAAAGAGGATCCATGTCAATCAGTATGTCAACATGTTCTACCCTCCTTAGTGTAATGCATCATTGCAAATACGCCACGTGGAGTTACGAGTCATTTGTCGAGCATGAACAAGAACTGGAACATTCAGGTACATGTATCAGGTAGGAACACTTTGTTCTCCGGGGTCACATTTGTGCTCATATCATGCTCGGAACAAAAGGCGTAAGGATATAAAATGGGCATATAATAAATATATATATAATAATAATAATAATAATAATAAGGTAACAATATAGGGCACAAAGTCCATGCGGCCCAAGGGGAGTGAGTCCATGCGGCCGGGTCAATACTGGTTCATGCGGCTGGGACTACACGCTCATGCGGCTCAGGGAGCCCCAAGGCGCATGCGGCTGGAAGGGCGGGTTCATGCGGACGAAGGGATGTCAGCGTATGCGGCTGCGATCAGACGAAGTCCTATGCGGCTGAGCATGGGCGATACATATGCGGCTGGATGATGGATGGGCCTTATGCGGCCCAAAAACAGTAGCGCATATGCGGCTGGGTGCAAAAAGAACTCATGCGGCTAAAAGCTAGCCGCATGAAGTCCATGCAACTCAAGATAACGGGGGCTCACGCGGCTGAGTCTGAACAAGGCTATGCGGCTCAATTACTTGCCGCATGAAGATTCATGCGGTCAAGTAATCAAGCAAGCCTTATGCGGCTAGGAAGGACCTTCCATGCGGCTGAGATCGAACGAGTCTCATGCGGCTGGAAAGGCCATGCGGCCAGAGACTTGCCGCATGAAGATTCATGCGGTCAAGTACTGCACTTCTTCTCCACTTGTCCGAGAAGAGGAGCCAAGCAACCATGGCTTCCAAACTACACAAAAACTTCATCCGGAGCCCAAATCGGAACTTCCTTAGGTCAAAATGGGGTAGAACAAAATTCTCTATAACATGGAACCATCAAAACTTGAAAATAATAAAGTTTGCTAGATCAAAACCAAGAAGATCCGAAAATGGTTAAAACCTAGATCTACAAAAATTAAAGCTTCAAAATGGAAAACTTCAAGTTCTAAACTAGTGTAGAATAAGGAGAAGAACATATTTTGACAAATAATTTTGTAAGAAAACATCAACAATATTTATGGATCCATCTCTTGAGCAAGTTGGTACTTGCCTTGGTTGGTGTAGGAAAGTAAATGAGAGGAAATAAATGAGAGGAGAGAGAATGAGTTGAGTTATTATATAGAATCTTGAACCCATGGGTTCATGATGAACCAAGGTGAACCAAGAATAGGTTACCCAAATGAGCCAAAACTGTAGGCCCAAATGCAGAAAATAAATTACGAAATAATATTTTATCGAATATTTTTGGAAAATACATGAAGAAATACAGCATATAAATATCGTATAAATACAAAGTAAATACAATTTATCAGTTTACGTATTAAAATACGTATTCCAGGATCGGGGAGTGACATCTCTACCCTTCTTAGAAAAATTCCGTCCTCGAAATTCCAGCCAAGACAGGATAGTAAAATCAGGGCAAGCAAGGCACAATCATATACAAGTTAACTATCATAGCAGTTATTATCCTACATCACAAAGTACAAAACAAGCAGGTGCAGATAAGCATAGAATCGTGTCAATAAGGTGCAAAAATATACCTTATCAGTCAAACAAATACGGATACCGAGATCTGATCTCGTCCTCGCGCTCCCAGGTTGACTCTCCCGGAGAGTGATGGTTCCAAGAAATACGGACAAGGCTGATCGTCCGATTCTTGAGTACCTTCTTTCGCCGGTCTAAAATAGATACGAATTGTTCCTCGTAAGTTAGGTCGGTACCAACGACTAACTCAGAATGATCGAGGACATGACTCGGATCTGGGACATACCCACGTAACTGGGACACATGAAACACATCATGTATGCCAGTTAACGAAGGTGGAAGGGCAAGTCGATAAGCCACATCGCCTACCCGAGCGAGAATCTTAAAAGGACCAACGTATCTTGGACTAAGCTTTCCTCGGGTTCCAAATCTGATGATACCCTGAGTAGGTGAAATCCGCAGAAACACTTGGTCGCCTGCTCTGAACTCTAGAGGCCTACGATGCTGATCTGCCCAATGACGATGTCGGTCCTGCGCAACTCGAAGGCGCTCTCTGACCAACTTAACTATCTCCACAGTCTGTGTGATCATCTCTGGTCCCAACAACTTTCGTTCTCCGACGTCGTCCCATGCCAAAGGGGACCTGCACTTCCTTCCGTACAATGCTTCGAACGGGGCCATCTGAATGCTAGCCTGATAGCTGTTGTTATAGGAGAACTCTACTAGATGAAGGTGATCCTCCTAAGATCCGTCAAAGTCCAAGGTACACGCCCGTAGCATATCTTCTAACGTCTGAATGGTTCTTTCTGATTGCCCGTCGGTTTGTGGATGATAAGCAGTACTGAATCTTAACTAGGTTCCCAAACTTTGGTGTAAGCTCCGCCAGAAATGGGAAGTAAACCGTGTATCCCGATCTGATACTATACTAACTGGAACACCGTGCTTCCTTACTATCTGCTTCATGTACATTTCTGCTAACTGCTCAGTAGTCTGTCCAACTTGGAAGGAAAGGAAATGAGCGACCTTCGTGAGCCGATCTACTTTTACCCAGACTGTATTCTTGCCAGCTGGGGATCTAGGTAAACCGGTCACAAAATCTATCGTGATGTGCTTCCATTTCTATTCTGGGATAGGAAGCGGCTGTAGCAATCCTGCTGGTCTCTGCTGCTCGGCTTTCACCTGCTGACATACCAGACACTTGGATACAAATCTCGCTATCTCTCTTTTCATGCCATTCCACCAAAAGAATTGCCTGATATCTCGATACATCTTCGTTCCTCCTGGATGAATGGAGTAAATAGAACTATGAGCTTCGGACATAACTTCTTGCCGAAGGTCCCCACTCGGTACACAGAGTCTGTTTCCAAACCTGAGCGTACCATCTTCATGAATCACTAACTCCTTCCTACGGCCTGATTCACACTCCGACCGCAACTTCTGAATCTGTGGATCTCCTGCTTGTGCTGCCCTTATCCTCTCTACTAAGGTTGACTGAATCTGCATACTGGTCATTCTTTCTATATCCCTTGGCAAAACTACTTCGATTCCCATACTCTGAAGGTCTTCTAAAATATGCTTCTGCGAGGTCAAGATAAAGGCACTGTCTCTCCTACTCAGTACATCTGCAACTATATTCGCCTTGCCTGGATGATACTGAAGATCTAAGTCAAAATCCTTCAGTAGTTCTAACCATCTTCTTTGCCTCATGTTCAAATCTCGCTGCGTGAACACGTATTTCAAACTCTTATGATCAGTATAGATCTCTACCCGATCCCCGTACAAATAATGCCTCCACAACTTGAGTGAAAACACCACAGCTGCTAATTCCAAATCATGAGTCGGGTAATTCTTCTCATGGTCTCGAAGCTGTCGAGACGCATATGCTATCACCTTTCCATGCTGCATCAATACACATCCAAGACCCTTCCCAGATGCGTCACAATATACTGTAAAGCCTCCTGCTCCTACCGGAAGCGTCAAGATCGGGGCTGAGATCAACCACTTCTTCAATTCTTCAAATGATGCCTGACAGCTAGCTGACCAAACAAACTCTACATCCTTGTGCGTCAAACGCGTTAAGGGTGCAGAGATCCTGGCAAAGTCCGCCACGAACCTTCTGTAGTAACCAGCTAATCCTAAGAAACTTTGCACTTCTGCAACCGTTCTCGGGACCGGCCAATACTCTACGGCCTCAATCTTCTTCGGATCCACTGACACTCCTGCTCCAGAAATTGCCTGTCCCAGGAACGAAATGTGGTCTAACCAGAATTCACACTTGTCGAGCTTCGCATAAAGTTGATGCTCCCTCAATGTCTGCAAGACAGTCCTAAGATGTTTCTCATGCTCCTCTTCACTGCTGGAATAGACAAGGATATCATCTATGAACACCACCACAAATTTATCCAAATACGGCAGAAAGATGCGGTTCATTAAATCCATGAATACTGCAGGGGCGTTGGTTAGTCCGAAGGGCATTACTAAAAACTCATAATGCCCATATCTAGATCTGAATGCTGTCTTCGGTATGTCTTGCTCCCGGACTCTTACTTGATAGTATTCCGACCGAAGATCGATCTTGGAAAAGACGCTGGCCTTGCTCAACTGGTCAAACAGGTCATCAATCCTTGGTAGCGGGTACTTATTCTTCACTGTTACTGCATTCAGCTTGCGGTAGTCGATGCACATCCTCGTCGACCCATCCTTCTTGGGAACTAGAATCACTGGCGCGGCCCAGGGCGATTTACTGTCTCGGATGAATCCCTTAGACTTCAACTCTTCCTCATGTTGATACAACTTATCCTGTTCTGACGGCGACATTCTGTAAACTCTGTCTGCAATAGGCCTCATTCCAGGGTTCAACTCAATGCTAAATTGTACCTCTCTGACTAGCGGTATCCCTGGGAGCTCATCAGGGAAGACGTCGAGAAAATCTTCGACCACTCTCGGAATCTGTCCTGGCTCGGACACTGCTGCTGAGATGACGCCTCCTGCCTGATTCTTCAAGGTTCGAGTAAAGATGAACTGCTCCATCCCAGGAATGCTGAATATGACCCTACCTCCTCTACAATCAATGGTCGCATGACTGTCTCTCAACCAGTCCATGCCAAGAACAACATCAAAATTCTCCATAGGGAATTCAATCAATGATGCGGGCAATAAATGCCCACACACCTCTACCAGACATGAAGAGCGCACTCTGCTCACTTCTACGAGCCCATTGCCGGTGAGTATATCGATCCTCTCCGACAATGGCTCAAATACTAGTCCAATCCGTGTAGCATATTGTGCAGAGATGAATGAATGAGTAGCGCCTGAATCAAATAATGCTACAGCGGGAAATGAGGTGACGAGAATTTTACCTGCCACCACGTCACTAGACGCTAGAGCCTCTCCCAAGGTCAATGTGAGAGCCTGGCCCCGCGGAGCCCCTTGTTGTGGCCTTCCTCGACCATGCTGTTGCTGCCTCTGAGGGCCTTCGGCTTCCTGTGCCTGGCGGAACATCTGAGCCTGCGTTGGTAGACGCTGGGCTAGGGGCCTTACTGCTAATACTGGCCCTCCACTCGGGGTTGCCATCGGAGCTGACAATGCTGGAAACTGCTGAGCTGGCCCTCCTGGCCTCTGCATCATAGGACAAGTGGAAATACGGTGGTCTGAACTACCACACCTCAAGCATAAGCCATTCGCTGACCGGCACACCTCTCTCGTGTGCCCTGCCTTCCCACATAATGTACAGCCCTGGGGTGCTCCCTGACGCTGTTGCTGGTTTCTCGGCTGCTGATGCCGAACTGGCGCTGTATTAGTTGACACGGCCGTCCTCCGCGGCACTCCTGCATCATGAATACGTACACCGGGTGCTGGTGCCGATGTTCACTGCATTGCTCCTCCTCCAACCTGGGAATGAGATCTCTTCTGACCTCCTGTCCTCGATGCCAACCTCTGCTGGGTAAGCTCGTGCCTCCGAGCGGCCGTCAAAACAGCGTCAAACGTCTGGTAGTCGTGTCCTTCCACAAGCTGCAATAATTCCAAATGAAGTCCCTGCTGGAACCTCATAGCTTTCCCTGGCTCCGTTGCCACCATTGCTGGTGCGAAATGGCACAATCTGTAGAACTCTGCTGCATACCCATCTACGGTCTTGTCTGCTTGCTTGAGACTGATGAACTTCTGCTGGAGCTCATATCGAGCTACTACGCCAAAATACTTGGCCTTGAATCTGTCACTGAAGGTGGTCCAACGAACAGGACGTCTTGTACCAACTTCTTCTGATGTCCACCAGTCGCGGGCAAGATCCTGAAGTACCAGTTTGACCTGATCAACCTTCTCATCATCTGGAACCTTGGCTGCCACAAGAATGGCTTCGATGTCTTGAAACCATGCATCCGCAGTGATGGCATCCTCCGTGCCGTTAAAATACCTCGGGTTCAAGCGACGGAACCTTCCTGATGCTCCCGAGTCAACCCCGGCACTCCTCCCAAGAGCTAACTGAATCCCTTGGTTCAGCAACACGTTCTGCTCCTGCTGCCGAGTCTGTTGCTGTTGGTTAGTGACAAGAAACCCCCGGATGATCTCCAGGAGTTCTACGGCGTCTGGTACTGCCGTCGCTGCTGGTGCTGCAGGAGTTTCAATAACCTGCGGCTGCACTGCCTCTGGTTCCATTTCTGCTCGTGCCTGCACTGGAGAAGGTTCTCTCCCCTGTTGCTGCCCAGTCGAGCCATGCTCTTGCTGCTCTTCCTCATGGGCCTCACCCGCTACTGAGAATGAAGCACCCCTATAGAGAAGAATATAAGATTATCAAGTCCGGACGAGGAAGATTTCGAGGATGCAAGTCAGGTTAGAGATCAAGGCAATGACAGAGAATTCGAAACAAAATTTCAAGGGGAACAAGTTTTGATTGAGACTCCTAATAATTCGCAATACCCCACAAGTCTGAAAATCAGACCTGCATGGGCCACCACTAAAACCTTGTCACGCCCCAGTACCGAAATACGGAGACGGACTAGGCCAGCTACTCCATATGAGGTACGTAACGTCATACGGCGATCGTGGCTATCGAGAGACTAGGGGGTACATGCTACAATCAAGTCTCCTATGGTCCCACAGAGTTCTATGTCTCAATCAATCAAATTACATCAGCAAATAAATGAATATTAAAGATAAAGCAGTAAGGCGTCCCTGACGCTTCATCAAAATGATCATGAGAGACTAGCTTTATAATTTAGCTATCTCAGAGAGTCAGGAGTACAAAATTATACACCGCTGCAGTCTATTTAATTACAATTATGTACTGACATAAAATATCAAGCAATCCGGCTAACAGGTGCCGGTGGCTAAATGCCGCACAAAATATAAGCAGGAGTGGTGGAGAAGAAACCCACTCGAGTCCCCGAACCGCCATGCTCCTAGTATGCACCATGGATATCAGGGAGGAAGATCGTGTCCTCTGGCTCTGCTACGAGATCTGGCCAAACAAAACCAGCGGGGTCAGCCCCGAATAGCAAGTACCGCCAAAGGGGCACAAGAGTTAAGACTAAAAACCCAGTTAATAGAATGATTGATAATAGTAATACTTATGCTACTATTATAGGGTAGCGCAACATCTTCGAACCCATATGGCACCCTTACAACCAAACAAGGACAAAAGGTGCCGCATGGAGTCGGGACGTGTCGTACTCTATAACATTCACATAAGTTAAAAGGTATAAGCAATAAAATCTCCTGATCGTGACTTCGGTCGATAGCCTATCACAGCACAATAACCAACCCAACAATCAAACAAGAACATGGGTTGGATCATGTACTATGATAGACCATGTTCCTCAGTCATTCACCGAAGTAGCACTTCACAACCAGAATAAGTCTTCCGTTCATAACTTCGGTCCACAGCCTGTCATAGTACGATAACCAACCCAACAATCAAACAAGAACATGGGTTGGATCACGTACCATGATAGTCCGCTTCCCTCAGTTATTCACGGAAGGTAATAGGATACAAGCAAGTCGTTTTCACGGCCAATCAAGTCTACGAGTTTCTAGTGGGACGAGGTTATCCTCGCATCATGTTATTAGAAAATCCTCAGATCGTATCTTTCCAGCAAGGCTAGCCAACCCAGGGGTTCGCGTAGATAGGTATGATTGAGCACAGGTCCCTCGCAAGGCCACCTTGCTAAAACATATAATATATAGCAGGATTTAATCGGATACAGTCATCCACTCGTTGCAGATGACACAGTATCCGTGGAGACCAGCCGGCACGTCAAGACAGTATCTCAAGGCGGCTGGTGTAACACGATCTCGGGATTTTGCCCTCCCCATGCATCTAGTATATTTAGTTGCCTAATTTAACCCTAGGTAAAATCTTGGATTTTCATGCTGTGGCCTGCACGATTATCCTCCTAAAGTCGTACTTTAGTACGAGTACCCCAAAGAGGATCCATGTCAATCAGTATGTCAACATGTTCTACCCTCCTTAGTGTAATGCATCATTGCAAATACGCCACGTGGAGTTACGAGTCATTTGTCGAGCATGAACAAGAACTGGAACATTCAGGTACATGTATCAGGTAGGAACACTTTGTTCTCCGGGGTCACATTAGTGCTCATATCATGCTCGGGACAAAAGGCGTAAGGATATAAAATGGGCATATAAGAAATATATATATAATAATAATAATAATAATAAGGTAACAATATAGGGCACAAAGTCCATGCGGTTCAAGGGGAGTGAGTCCATGCGGCCGGGTCAATACTGGTTCATGCGGCTGGGACTACACGCTCATGCGGCTCAGGGAGCCCCAAGGCGCATGCGGCTGGAAGGGCGGGTTCATGCGGACGAAGGGGTGTCAGCGTATGCGGCTGCGATCAGACGAAGTCCTATGCGGCTGAGCATGGGCGATACATATGCGGCTGGATGATGGATGGGCCTTATGCGGCCCAAAAACAGTAGCGCATATGCGGCTGGGTGCAAAAAGAACTCATGCGGCTGAAAGCTAGCCGCATGAAGTCCATGCGACTCAAGATAACGGGGGCTCACGCGGCTGAGTCTGAACGAGGCTATGCGGCTCAATTACTTGCCGCATGAAGATTTATGCAGTCAAGTAATCAAGCAAGCCTTATGCGGCTAGGAAGGACCTTCCATGCGGCTGAGATCGAACGAGTCTCATGCGGCTGGAAAGGCCATGCGGCCAGAGACTTGCCGCATGAAGATTCATGCGGTCAAGTACTGCTCTTCTTCTCCACTTGTCCGAGAAGAGGAGCCAAGCAACCATGGCTTCCAAACTACACAAAAACTTCATCCGGAGCCCAAATCGGAACTTCCTTAGGTCAAAATGGGGTAGAACAAAATTCTCTACAATATGGAACCATCAAAACTTGAAAATAATGAAGTTTGCTAGATCAAAACCAAGAAGATCCGAAAATGGTTAAAACCTAGATCTACAAAAATTAAAGCTTCAAAATGGAAAACTTCAAGTTCTAAACTAGTGTAGAATAAGGAGAAGAACATATTTTGACAAATAATTTTGTAAGAAAACATCAACAACATTTATGGATCCATCTCTTGAGCAAGTTGGTACTTGCCTTGGTTGGTGGAGGAAAGTAAATGAGAGGAAATAAATGAGAGGAGAGAGAATGAGTTGAGTTATTATATAGAATCTTGAACCCATGGGTTCATGATGAACCAAGGTGAACCAAGAATAGGTTACCCAAATGAGCCAAAACTGTAGGCCCAAATGCAGAAAATAAATTACGAAATAATATTTTATCGAATATTTTTAGGAAATACATGAAGAAATACAGCATATAAATATCGTATAAATACAAAGTAAATACAATTTATCGGTTTACATATTAAAATACGTATTCCAGGATCGGGGAGTGACACATGTACACTAGTGGATAGTGTGTACAGAACATGGTAGGGGAGAGTTTGATGTCTGGGTTTGTGTACAGCAGTGAAGTGGATAAATCTTAGGAAAAATTCCATGTAACCCTCATTTCAGTTCATCACACATATACATAAACCTTCATTTCAGAAATATAAAACCTAATATCAGTTAAACCCATGTATCATCACCCACACAGCCAATTCGAACTCCACATTGAACACCAACACAAAATCAAATAACCTAGATGTGATATTATATATATATAACATATAAATTTACATTTGAAATCAATAAAATATATTCGAATTCCTAGGAAACAGGTTACTGTACACGTATAACAGTAACAATGGAGAAAACCAAAATCCAATACGAAATCAAGTAAAAATCCCAATTTAATGGTTGGTAAACACTCGTGCATATATCAGTGTGTCCTACGAGTCGTATGGTGTCCACACAACAGGACTCGACATGTCCAGACACTCACGAACACTCGCCAACACACGACCACTGCACAGGCTCGTGCGACGAGTCCACGAGCTCGTGGACACGACACGACTCACGTGGTTGTGTCCACGTGTAGCCCACATGTAGGTCTACACACTCGACATGACACGTCGTGTCCACGACGTGTCTACGCTTTGTACGACACGCGTATCAGAGCCTAGACACGACTACTGCATAGTGTATATAAAATTGGCGCACTCACAAATACGATGCCGATATGACACGACTCGTCACGCCACTTGGGGGCTGACGTATCAGTTACTGCCCCAAGGCATCCACCAAGTGTCACGTGTCCAAGTGACACAGACATGGAGAACTTGCTGTCGGGTAGCAGGACACTACTCGCATAGTCTGTGCGGTGTGTCCAGCCCCTCATTCGACACGACACAAAAGTCGATGATCGACTCAGTCTTGTACGAAATCCAAGAGCACATGTAGCTCTACAAATTTGTTCAAACAGCTTTCAAAAATAACAATAAAATCTCCATTGAGGCATTTCATCAAATACCTACAAACCCTCACTGATACGTGTCCGATACAGACACCAAATCAACACGAATTTTCACCAAACTTTTCCTACAGCTAGGGGACACCTAGATGGATGCATCTATGGAAAGAAATCAGGATTTAGGGGTGATTTGAAGAAATTACCTATAAAGAGCCAATCTCCAAGAAAAAGCCCCAAATTGTGAAGTCTCTTTCCTCAAGCAATGTCCCAATGAGCTTCCCTCCTTGCAAGCTAGCCTCCTTCAATTTCTACTCCAGATTTGGTATCAAATGCAAAAGATTGGGATCAATTTGGTGGAGGAATGATGAAATGGAGAAGAAATTAGGGTTTCCTAAAGAAGGATTTCTAAAAGAGGCAAGTGGTCATGAAGAGATATTATAAAGGCTGAAATTCGGTCATAGTTGGGCTGTGGTGGCCGACCATGTTGGGAATTACGGTTAGGGTTTTATATGAATAGGCTTTGGCCAAGATCATTAGCTAGCTAGCGCAACCCCTTAGCCATTAGTCCAAATACAAAACTCTCCCAATCCTCTCATGAACCCTAGCCACACCCAAGTCAACTAAGACCAACTTAAGGTATATTAGGGTCTCACACCATGCTAACTAAGGCACTAAAGTAAAAGTCAGACTCTAGGCCAGTCTCTAAAGTCACAACTAGCAAAAGTCAAAAATCACAATACCAATGCAATAAATAATAATTATTTCACAAAAATCAAAATGACCAAAATACCCTCAAACTAAAATGTGGTAGTAACAGTTTTTGAAATTATAGGTGAACCAACTAAATACTATATATATAATTTGAAAGTTACTAATATAAAATTTTAAATGATAACCTTAATCTTAATAATAATAACAATGTAACCGAACAATCAAATAAGAAAAGCAAAATAACAAAAAAAAATCAAAACATAAAAGACAAAACAAAAGTAGGCAGCAGTAATCTTTTATTAGAAGAGGAGTGGGGGTTTGTCTTTAGTTTTTATTAAAGGAAGAGGGACGGGAGGTTGAGAGAGGAGAAGGAGGCGGAGAGAAAGAGAGCCGGGAGAAGATGATCGGAAGTGGGCGGCTTACTAGTGCGGTCGCCGGTGGTCACGAGCGTGCGGTGGCAGAAGCAGCGGTCAGCGGTGCACGAGAAATCAGCACCGAGAGCGGCGCTGTCGAGGGCGGCGGCTCGGCTCTCGGTCCTCGATGGAGACAGGTCGGCGTGGACGCTCACGGAGATCTTAATGGAGGGGATAGGGTTTGGCTGAGATGGTGCTGCTAGGATGGTGGTGATAGCACTGGTCTGTCGATTTGCACGACGGCGGGCCCGTGTACGCTAGCGCCCAACGACGGAGAGATCCAGGTGAGGGATAGGGTTTATTTGGGTGTTTTATTTTGATGGTAGTGGTGGTGGGTTCGGGGTTTGGCGGTGATGACGGAGGCAATCCGAAGGGGACGGTCGGAGAGGCATTCCACTGGGTGGTGGTGGCTCGAAATCGGGGTGACGGTGGTGCCCTGGTTGGTGGTTGTTGGTGGGGTTGATGCTGGTAGGGAGACAAGGTAAAGATGGTCGGCTGTACCGGGATCCGACGATGGTGGGGATGACCAGGGAGGTGTTGGTGGTGGAGAGGCTGGGTCGTGGAAGATGGTTCCTCGTCGAGGTGACGGCGGACATAATTTAGAGTAGGATTAGGGATAGGAATTTTGATGGTGTCGAGGGTGTGTCCGATACAAGAAAAAATGTATATGTAAAAGATTGGAATAAGATTATGGATGGGAGGGGACATGGACACGTTGCACACATGCGGGTGGAGGAGAATTTGTGGAGAATAATTTTGGATGAAAAGCTTATGGAGGCTCCCCTATATATATAGGGGTGGATCTCCTAGTTTGATAAGATGTAAGAAAATGATAAATCCCCATTAGATAGATCACTAATTTATTTAAATCACTCAACTAAATTAAATCCAAATCTTCTTCTAATTTAAATCCAAGTAAGTTTAAATCCAACTTAAATATTGATAAGTCTTCATCTAATATGTATTTAGATAATTCTTATCTATAGTTTAAAATTATTAAAAAAATAAAATAAAATCACATATCAAATCTAAATTCAAATTTCAAACATAAAATCTCTAAATTTTGAAATATCGTTATAAATAATAATAATAATAATAATAATTAATTTCGAAAATGTAATAAATATTTGACTATTTGAAATACCTTTTTAATAAATTAAAGTAATTACTAAAAAAATTTGAAAATTCAAAATATATACATGAACTGAATTTCATGTACTCGCATGCAATTAATATTTTACATAAAACATATTTTCCTACTATAGTACAAAAAAGAGAAAAATATCATTTCTTAAATTATTACCTATACTTGTATAAATAAAAAAGCATTTTTATAGTAATGAAAATAAAACATTTGACTAGATTTGTACGGAAAAATATTTATACACAAATTATTTACTCTTTATGTATTTCGAAAACAAAATTATTTACTATATTTACGAAACCTAAAATAAACTCTTTATGTAAAATAACTAGATAAATAAATATCATGCATGTATGTACTCGCACTTGTCGTATAAATATCCACATAAAACAAATAATAAAATAAAAAATGTAGTAAAATTTTAGGGGGCTTACAAGTTCTTCGTTAGTCCCCTTAGCACCTCGCGTATCTTCTCATGGTTGGAGTAGTTCTTACCGAGGAAAGATAGAGGGTTGACGATGTCGAGGAATCTAGATAATCATTTGTTTGATCGTCTCATTTGGCTTCATCTTGAATGCTTCGTACTCTTGAGTTAGACGATTGATTTTTTTTTTATTCTTTAACCTGTGTGGTTCCTTCATGAGTCACCTCCTGAAGCTTCCATACTTCATGTGAGGTGGAGCATGTAGAGACCATGTTGAATTCAGTCATGTCTATGGCACAGAGGAGAGCATTAATAGCCCTAGAATCTAGACTAGCCTATTTCTTTTTTTGGTCAGTATATTTGTCATAGGGTTTATCTATGAGATTCCCCTCAACTACAATTCTAGCAGGCTTCTTATAACCATCTGTGGCTATGGTCCATAAATTAAAGTCTAGAGACTTTAGGTAGAAACTCATTCTGGTCTTCCAATACGTGTAGTTGGTTCCATCAAATAGGGGTGGCCTATTTGTGGACTGTCCTTCACCATAGTTGGTAAAGACAGGTTATGTAGTTGCTATGGATTAGCTCTAGGATGTTAATCCTTTATCAAGAGAACAGTGCTCTGGTACCAATTGAAGTAACGCGTAGGCAACTCTAGAGAGGGGTGAATAGAGTTTCTGTCAAAAATAACCAATTTAAAAATTCAACTCTATACCAGTCCAGAAGCAACTACCAATAGAATATATAATCAGAGTATTAATGCAAAAATTAAGAGAGATCAGAAGGGAATACATAAACACGGCGATTTAACCTAGTTTTTCTCGTGGAGGACTAGTCCAGGCCTGAGAACTCTCGCTCAGGATTAAAATCCATAATTTATGAAATAGGGTACAGACACGTGCCTTTACTTAGAAGAGTGCGCCAACTTCTTACAACTTTGCAGAGACGAAACTTGGAATTGTCTAAGTGTCTTATTTTTAACTCTTACACAGAACTTCTAGGTGAATCGCACTTGAGCACCTTGGGGCTTAAGAAGTTTTGTGGCTAGTAAATTAGAAGAGTAAGACTTAGAATGTATGTGGCTTAGAAGATCGAGAGTGAGAGATAATTTGAAATAAGAGAATTCAAGTCCTATTTATACTAGTCTGGAGAGGCAGAATTTGGCCAGAATTATGTCCCAAAATTCAAAAAATTGGACGTTGGATAGCTTGGATCATGTTGTTCCTAAAAATCAGCTTCCTGAAAATTAGGGGGCAGAGTTCGGCCAAAATTCTCATTCTCTTGGGTCAGAATATTTAAGTAGGCTAGAATGGTTTGGTTTGGTTTAGGGATTGTCTTATTTTGTATGGTGGAGCTTGGAGAAGTAAGTCTAGGGTTGAGATAACTCAGTGCGACTCAATGTAAATGTCCCTAGACTCAATAAAATAAAAAATTATAGACTTAGTACAGGTATATTTACAATGTAACAGCTTATTGATGACGACAGCCTTGAACTTGATACGCTGTAGGTGACGTTCTGTCTTGAGCCCAATGTGTCATATTTGATCATACCATATATAATTTTGTTAATTATCTAAATTAGGTTGACTATGACCCAGTTTGGGTCAAGAAAGAAGACCCACCAAGTCTGGCTGTCCAAGGGTACTGTGTTACCTGCCAAGGCCAAGGAGACTGCGCCTGAAGCACATCAGACTCAAGGCGCACATCTGCACCAGTACCGTCTCTCTGTGCTGCTGACAGTAAGGGCACCCCAAGCGGCATATAGACTTGGACAGCGTGGCACGAACTCTAGCTCCCAGCCTGCCTACGCCCAGTCTAAGGCTTCGAAGAAGAAGAGCAGAGGTGCATCTACACGCTCGCGCAGGATGTCCACTACGCCTAGTAAGGCTTCTATCTTTGATAGGATTGCTTCCCATCCTACTGAAGAAAAGTTGGAATCTGAGTACTACGCGACTTCGAAGGCTAGTACGAAGAAGTCCAAGGTGGTACGACCTCTACACGCTCAATGTGCTATGTCAACAGTAGACCAAAGGTACGCGCTAACCATCATGCGTGTCGCTGATGGTAAACTTTATCGGACTGATTCTGCGGCCTCTGCGCCTAAAGCAAATCAGTCTTCAAAGTCCTCCTGTCTCTTGGGTGCATCTCATGTGCAAGAACCATGCCAGGGGTGAATATTGTGATAGGCCCATGCGTGCAGTCTAACTGTGCGTGTGAAGTTGGTCTCCCTCACAATACTCCTACTCATGACTCAGGTGTATTCCATGCGCCTGGGTTGAGTCAAGGAGACCATTGTCCTCAATTACACCTATGTGCAACGCTTGGCTGCGCGCATAAAATAAGTGTGAGTACGGACCTCCCTTCCATGACTTGCACAACATGACTAGTCACTGTCACAACCTGCACCCTGTTTAGGGACACGAGAACGTGGATACGTCCAGCTTATGCCACAGTGTCGGCGGTAGAATGTTGTATTGGTCGTCTACAATATCTATCCACTAACTATATGAATCATATAATCTGTCATCTCTACACAGAGGTATAATATGACATCTCAACTATATAATCCCAATCACAAGTCTAAGGAAGATAGAGCACGATATGGAATCAGATAAAAGGAAGAAACTGAATAAATAGTAGAGTTATCACATCACGCAAGTTTATGTGTCCAACACAAATAAACACATATCCTGAATATAAAGTCTCAACTAACAATCGGAATAATTCGATAAAAACTGAAAGCTATAAAGTACTAAGCTATAACTAAGCACACTCTACTGGACTAGGTCCTCCTCTGGCTGTTGTGTACCACCCTCATAAGCCTCATAGAAGGTAGGACAGTCATCTATATCATCTGTAATATTTTCAACAGTATCCAGCCAGGATTGGAACGAGCACATCTCATCTAGAAATCCTAAGTAAATGACAATGACTATAAAGCAGTTATAGACAGTAATATAGATGAAATAGTAAGACAGACAAAAACCTATGAGAACAAGTAATGGAAGAAAACTATCATATCAAAATAGAACAATGAAAAGGTGAACTAAAAATGTAAAAGTGTAATAGACAATGTGTTTTTGAATACCAGTTGGATATGTGATCGACCTGGGATATTCAACGCTTACACTAAGGAAAAGCTAGCTCAACCATACGTGCAATGTATGCTTAGCTAGTAGCCGATAATTACACTATTTGCTGATGGTTCTTGATCATATATCTAACTAATATTACCCCTGTCCCGACTGATACGATAGATCCAAAATCGTGACACGTTACTAGCCAATGTTGTTCAATATTATCCAATATTAGCCAATGTTATTCAATGTTATCCAATATTAGCCAATGTTATTCAATATTATTCAATGTTATCCAATGTTATCCAATACCAACGAGAACAGTATTCGATAGCATCGATGATGTAAGGTAACATCTCATGACTGAAGATCCAATGATAATACCAATCCGTGTATAATCATGTCAAGAATCATAGTAGACATCTAATAGAACTAACTAGAATTAAAATACAGTAATCACCAAGTAAATGAAAGAACTATCAAAGAATGTACTCGCCTGATACCCTGAATGACTGATATGAATAGATGTCCGAACTGATGTCACAGAGTCCTAATTAGAGCAACACATGTTATAAAGAGTTCAATTTGAAATGATAAAAATTTATAATCACTACCAAAATACAGGCAAATAGTGACTGAAAATTAGCGACAGCGTAATCAGCCGCCAATTAGCGACCGACAAGCGACTTACGGGTGACAAATTTTTTTCATTTAAATTTTTTATAAGTTTAGCGACGGATCAACAACCATTTAGCGACGGAATATGTCAACCGACTGATTAGCGACAGATATATACGTTGCTAAGCTGATGTACATGTCGAAACTAAAGGATTAATTTTTATTCTATATTTTTTTCATAAAGGTAGCGACTAACGAGCGACTACTTAGTAACATTTCCATGTAGCGAAGGCGTAGCAACGGAAAATTTTCGTCGCTAATTTGCTGTAAAAATTTGGAAGTTACTTAAATTTCGAAAATTTTCCAATCTCTCTCTCAAAATCCTTCTCTCTCCTCCCCTCTCTCCCCCTCGACCGGCAATCACCCCCTCCAACAGCGGCCCCCTCCAGCGATCCCCCTCCGGCGGCCCCCTCCGGCGCCTTCCCCTACTCCGACCCCCTCTCTCTTCTCTTCCTCCGATTGAACCCCCTAACCACCCACTCTTCCCCTCCTCCGTCGAGCCCCCACCTCCGGCGACCACCTCCCTTCGGCGTGCTCCCCCACTACGTCCCCTCCCCTTCACCTCCTTCGAAACCCCGTACACCCTCCCTCTTCTCCTCCTCCGTCGTGCCCCCCTCCGGCGACCCCCCTTCGACGACCACCCCCTCCGGCGTCCCTCCTCCGGCGCCCCCCTCCGACGTCCCCCCTTCTCCGAAATCCTCTCCGTGACCAACCTCTTTAAGGTCCGAAACCCTAAACCCTAATTTGTATTTATTTTTATTTATGCTTTGTTTGTGTTTTCTCAACATGTTCTAGGATTTCAATTTCAATTCCGTGTTTGAAATTTATCGGTATAGTAGTGGGTATAGTAGTTAAATAGAAATTTATCGGTATAATAGTTTTAGAAATTTCACGGGACACAGACACGAAATAAATAGGTGTAGTAGTTTTAGATTACTAACGTAATTGATTGATCAATGCGATATATACTTGAATATCAACGTGATACCTAATTATACTAGGTTTGTTTAATGAGTGAATGTACGTGAGGGGTACGTCATACCAAGTTATACTAGGTTTGTTTTATGATACCAAGTGATATATAGCATCTTAATTCTTGGTGCAGAATCATCCACGTGGATTAGAACAATGAGTCGATACTTACTTGACCGTTCGTGGATCTACAATCGACAATATGAGAGTATGATTGGCTTGATGGACGATTTCAAGGCGGACGTCGAGCAATTTCTCATATATGCAAGTAGCCATGTCGATTTCATAGACAGAAGGCACAAAAAGTGCCCTTGTGTCAAATATAAGAATATGCCATTTAGAGAGGTGTCACTCGTAAGAGAGCACCTTTACAAGAAGGGTTTCATGTCGAACTACAACATATGGATTAATTAAGGAGAATCTTCGGCTTCATAATCTCAGTCCTTTTTCAATACCGAGGTGAGAGATTCTACTCTCGGAGATCATTTTGAATATCGGCAACCAACAAAATTGGCACGTGAGATGGTATTAGATTTTGCTGTGGCACGTGAGGATCCGAATCCTGATGTAAAGGAGTTCTATGATATGTTCAAGTATGCTGATACTCCGTTATATCCGGGTTGTGATTCTCATTCGGTATTGTCTGTGGTGATACGGCCGTTGAACCTTAAATCTGATTTTAACTTCCCGCAAGAATGCTATGACCGGATAATTCAGCTTGTAAAAGAGTTGTTGCCAAAAGGATCAAATGATTTGCCTGAAAGCTTCTACAAGTCGAAGATGATGATGCGAAAACTCGGATTGGGCTACTAGAAGATAGACTACTGTCGAAATGGTTGCATGCTATACTACAAGGAGAACAGTGATAAAGACAAATGCATTTTCTGTGACGAGGACCGGTACAAGCCAATCCGGGGCAAAGAAAAATCAATTGCCCGGACGCGGATGCGCCCGTACAAATACATATAGTTCTTGCCAATCACAAAGAGGCTGCAGAGGATGTATATATCCACAAATACTACACAACACATGACATGGCATAACAAAGAACGGAAGATGGATGAAGGAGAATTATCTCATCCTGTCGATGGAGAAGCATGGAAAAATTTTGATCGGTGTCATCCTGATTTTGCTGTAGAGCCTAGGAATGTTCGATTGGCTTTATGTTCTGATGGATTCACTCCATTCGGACAGTCGGGGATGCAATACTCTTGTTGGCCGGTGATTTTGACCTCGTATAATCTACCAACGTAGATGTGCCTGAAAACTCCTTACATGTTTCTCACACTTATCATACCCGGTCCAAGAAATCCAAAAAAGAACATCGATATCTACTTGCATCCATTGGTGGATGAGTTGAAACAATTATGGCATTTTGGCGTCCAAACGTTTGATATATCGATGGAGCAGAACTTTCAGATAAGGGCGATGCTCATGTGGACCATCAACGATTTTTCAGCTTACGGGATGTTATCGGGGTGGAGTACACATGGTATTATTCATGTCCGATATACATGGGGAAGAGTAAGGCATTCCGCCTTTAGAATGGAGGAAATACGTGTTTTTTTTATTGCCACTGCCAGTTTTTTCCTTCATCACATTCGTGGAGAATGAACAGAGATGACTTCAGGGCTGGTAAACGGGAAGTATCTCTTCCCCCAGTGAGATTAACGGAAGATGTAGTTTGGGAAGAGGTTCGAGATTTACCGACTGTAATAGAAAATTTGGGATCGGGCCATCACATTGAAGGCTTCGGACAACATCACAATTGGACGAAACGGAGTATCTTTTAGGTTTGCCTTATTGGCCGGACAATCTCATAAGAAACAATCTTGATGTCATGCATATTGAAAAAAAAATATTTGACAACATATTTAATACTGTGATAGATATTAAGGAAAAAATGAAAGACAATATTAAAGCAAGGAAGGACTTAGAAATTATTTGTAAGCGTCTAGAGTTACATCTGTCGCAAAGGTCCAATGGTAACTGGGTGAAGCCTCCAGCACCATTTACATTGAGTATAGATGATAAACTGATAATATGTATATGGATTTCAAAGTTGAGATTTTCTGACGGTTACGTATCGAATCTGGAGAGATGTGTCGATCTCAACGAACGCAGGTTGATAGGGATGAAGAGTCATGATTGTCACGTTTTCATGGAGCGATTACTTCCTATCGCTTTTAGAGAGATGCTACCTTCTCATGTGTGGACTCCGCTAGCCGAGTTATCTATCTTCTTTAGAGATTTGTTCAAGTAAGTTGACGGTACAACATATGCTAAAACTTGAGGAGAAAGTTGTAGTGATGTTGTGCAAGTTAGAAAGGGTGTTCCCTCCGGCTTCATTGATAGTATGGAACATTTGTCGATTCATCTTGCATACGAAGCACGTGCCGGTGCTCCCGTCCATTATCGATGGATGTACCCATTTGAGAGGTATAAAATAATCTTCTAATTTATAATTTTTTCTATTTAAATAATTCTAATATTTAATATATTTCTTATAGATATCTAGGTCACCTAAAGAAGAAAGTGGGCAATAAGGCTCGTGTAGAAGCTTCAATATGTGAAGCATACATCATTGAAGAGGTTTCTAACTTCTGCTCGATCTACTTCGATACTCATGTTCGAACAAATCAGAATAGAGCACCGAGGAATGATGAAGTTTATATCAATGCACCGAACGAAGGGATCCGTACAATCTTCAATGTGGGGAGCAAGCCGAAAAGTGCGACTAAATTACGGTGGTTGGATGACGATGAGTTTGAAGCCGCACATCGGTATATATGCCTCAATAGCGGTATCCAAGAGATGAAAGATATTAAAAAGTAAGCGACACCATTTAGTCATTCTAAATTCGATATTTAGTAGTGTGCTAACGTTTCTCCCAATTATTACAGTACTTTTAGAGCTTAGATTAGAATGGAAAGACCTGATATTGATGATGATGATCTTGTTAGAGAGGTCGATATGAAGTTTCCGTCGTGGTTCTAAAATTATGTAAGGATTATAATCATTAGCCATTCTAAATTCGATATGTTACTACCTACACTTTGTCTAATGACTTTTCTGATACTACCCATACTAGGTCTTCCGTCATGGTACACAGTTGCAGAACAAAGGACTAAGAGCAATTGCTATTAGATCGAGCAAGAAGGCGAAGTGTTGGAGCGGATATACAATCAATGGCTTTAACTTTAGAACTACTGATAAGCCTATCAATCATTCATTTATGGATGAGGAGGCTAATTATACCAAAAATTTGGGAGTTTGTGTGAGAGCCTCAGTCTACGATGCCGATCCCGAATTCGACTACTACGGTGTTCTAAGAGATATTGTAGAGAGTGAATATTCTGTTGATACGAAGATTGTGCTTTTTAAATGCCGTTGGTTCGACACAATACCCAAGCAAGGATGGAAGATTGACAAACAATTTGGCTTTTTTGATATAAAATATGGAAAAAGATATGGAGGTTTTGAACCATTTGTGTTGGCTAGTCAAACCGTTCAAGTGTACTATACGAGTTATCCTAGCCGACGGCGCAGTACCCTGGATTGGTGGGCTGTATGCAAAACCAAAGCAAGAATATATATAATATTGAAGATGTAGCCTACCAAGAGGAAGAGGTGGTTAAGCCTCAACCAACATATATAAGTTTGGCTGGTGTTGAGGAAGAGGATTTAGAAGATATGGAGGTTGCAGTAGCTGACGTTATAGAGGTTAATATTGATGAAGAATTGGAATATGTTGAGGAAGAAGTATTGTAAGATGAAGATGAAGATCATAGTGATAGTGAAAATGAAGAAGCAGAAGAAGACACTTTGGAATCAAGTGATGATTCAGAAGACTCTTGGAAAGATGAATCAGACCAGTACGTACGTTTTAATTTAATATACGAGTTCTATTAGTATAATGACATGACAGTAGTTTTTATTTTTAACATATCATCACTTATTATTTCTTTCAGATTTTTCTATGGCGCCGAGAGGTCGACGTTCATGTTTGCAGCTTGGATCTTCATTAAGTCCGCCGAGAGGTCTTTATCATGCCCCCCGAGAGGTTTCCATCACGTCCGACGACCTAGATTTACTGTGCCAGTACTTTCTTGTATTAAAACATTTTGGATATGTGTATTAATATTTCTTATATTAAAATATTATTCGTATGTGTGTATGAAGCTAATTTTAGATATGTGTGTATGTGTTGTACTAAAACATTTGGAATACGTGTGTATGAAATTGAGAATTTGCAGGAAACACAAATATGTGTGCCTACTGTAAAACTGTCGACATGGATAAGGACAGCTGGAAACACGAATACTGATATTACATTTGGAAACTGTTTATATGACTGTATATTGTGTGTGTAACTGTCGACAGGGATGTGGAGTGCAGGAAAAATAAATACTGACATGAAATATTGTATTTAGCGGCGGAATGGCGACGGAACAGCGATAGAAAACCTGGAACATTGTAGGCTAGCAACGGAACAATGACGATTTTTCCATCGCTACATGTCTGGAAAATTTATTTTGCAGGCTACCGACGGAATAACGACTGTAGTTTTCGTCGCTAAGGTTCTGGAAAATATTATATTCCAGTATAGCGACTTAAATTTTACTTACTATTTCGTCGCTATGTTCCTGTCCGACACCAAAAGCGTATCAGAAACATCTTAGCGACGTAATTTTCCGTCGCTAGCCCGTCGCTACTCTCATGCTGAATTACGCCGCTGCGACGTCGGTAGTTCGTCGGTAACTATAGCGACAGGGTTTCCGTCGCTATTATATGTCGTATTTTCCAAAGAATAGCGTGTCGCTAAATGCGTCACTAATCAGTCGCTATTTCTGACAAACTAGCGACTGATTTAAATTAGCGACAGGTGATTTCCCGACAAACTATTTATGTCGCTGATATGTCGCTATTTGCCTTTAGCGACGGAAAAAACGACTTTTAGCGACGGATCCCGCCGTCGCTAAAAGCCTGTTTTTTGTAGTGAATGCAATCTACATGTTTTTAAGTCAATCTAGGTCAAAATCAACTCTTGGTCAACTCTAAGTCAACTCTGGTCTACCTTGGGTCAAACTAGGAGTCAAGGCTAAGCTTCTAGGGTTTTGATCAAACTTAGATTAGTGGTCAACATCTTTGATACTTAGGATATATTAATATATATACATACCACATATATCCTTACCCATATAGTACCACCCTAACACATACATATAGATATCATATATCAACTATATACATATCCTCACTATGAACCATAACCTATATCTATATACACTCATAATTTATATATAAAAAAAAAAAAAAATATATATATATATATATATATATATATATATATATATATATATATATATATATATATATATTATATAACCCAAAAATATATATACCTATCTATATAATCCTTCCACAATCTAACATCAAATACTCAAACTCAAACACTTAGACACTAACCCACTAACACTATGATACCATATCAACCTTGGTCATATTGGCATCCTAAGACCAATACCTTGGTTAGAATCCAATACCTTAACTTGGGTAAACCTATACCTTACCTTGATATCTTGATACCTTACCTTGGTACCTTGATACCAAACCTTGGTCATAAGGTAAACTAATCATTTACCTTGAAGGTAAAGGTAATTCATATTTACCTTAAGATACTAACTTGGTATCATGAGATACCAAGATATCCTTCAAATATCTAATTAACTATCTAATGTACTAAGAAAACATCTTAACTAATATCTAACATATAACCTATAGAGACTAACTTGCTAACATACGAATATCTAGAACTAACATAACCTACTAACATATCAATATCTAACATACTAGATATCTAACATCAAACTATCTAACAATATATCAAATATCTAACAAAATACTAACCTCTACTATCTAACTAACACTCATACTAACAAATATTACCTAAATATTTATATATTATATATATATATATATATATATATATATATATATATATATATATATATATATATATATATATATATATATTTTAACAGAAAAGGAACTTTATTGATAAACAGGAAGCTACGACTGGGCCCACGAGTGGGCGCCAGCCCGATACAAGCCCGGTCCGGGACCAAGACATACAAGCCCAAGCAAGTCAGGGCCAACAGGCGGGCAAAGCTGGTCCAACCCCTCAACGGGGTTCCAAAATTCAAAATAGGAAAAGCAACAGAAAAAGCGGGAATGGGGGCACGTGGCCCACGGGCGCTGGTCCCGAGGGGACAAGACGGGGCGCGTGGCCCGAAGGAACAGCGGGCTGGTCCCGAGAGGGCACGAGGGCCGAGGGGGCGCCACGGGATGCCCCACGACGCTGGGAGATACGCCGTGAACCGCCGCGGAGACTGAGGGGGGGGCGGCACGACGCCGGAGAGGGGGGGAGGTCGGGCCGCACGGTGGAGGAGCCCGAGGAGACTCTCGGGACTCCCGCGCGCAAGCCAGCATGAGAGAGGGAGGGATCGGCCACCGTGGCGGCTGGGGAGAGCTCCACGGCGGCGCGGGGCCACGCCGGGGGGCCACCCGGAGCAAGGAGGAGGACTCCGGAGGGGCAACGCGCACAGGCGGGAGAGGGGACCGGCTCTGGGGGAGAGGGGACCGGCTCAGGGGCACACGACCCGAGGGGACACCTCGGGAAGCCCGCGCGCTGGCCGGAGGCGCGTCGCCGGGCGGCGAGGACTCCGGCGTAGCTCCGGGAGGTTGGGGTCCGTCCACTGGGGAGACGTCCCAGGGGGGACCGGAGCGCCGAGGGGTTGCGGTCCGTCCACAAGGGAGACGTCCCAGGGGGGACCGGAGCGCCGAGGGGTTGCGGTCCGTCCACAGGGGGGACGTCGAAGCTGCAGAAGGGGGACGGGGGAGGGCGGCGGAGAGCTTCGGCGAGGAGCTATCGCCAAGGGAGGGAGCTCATCCGCGGGGGGACACGGAGGGCGGGAACGGCCGGGGGGGAGGGAAGCCGCTGCAACCGGAACGACGAGGCAGGGGCGCCGCCGTCGCGAGCGCTAGGAGTGGCGGCTCGCTCCGATGGAGAGAAGGACCGCCTCCGCCGGATGGTCGGCTGGGACCCAGAGCAACCCCGAGTAGGCCGGGTGTTGCCAGTAAGCGCCGGCCGGGGACAAGGGTGACGGGGAGGGGGCGGGGGCAGAGGGGACCGCCTCCGCCACGGCGAAGGGCTGCACGGAGGGCGAAGGCGCGGTGAGGGAGCCTACGGCCAGGGCGGAGGGGACCGCGACGGAGGGCTCCGGGTGTGGGACCCAGGAGGTGGGGCCCATCGGCGCCGGGGAGGGCTCCGGAGGAGGAGCCAAGGCGGAGACGCCCGGAGGTTGGGCAGCAGCGGCAGCCAAGGAGGGGGACGGCTCCACCGGGAAGACGACGAGGGGAAAGTGGGGAGCGGGAGCGGCGCCTGCCGGGGGGGCGGGAGCAGCTGCGACCGAGGGAACGGGGGGGGAGGCACGGCGAAGGAGGGAGGAGGCACGCCAGGAGGTGGCCCACTCAACCTCAACGAGGGCGCGCCACCGGCCGGGGGCTGCCCGGCAACAGCAACGGAGGGAGGAGTGCGACGTCGCCGGCGACGGGCACGCCGGGGACGTCGGGGACGACGCTGCGGGGGGAGAGCACGCGGCACTGAGGGCAACACGGAGGCTGCCGGGGTGGGGGGCAAAGCCACCAGGGGAAGGAGGAAGGGGGCAAGCCGCGAGCGGAGGCCGGCGGAGCAGCCCACCACGGCGCGGCCACCAGGGGCTCCCCACCCTTGGGCTCCCCACCCTTGGCTCCCCAAGAGCAGACCAATTCTCCATCATATATA